>NIVC01000630.1:0-130000 GCA_002269645.1 Macrostomum lignano
CTTCATTAACTTCCAAATCATTGACACGAACGATTTCGTAGTGTTGACTACCAGGATTAAACAACAATCGAATATTTAGTCCAAACGTTCTCCAATATTCGGTCGGGAATAATGGCCAGCCGCGCTAGATTAAGCATGTTTGACTGATAATAAACACTTCTAGCCGCAACAGTTCACCAATTAGTTCTGGAACTCCGCATGGCACGTACATACGGGGACGCCTTGTATCGTCGGCGCAACTTTCCCAATTCAGTCCTGTTTTGCATAATTCTTTCCTGATTATTGACATCGCGATGCACCCATTGCTCGAATTCTCCAGCAACCGCATCTCGAAAATCTTCTACGCTTAGCCGATTTGATAGGCGGAAAAACTGGCAGTTCTTGTAATTGTCTCAATATGGCCGTGAAAAAACAGTTGCCGTCACCTCGTACATTCTCAACGCGACACGAAGAAAAAGGAACCCATACAGGTTGCGACTTGTACAGCAGCAGTTACATGACCTTCGGCAAATCCATTGCAGAAGCACCTGCTTTCATCTGTAAAGATACAACTCTTAAACAGTGAGTGTATGATATTTTAAGGATGAGCATTAATTGTATTTTGACGCACAAGTCGTAAACACTAAAATCTAATTTTCAATATTCGCAAGCAAAGTCAGATGTAAGAAAGAAAATTAACTTGTACTATGCATAGAAATTCAATAAAAAATAAAACTCTCACCAGCACTCAAGTAGCCTATTAAGTTGCTCATTGTAAGCAGCACCAGAAATTGGGGCACTTCAGCATCACCTTCGACACGGGGTATTCGAAGCAGCCAGAGCGGTGCCAGAGCAGCATCATGTTCAGCTAGCGGGGCAGCCAGACCAGCCTCGTCCAGCTTAATCACAGACTCAGTTTTAGCAGCAGCATCAGCAGAAGCACCAGCTTTAGTCCCAGCAGCGGCAATAGAAGAGGCAGCAGCAGCTTCCGGTTGTACATTGGCTCTTGAATCTGTTCTTTCGCCAGCAGTTAAATCACCGACAGCAGCAACTTTAATATTATTCTTGGGCGGCTCCAGTTTTTCTTCTTCGGCCGTCCGCACTTTTCGCACCTGTTTAAAGTCACAGCCTAAAAAGAAAATTTATAAATCTACCTATATATATATATATATATATATGTCTGTCCATCTATTCGCTCTAGAGCGTGCCATTCTTTGATCAATTTTGATAGCGTTTTTCTAAACTATTGCAGATTTTGCCACTGATTATAACAGTGGTCAAAATTTCTTAATCTGCTCAAATTCTAAGGGTGTTAAACATTCGAAAATAGAGTTTCTATAATTATTTATGATCTGTCAAACAAGGTCAGATTCCAATTGAATTTATCCTTTGTCAAAACTATTCAGTCGAAACTACTCATTTCGAAACTATGAGTTTCACACTATTCAGTCAAAACTACTCAGTCAAGATTTATTAAGTCTAAAACTATTCAGTTTGTAACTATTTTCAGTTGAAATTATTCTGTCTGTCAAAACTATTCAGGCGAAACTATTCAATCTAAACTATTGAGTGTAACTATTTGATTTGAGCTGCTGTCAGTTAAGAGTTTGAAAATTCACATTTTTAGACAATCTGAAAAACACTTTTTTACAGAATTACCTGTGAACTATTCAGTGTGAGTTATAGTTGTGAACAATTGAGATTTATTGTTTGCGTAAATAAATTTGTGTGTAGTGCAGAACTTTTTAGTTTGTCTGTGCCCAAAATGGGCAGCCAAGAATGCTAGTAAAAGCTGTGTTTCCTAAGGTGTGAATATTAATAATAAAGGTTAGGATTGCTTTGAAACTATTCCTGAAAGTAGCACCTATCACCTGCCAAGTTGCAACAAATGTACAAAAACTTACTATTGGCAGCAACAGAAGAAGCACTTGTATCCTTGTTAATGCTAGTGTTGTCCTTGAATGCGTTTTTGTCGTTGCCCATCCTGTCTAAATAAACATGTTAGTAAATATTTCAGAATGATAAAAGAAATAATTTTAGCTAAACACAGAAAACATGCTACTCTTTACCAAGTTAACTCAACTCTTTTTCTGGCAAATTTAGTTAAACTACGAACACTAGCACTGCTAACTGGATTGTGATTAATATGCTGCAGCATAATATACTGGCCATATAGGCGGTGTGTGCCATGTAGTTTTTGTGCTTTCAACATTTTTTCTTGGATTTAGTGCATATTTTCTAGAGTTTTTCAGGCATATTCCATGTTTTTGCTACATGCTCTAGGAATTCTATATCAGCAAAAAAACATCCCTTGCGTAAAAATTCACCATAAACTAAGTGTCTAGCACTTTCAAGCATTGCTTGATTTATAAGGAGCATTGGCATGTATATATTGTCTAGCAAAATTGCTAAATTATAATAAATTGAGCAGAATTTATAAAAAGTGTCCACAAACTTCTACCATTAAGCAGAGTACTACAGATATTTGTACTATGCTAACATATGAAGAAATAAAAAGAATACTTACTTCAAACTAAAGTCTTAAGTCAAAATTATGCAAACAAAAGGAAAATTCAAGTTAAATTGACTGATAACTACAAAATAAAATGTAAAGGATGAGTACTTTTAAAAGATATATGTAAATATGACTATAATTTATAAAAAATATGGAGCAAAAAGCAAAGCAGAGAAAAAAAAACGTAAATATTTGGCAGAATACAATTAATTAGCTATAAAATAATATTAAAGTACTATACTTCAGTTATATTTCAAATAAAATTTGAAGCTTACACTTACAGTGTAAAACTGATAACAATTGAATATATTACAATTAAAACTTGTACTTGTAGAATATAATATATTGTACAATAATTATATATAATGTAGTAGGATACGAATAATAGCGTAAACAAAACGAATATTATAGCTACAGATTGAAGCTTGAAAATATTTTCAGATTTAGATAGCGTTTGCTTAGATAAGTTGCTTTGGAAAATTTGGGGTCAAATTTGTCCTACAGCAATAAACTACTGTTAACATAACCGATTTAAATTTAAATTTTGTTAGAAATTATAAGGAACAGAACGACTGAAATGTACAGTTTAATTATTTCAAAATTAAATAATTTCGAATTCTATTTTACCTTATTGCTTTCTTCAATTAAATTTTGTTATACAATCTTATAAAATGCCTATTTTCAAAATATACCTCAAAAAGTAAGTTCAACAGCTTTAAAAATGCGCACGTTTTTACACTTCACGGCTCCAAAAAGTCACCATAGAAGATTTTTGCAGGACGCAAGACTTTTTACGTTACAAAATAGCACTTTTTATGTGCATTTTTTATTCAGTTTCAAAAGGCTTTTTAGTTACCTATTTGGTATTTTTTTGTTTTAAAGATTTTTGCGAAATCAGGTCATTTTAACTTGTTACGAAACTGTGGACCCACACTTTTACGCAACGCAATGCGCATGATGTCATCTTAAAGCACTTGCTAAATGCTATTTATTGACACTACACTGAAGGCCTGTGCGTAGGATAGTTAATAAATGGCAGCGTGAAATATAGCAAAAAAACGCATAGTACCGGAACTCGTAATTCGGTAAATGTTAATAGCGTCAAAATACGAATTTTCGCACACTAACGAAGATGGCAGTCATCTGTACGTGTTTACTGGCCACAATAGTGCTCTTGAAGCTAAGAACCTCATAGCGAAAATTAATATTATTTTCCGCCCTATGTAGTGCTCAAATGGGTTGTTTTGCACAAAATCACGTTTTCGATTTTGAGAGTCAATTAAAAATTTTTTTGCAACTGACAGACGTGAATGTCACTTTTTCTGAGAGTATTCATCTAGATGTTTCTAATAAGTACTAATATGGGTCATTCTTATGCTTCACTATCCTTAGTATAGGCTACAAAGTCATTATTTCATTTCCAGCAAGTCACGTGACCTGGCCTGAGGTGTACAACGCATCGTGCAATGCCAGCGAACATACACTCAAATTAAAGCACTTTTTAAATGCTAACTATTGACACCACACTGAAGGCCTGGCGTAGCATCGTTAATAAATGGCAGCGTGAAATATAGCAAAAAAACGCTAACACCGGAACCTCGTAATTCGGTAAATGTTATTAGCGTAAAAATACGAATTTTCGCACACTAACGAAGATAGCAGTCATCTGTACGTGTTTACTGGGCACAATAGTGCTCTTGGAAGCTAAGAACCTCATAGCGAAAATCAATAAATTTTTCACCCTATGTGTGCTCATATAGGTTGTTTTTGCACAAAATCACGTTTTCGATTTTAAAGTCAATTATAACAAAATTTTGCAACTGACAGACGTGAATATCATTTTTTCTGACAGTAGTCATCTAGGTGTTCTAATAAGTACAAATTTTGGTTCATTCTTACGCTTCACCTATCCTTAGTATAGGTACAAAGTCATTATTTCATTTCCAGCAAGTCACGTGACTGACCTGAGGTGTACAACGCATCGTGCAATGACAGCGAACATACATTTCAAATTAAAGTACATCTAAAATGTAGTTCAATGACACAAGCGCGTCGCGCTCCGGTAATCCGCTCAAAAGTTACAGCTAAAAAGTATGTTCGATATGCAAGCCCCCCGTACCGTCGTTAAAGTACATTTCTGTACCGGCAGCGACTTCAATAACTAAGACGAAATTTCAAAATATACATATTGTGCGCAATTTAGTTGTGCACCTTGCCTAAAAAGTCTGATTTTCCTAGCATGTCGTCGTTTCTTATTTTTTGTACATTTGTATCATGAAAAATACATAAAAATAGCCTAAATCACGTTTATCGACTTTAGCAGTGTATGGCTCAGAGTCAGTGCAACGAAACGGCTCAAAATGTATTATAAACATGTAGATCTTACCTAAATTGACCGCATTCATGTACTTTTTAGAGTCTCGCAACAAGGTTGAATTTCCTTTATTTCGGTTCGAATACCTACCCGTCGAATATTCGAATGTAATTAACAGGTGCGAATGTACAGTTAAAGTGAGTATCTTGGTTAAAGTCGTGCGTCATGTAAGAGTCCCAGGTGCCATTGTTAGAATGACGCAGCTCAAAGTCGCGCTGACGCGCGACCTTTGAGCTGCGTCAGTTGAAAGTTGATAAAAATGCGCATTTTTTGACACTTAAAAAACACACTTTTACAGAATTACCTATCAAGGTAAGCATTTAGCGGAAAATAACCAATCAGTGTCTGAAGGTCTGAAAATTCGCCAAAAGTTGGGTTCA
The DNA here is from genome assembly GCA_002269645.1 of Macrostomum lignano. Classification (NCBI taxonomy): domain Eukaryota; kingdom Metazoa; phylum Platyhelminthes; family Macrostomidae; genus Macrostomum; species Macrostomum lignano. The sequence goes on from NIVC01000630.1 coordinate 5,249, forward strand.
ATCAATTTTTGACTCCATTGTGAATCCTTATTTTTTGAGATTCAAGATTTGGACGGGTCTAAAAAAAGTCACTTTTTTGTTGCCATGGCAACCAAGACGCGTTGCTATGGAACTTTCACGTCACACATCTTGTTAGCCCTAAATGTTTTACGTCCATAGAGGGGTACACATGGTTTCATCTCAAGTGGTTTTAACTCTGCATCAATTTTATTTTCTAAAACGTTGATTTTACGTTTGGGGAGTCTCCGGACATCTTATCTCGGTCTCGTTTGTTAGAAAAAAAATTTTCTAGAGTTTTTTCAGGCATATTCCATGTTTTTGTACATGCTTCTAGGAATTCTATATCAGCAAAAAAACATCCCTTGGTAAAAATTCACCATAAACTAAGTGTCTAGCACTTTTCAAGCATTGCTTGATATAAGGAGCATTGGCATGTATATATTGTCTAGCAAAAATGCTTAAATTTATAAAAATGAGCAGAATTTTATAAAAGTGTCCACAAACTTCTACCATTAAGCAGAGAGTACTACAGATATTTGTACTATGCTAAACATATGAAGAAATAAAAGAATACTTACTTCAAAACTAAAGTCTTAAGTCAAAATTATGCAAACAAAAGGAAAATTCAAGTTAAATTTGACTGATAACTACAAAATAAAATGTGAAAGGATGAGTACTTTTAAAAGATATATGTATAATATGACTATAATTTATAAAAATATGGAGCAAAAAGCAAAGCAGAGAAAAAAACGTAAATATTTGGCAGAATACAATTAATTAGCTATAAAATAATATTAAAGTACTATACTTCAGTTATATTTCAAATAAAATTTGAAGCTTACACTTACAGTGTAAAACTGATAACAATTGAATATATTACAATTAAAACTTGTACTTGTAGAATATAATTATTGTACAATAATTATATATAATGTAGTAGGATACGAATAAATAGCTAACAAAACCGAATATTATAGCTACAGATTGAAGCTTGAAAATATTTCAGATTTAGATAGCGTTTGCTTAGATAAGTTGCTTTGAAAATTTGGGGTCAAATTTGTCCTACAGCAATAAACTACTGTTAACATAACCGATTTAAATTTAAATTTTGTAGAAATTATAAGGAACAGAACGATGAAATGTACAGTTTAGTTTAATTATTTCAAAATTAAATAATTTCGAATTCTATTTTACCTTATTGCTTTCTTCAATTAAATTTTGTTATACAATTTATAAAATGCCTATTTTCAAAATATACCTAAAAAGTAAGTTCAACAGCTTAAAAATGCGCACGTTTTTTACACTTCACGGCTCCAAAAAGTCACCATAGAAGATTTTTGCAGGACGCAAGACTTTTTACGTTACAAAATAACTTTTATGTGCATTTTTTATTCAGTTTCAAAAGGCTTTTTAGTTACCTATTTGGTATTTTTGTTTTAAAGATTTTGCGAAATCAGGTCATTTTAACTTGTTACGAAACTGTGACCCACACTTTTACGCAACGCAATGCGCATGATGTCATCTTAAAGCACTTGCTAAATGCTATTTATTGACACTACACTGAAGGCCTGGCGTAGGATAGTTAATAAATGGCAGCGTGAAATATAGCAAAAAAACGCATAGTACCGGAACCTCGTAATTCGGTAAAATGTTAATAGCGTCAAAATACGAATTTTCGCACACTAACGAAGATGGCAGTCATCTGTACGTGTTTACTGGGCACAATAGTGCTCTTGAAGCTAAGAACCTCATAGCGAAAATTAATATATTTTCCGCCCTATGTAGTGCTCAAATGGGTTGTTTTTGCACAAAATCACGTTTTTCGATTTGAGAGTCAATTAAAAATTTTTTTTGCAACTGACAGACGTGAATGTCACTTTTTCTGAGAGTATTCATCTAGATGTTTCTAATAAGTACTAATATGGGTCATTCTTATGCTTCACCTATCCTTAGTATAGGTACAAAGTCATTATTTCATTTCCAGCAAGTCACGTGACCTGGCCTGAGGTGTACAACGCATCGTGCAATGCCAGCGAACATACACTCAAATTAAAGCACTTTTTAAATGCTAACTATTGACACCACACTGAAGGCCTGGCGTAGCATCGTTAATAAATGGCAGCGTGAAATATAGCCAAAAAAACGCATAACACCGGAACCTCGTAATTCGGTAAATGTTATTAGCGTAAAAATACGAATTTTCGCACACTAACGAAGATAGCAGTCATCTGTACGTGTTTACTGGGCACAATAGTGCTCTTGGAAGCTAAGAACCTCATAGCGAAAATCAATAAATTTTTCACCCTATGTGTGCTCATATAGGTTGTTTTTGCACAAAATCACGTTTTTCGATTTTAAAAGTCAATTATAACAAAATTTTGCAACTGACAGACGTGAATATCATTTTTTCTGACAGTAGTCATCTAGGTGTTTTCTAATAAGTACAAATTTTGGTTCATTCTTACGCTTCACCTATCCTTAGTATAGGTACAAAGTCATTATTCATTTCCAGCAAGTCACGTGACCTGACCTGAGGTGTACAACGACCATCGTGCAATGACAGCGAACATACATTCAAATTAAAGTACATCTAAAATGTAGTTCAATGACACCAAGCGCTCGCGCTCCGCCGTAATCCGCTCAAAAGTTACAGGCTAAAAAGTATGTTCGATATGCAAGCCCCCGTACCGTCGTTAAAGTACATTTCTGTACCGGCAGCGACTTCAATAAACTAAGACGAAATTTCAAAATATACATATTGTGCGCAATTTAGTTGTGCACCTTGCCTAAAAAGTCTGATTTTCCTAGCATGTCGTCGTTTCTTTTTATTTTTGTACATTTGTATCATGAAAAATACATAAAAATAGCCTAAATCACGTTTTATCGACTTTAGCAGTGTATGGCTCAGAGCAGTGCAACGAAACGGCTCAAAATGTATTATAAAATGTAGATCTTACCTAAATGACCGCATTCATGTACTTTTTAGAGTCTCGCAAACAAGGTTGAATTTCCTTTATTTCGGTTCGAATACCTACCCGTCGAATATTCGAATGTAATTAACAGGTGCGAATGTACAGTTAAAGTGAGTATCTTGGTTAAAGTCGTGCGTCATGTAAGAGTCCCAGGTGCCATTGTTAGAATGACGCAGCTAAGGTCGCGCTGACGCGCGACCTTTGAGCTGCGTCAGTTGAAAGTTGATAAAAATGCGCATTTTTGACACTTAAAAAACACACTTTTACAGAATTACCTATCAAGGTAAGCATTTAGCGGAAAATAACCAATCAGTGTCTTGAAGGTCTGAAAATCGCCAAAAGTTGGGTTCAATCAATTTTTGACTCCATATTGTGAATCCTTATTTTTTGAGATTCAAGATTTGGACGGGTCTAAAAAAAGTCACTTTTTTGTTGCCATGGCAACCAAGACGCGTTGCTATGGAACTTTCACGTCACACATCTTGTAGCCCTAAATGTTTTACGTCCATAGAGGGGTCACACATGGTTTCATCTCAAGTGGTTTTAACTCTGCATCAATTTTATTTTCTAAAACGTTGATTTTACGTTGGGGAGTCTCCGGACATCTTATCTCGGTCTCGTTTGTCCGAAAAAATTGCCAACGAGGAGCTACGCTCGCTTCGCTCGCTTCGCTCCTCGTTGGCAATTTTTCCGGACTGCACTTCGACCTAACTAGCCCTGTCGCTGTCAATATATAGAATTAAATGGAGAGCTTAGAAATGACACTCAATGGGGCTGATATACACAGGTGCAAAGATGACGCAGAGCCCGCTACTCTCAGCATCTCTAACTAGCCCTGTCGCTGTCAATATATAGAATTAAATGGAGAGCTTAGAAATGACACTCAATGGGGCTGATATACACAGGTGCAAAGATGACGCAGAGCCCGCTACTCTCAGCATCTCTAACTAGCCCTGTCGCTGTCAATATATAGAATTAAATGGAGAGCTTAGAAATGACACTCAATGGGGCTGATATACACAGGTGCAAAGATGACGCAGAGCCCGCTACTCTCAGCATCTCTAACTAGCCCTGTCGCTGTCAATATATAGAATTAAATGGAGAGCTTAGAAATGACACTCAATGGGGCTGATATACACAGGTGCAAAGATGACGCAGAGCCCGCTACTCTCAGCATCTCTAACTAGCCCTGTCGCTGTCAATATATAGAATTAAATGGAGAGCTTAGAAATGACACTCAATGGGGCTGATATACACAGGTGCAAAGATGACGCAGAGCCCGCTACTCTCAGCATCTCTAACTAGCCCTGTCGCTGTCAATATATAGAATTAAATGGAGAGCTTAGAAATGACACTCAATGGGGCTGATATACACAGGTGCAAAGATGACGCAGAGCCCGCTACTCTCAGCATCTCTAACTAGCCCTGTCGCTGTCAATATATAGAATTAAATGGAGAGCTTAGAAATGACACTCAATGGGGCTGATATACACAGGTGCAAAGATGACGCAGAGCCCGCTACTCTCAGCATCTCTAACTAGCCCTGTCGCTGTCAATATATAGAATTAAATGGAGAGCTTAGAAATGACACTCAATGGGGCTGATATACACAGGTGCAAAGATGACGCAGAGCCCGCTACTCTCAGCATCTCTAACTAGCCCTGTCGCTGTCAATATATAGAATTAAATGGAGAGCTTAGAAATGACACTCAATGGGGCTGATATACACAGGTGCAAAGATGACGCAGAGCCCGCTACTCTCAGCATCTCTAACTAGCCCTGTCGCTGTCAATATATAGAATTAAATGGAGAGCTTAGAAATGACACTCAATGGGGCTGATATACACAGGTGCAAAGATGACGCAGAGCCCGCTACTCTCAGCATCTCTAACTAGCCCTGTCGCTGTCAATATATAGAATTAAATGGAGAGCTTAGAAATGACACTCAATGGGGCTGATATACACAGGTGCAAAGATGACGCAGAGCCCGCTACTCTCAGCATCTCTAACTAGCCCTGTCGCTGTCAATATATAGAATTAAATGGAGAGCTTAGAAATGACACTCAATGGGGCTGATATACACAGGTGCAAAGATGACGCAGAGCCCGCTACTCTCAGCATCTCTAACTAGCCCTGTCGCTGTCAATATATAGAATTAAATGGAGAGCTTAGAAATGACACTCAATGGGGCTGATATACACAGGTGCAAAGATGACGCAGAGCCCGCTACTCTCAGCATCTCTAACTAGCCCTGTCGCTGTCAATATATAGAATTAAATGGAGAGCTTAGAAATGACACTCAATGGGGCTGATATACACAGGTGCAAAGATGACGCAGAGCCCGCTACTCTCAGCATCTCTAACTAGCCCTGTCGCTGTCAATATATAGAATTAAATGGAGAGCTTAGAAATGACACTCAATGGGGCTGATATACACAGGTGCAAAGATGACGCAGAGCCCGCTACTCTCAGCATCTCTAACTAGCCCTGTCGCTGTCAATATATAGAATTAAATGGAGAGCTTAGAAATGACACTCAATGGGGCTGATATACACAGGTGCAAAGATGACGCAGAGCCCGCTACTCTCAGCATCTCTAACTAGCCCTGTCGCTGTCAATATATAGAATTAAATGGAGAGCTTAGAAATGACACTCAATGGGGCTGATATACACAGGTGCAAAGATGACGCAGAGCCCGCTACTCTCAGCATCTCTAACTAGCCCTGTCGCTGTCAATATATAGAATTAAATGGAGAGCTTAGAAATGACACTCAATGGGGCTGATATACACAGGTGCAAAGATGACGCAGAGCCCGCTACTCTCAGCATCTCTAACTAGCCCTGTCGCTGTCAATATATAGAATTAAATGGAGAGCTTAGAAATGACACTCAATGGGGCTGATATACACAGGTGCAAAGATGACGCAGAGCCCGCTACTCTCAGCATCTCTAACTAGCCCTGTCGCTGTCAATATATAGAATTAAATGGAGAGCTTAGAAATGACACTCAATGGGGCTGATATACACAGGTGCAAAGATGACGCAGAGCCCGCTACTCTCAGCATCTCTAACTAGCCCTGTCGCTGTCAATATATAGAATTAAATGGAGAGCTTAGAAATGACACTCAATGGGGCTGATATACACAGGTGCAAAGATGACGCAGAGCCCGCTACTCTCAGCATCTCTAACTAGCCCTGTCGCTGTCAATATATAGAATTAAATGGAGAGCTTAGAAATGACACTCAATGGGGCTGATATACACAGGTGCAAAGATGACGCAGAGCCCGCTACTCTCAGCATCTCTAACTAGCCCTGTCGCTGTCAATATATAGAATTAAATGGAGAGCTTAGAAATGACACTCAATGGGGCTGATATACACAGGTGCAAAGATGACGCAGAGCCCGCTACTCTCAGCATCTCTAACTAGCCCTGTCGCTGTCAATATATAGAATTAAATGGAGAGCTTAGAAATGACACTCAATGGGGCTGATATACACAGGTGCAAAGATGACGCAGAGCCCGCTACTCTCAGCATCTCTAACTAGCCCTGTCGCTGTCAATATATAGAATTAAATGGAGAGCTTAGAAATGACACTCAATGGGGCTGATATACACAGGTGCAAAGATGACGCAGAGCCCGCTACTCTCAGCATCTCTAACTAGCCCTGTCGCTGTCAATATATAGAATTAAATGGAGAGCTTAGAAATGACACTCAATGGGGCTGATATACACAGGTGCAAAGATGACGCAGAGCCCGCTACTCTCAGCATCTCTAACTAGCCCTGTCGCTGTCAATATATAGAATTAAATGGAGAGCTTAGAAATGACACTCAATGGGGCTGATATACACAGGTGCAAAGATGACGCAGAGCCCGCTACTCTCAGCATCTCTAACTAGCCCTGTCGCTGTCAATATATAGAATTAAATGGAGAGCTTAGAAATGACACTCAATGGGGCTGATATACACAGGTGCAAAGATGACGCAGAGCCCGCTACTCTCAGCATCTCTAACTAGCCCTGTCGCTGTCAATATATAGAATTAAATGGAGAGCTTAGAAATGACACTCAATGGGGCTGATATACACAGGTGCAAAGATGACGCAGAGCCCGCTACTCTCAGCATCTCTAACTAGCCCTGTCGCTGTCAATATATAGAATTAAATGGAGAGCTTAGAAATGACACTCAATGGGGCTGATATACACAGGTGCAAAGATGACGCAGAGCCCGCTACTCTCAGCATCTCTAACTAGCCCTGTCGCTGTCAATATATAGAATTAAATGGAGAGCTTAGAAATGACACTCAATGGGGCTGATATACACAGGTGCAAAGATGACGCAGAGCCCGCTACTCTCAGCATCTCTAACTAGCCCTGTCGCTGTCAATATATAGAATTAAATGGAGAGCTTAGAAATGACACTCAATGGGGCTGATATACACAGGTGCAAAGATGACGCAGAGCCCGCTACTCTCAGCATCTCTAACTAGCCCTGTCGCTGTCAATATATAGAATTAAATGGAGAGCTTAGAAATGACACTCAATGGGGCTGATATACACAGGTGCAAAGATGACGCAGAGCCCGCTACTCTCAGCATCTCTAACTAGCCCTGTCGCTGTCAATATATAGAATTAAATGGAGAGCTTAGAAATGACACTCAATGGGGCTGATATACACAGGTGCAAAGATGACGCAGAGCCCGCTACTCTCAGCATCTCTAACTAGCCCTGTCGCTGTCAATATATAGAATTAAATGGAGAGCTTAGAAATGACACTCAATGGGGCTGATATACACAGGTGCAAAGATGACGCAGAGCCCGCTACTCTCAGCATCTCTAACTAGCCCTGTCGCTGTCAATATATAGAATTAAATGGAGAGCTTAGAAATGACACTCAATGGGGCTGATATACACAGGTGCAAAGATGACGCAGAGCCCGCTACTCTCAGCATCTCTAACTAGCCCTGTCGCTGTCAATATATAGAATTAAATGGAGAGCTTAGAAATGACACTCAATGGGGCTGATATACACAGGTGCAAAGATGACGCAGAGCCCGCTACTCTCAGCATCTCTAACTAGCCCTGTCGCTGTCAATATATAGAATTAAATGGAGAGCTTAGAAATGACACTCAATGGGGCTGATATACACAGGTGCAAAGATGACGCAGAGCCCGCTACTCTCAGCATCTCTAACTAGCCCTGTCGCTGTCAATATATAGAATTAAATGGAGAGCTTAGAAATGACACTCAATGGGGCTGATATACACAGGTGCAAAGATGACGCAGAGCCCGCTACTCTCAGCATCTCTAACTAGCCCTGTCGCTGTCAATATATAGAATTAAATGGAGAGCTTAGAAATGACACTCAATGGGGCTGATATACACAGGTGCAAAGATGACGCAGAGCCCGCTACTCTCAGCATCTCTAACTAGCCCTGTCGCTGTCAATATATAGAATTAAATGGAGAGCTTAGAAATGACACTCAATGGGGCTGATATACACAGGTGCAAAGATGACGCAGAGCCCGCTACTCTCAGCATCTCTAACTAGCCCTGTCGCTGTCAATATATAGAATTAAATGGAGAGCTTAGAAATGACACTCAATGGGGCTGATATACACAGGTGCAAAGATGACGCAGAGCCCGCTACTCTCAGCATCTCTAACTAGCCCTGTCGCTGTCAATATATAGAATTAAATGGAGAGCTTAGAAATGACACTCAATGGGGCTGATATACACAGGTGCAAAGATGACGCAGAGCCCGCTACTCTCAGCATCTCTAACTAGCCCTGTCGCTGTCAATATATAGAATTAAATGGAGAGCTTAGAAATGACACTCAATGGGGCTGATATACACAGGTGCAAAGATGACGCAGAGCCCGCTACTCTCAGCATCTCTAACTAGCCCTGTCGCTGTCAATATATAGAATTAAATGGAGAGCTTAGAAATGACACTCAATGGGGCTGATATACACAGGTGCAAAGATGACGCAGAGCCCGCTACTCTCAGCATCTCTAACTAGCCCTGTCGCTGTCAATATATAGAATTAAATGGAGAGCTTAGAAATGACACTCAATGGGGCTGATATACACAGGTGCAAAGATGACGCAGAGCCCGCTACTCTCAGCATCTCTAACTAGCCCTGTCGCTGTCAATATATAGAATTAAATGGAGAGCTTAGAAATGACACTCAATGGGCTGATATACACAGGTGCAAAGATGACGCAGAGCCCGCTACTCTCAGCATCTCTAACTAGCCCTGTCGCTGTCAATATATAGAATTAAATGGAGAGCTTAGAAATGACACTCAATGGGGCTGATATACACAGGTGCAAAGATGACGCAGAGCCCGCTACTCTCAGCATCTCTAACTAGCCCTGTCGCTGTCAATATATAGAATTAAATGGAGAGCTTAGAAATGACACTCAATGGGGCTGATATACACAGGTGCAAAGATGACGCAGAGCCCGCTACTCTCAGCATCTCTAACTAGCCCTGTCGCTGTCAATATATAGAATTAAATGGAGAGCTTAGAAATGACACTCAATGGGGCTGATATACACAGGTGCAAAGATGACGCAGAGCCCGCTACTCTCAGCATCTCTAACTAGCCCTGTCGCTGTCAATATATAGAATTAAATGGAGAGCTTAGAAATGACACTCAATGGGGCTGATATACACAGGTGCAAAGATGACGCAGAGCCCGCTACTCTCAGCATCTCTAACTAGCCCTGTCGCTGTCAATATATAGAATTAAATGGAGAGCTTAGAAATGACACTCAATGGGGCTGATATACACAGGTGCAAAGATGACGCAGAGCCCGCTACTCTCAGCATCTCTAACTAGCCCTGTCGCTGTCAATATATAGAATTAAATGGAGAGCTTAGAAATGACACTCAATGGGGCTGATATACACAGGTGCAAAGATGACGCAGAGCCCGCTACTCTCAGCATCTCTAACTAGCCCTGTCGCTGTCAATATATAGAATTAAATGGAGAGCTTAGAAATGACACTCAATGGGGCTGATATACACAGGTGCAAAGATGACGCAGAGCCCGCTACTCTCAGCATCTCTAACTAGCCCTGTCGCTGTCAATATATAGAATTAAATGGAGAGCTTAGAAATGACACTCAATGGGGCTGATATACACAGGTGCAAAGATGACGCAGAGCCCGCTACTCTCAGCATCTCTAACTAGCCCTGTCGCTGTCAATATATAGAATTAAATGGAGAGCTTAGAAATGACACTCAATGGGGCTGATATACACAGGTGCAAAGATGACGCAGAGCCCGCTACTCTCAGCATCTCTAACTAGCCCTGTCGCTGTCAATATATAGAATTAAATGGAGAGCTTAGAAATGACACTCAATGGGGCTGATATACACAGGTGCAAAGATGACGCAGAGCCCGCTACTCTCAGCATCTCTAACTAGCCCTGTCGCTGTCAATATATAGAATTAAATGGAGAGCTTAGAAATGACACTCAATGGGGCTGATATACACAGGTGCAAAGATGACGCAGAGCCCGCTACTCTCAGCATCTCTAACTAGCCCTGTCGCTGTCAATATATAGAATTAAATGGAGAGCTTAGAAATGACACTCAATGGGGCTGATATACACAGGTGCAAAGATGACGCAGAGCCCGCTACTCTCAGCATCTCTAACTAGCCCTGTCGCTGTCAATATATAGAATTAAATGGAGAGCTTAGAAATGACACTCAATGGGGCTGATATACACAGGTGCAAAGATGACGCAGAGCCCGCTACTCTCAGCATCTCTAACTAGCCCTGTCGCTGTCAATATATAGAATTAAATGGAGAGCTTAGAAATGACACTCAATGGGGCTGATATACACAGGTGCAAAGATGACGCAGAGCCCGCTACTCTCAGCATCTCTAACTAGCCCTGTCGCTGTCAATATATAGAATTAAATGGAGAGCTTAGAAATGACACTCAATGGGGCTGATATACACAGGTGCAAAGATGACGCAGAGCCCGCTACTCTCAGCATCTCTAACTAGCCCTGTCGCTGTCAATATATAGAATTAAATGGAGAGCTTAGAAATGACACTCAATGGGGCTGATATACACAGGTGCAAAGATGACGCAGAGCCCGCTACTCTCAGCATCTCTAACTAGCCCTGTCGCTGTCAATATATAGAATTAAATGGAGAGCTTAGAAATGACACTCAATGGGGCTGATATACACAGGTGCAAAGATGACGCAGAGCCCGCTACTCTCAGCATCTCTAACTAGCCCTGTCGCTGTCAATATATAGAATTAAATGGAGAGCTTAGAAATGACACTCAATGGGGCTGATATACACAGGTGCAAAGATGACGCAGAGCCCGCTACTCTCAGCATCTCTAACTAGCCCTGTCGCTGTCAATATATAGAATTAAATGGAGAGCTTAGAAATGACACTCAATGGGGCTGATATACACAGGTGCAAAGATGACGCAGAGCCCGCTACTCTCAGCATCTCTAACTAGCCCTGTCGCTGTCAATATATAGAATTAAATGGAGAGCTTAGAAATGACACTCAATGGGGCTGATATACACAGGTGCAAAGATGACGCAGAGCCCGCTACTCTCAGCATCTCTAACTAGCCCTGTCGCTGTCAATATATAGAATTAAATGGAGAGCTTAGAAATGACACTCAATGGGGCTGATATACACAGGTGCAAAGATGACGCAGAGCCCGCTACTCTCAGCATCTCTAACTAGCCCTGTCGCTGTCAATATATAGAATTAAATGGAGAGCTTAGAAATGACACTCAATGGGGCTGATATACACAGGTGCAAAGATGACGCAGAGCCCGCTACTCTCAGCATCTCTAACTAGCCCTGTCGCTGTCAATATATAGAATTAAATGGAGAGCTTAGAAATGACACTCAATGGGGCTGATATACACAGGTGCAAAGATGACGCAGAGCCCGCTACTCTCAGCATCTCTAACTAGCCCTGTCGCTGTCAATATATAGAATTAAATGGAGAGCTTAGAAATGACACTCAATGGGGCTGATATACACAGGTGCAAAGATGACGCAGAGCCGCTACTCTCAGCATCTCTAACTAGCCCTGTCGCTGTCAATATATAGAATTAAATGGAGAGCTTAGAAATGACACTCAATGGGGCTGATATACACAGGTGCAAAGATGACGCAGAGCCCGCTACTCTCAGCATCTCTAACTAGCCCTGTCGCTGTCAATATATAGAATTAAATGGAGAGCTTAGAAATGACACTCAATGGGGCTGATATACACAGGTGCAAAGATGACGCAGAGCCCGCTACACTCAGAATCTCTAACTAGCCCTGTCGCTGTCAATATATAGAATTAAATGGAGAGCTTAGAAATGACACTCAATGGGGCTGATATACACAGGTGCAAAGATGACGCAGAGCCCGCTACTCTCAGCATCTCTAACTAGCCCTGTCGCTGTCAATATATAGAATTAAATGGAGAGCTTAGAAATGACACTCAATGGGGCTGATATACACAGGTGCAAAGATGACGCAGAGCCCGCTACACTCAGCATCTCTAACTAGCCCTGTCGCTGTCAATATATAGAATTAAATGGAGAGCTTAGAAATGACACTCAATGGGGCTGATATACACAGGTGCAAAGATGACGCAGAGCCCGCTACTCTCAGCATCTCTAACTAGCCCTGTCGCTGTCAATATATAGAATTAAATGGAGAGCTTAGAAATGACACTCAATGGGGCTGATATACACAGGTGCAAAGATGACGCAGAGCCCGCTACACTCAGCATCTCTAACTAGCCCTGTCGCTGTCAATATATAGAATTAAATGGAGAGCTTAGAAATGACACTCAATGGGGCTGATATACACAGGTGCAAAGATGACGCAGAGCCCGCTACTCTCAGCATCTCTAACTAGCCCTGTCGCTGTCAATATATAGAATTAAATGGAGAGCTTAGAAATGACACTCAATGGGGCTGATATACACAGGTGCAAAGATGACGCAGAGCCCGCTACTCTCAGCATCTCTAACTAGCCCTGTCGCTGTCAATATATAGAATTAAATGGAGAGCTTAGAAATGACACTCAATGGGGCTGATATACACAGGTGCAAAGATGACGCAGAGCCCGCTACTCTCAGCATCTCTAACTAGCCCTGTCGCTGTCAATATATAGAATTAAATGGAGAGCTTAGAAATGACACTCAATGGGGCTGATATACACAGGTGCAAAGATGACGCAGAGCCCGCTACTCTCAGCATCTCTAACTAGCCCTGTCGCTGTCAATATATAGAATTAAATGGAGAGCTTAGAAATGACACTCAATGGGGCTGATATACGCAGGTGCAAATATTGTTATTTACATAGTTATTTGAATAACTATAACTTCAAATAGTTTTTCGAAGGATTGTAGTTTTGTCTCTTGAAGTCTAATATGTGTCTTTGTTTTTCTCCTTAAAGTAGTGTATCTGATTTTAGCTTTATTTTTGTTGGGATAGGGAAAATCTTGTGTTGTTTTATTGGTTTAAGTTTCGTCATTTTTTATATGGGGTATATTTAGAATATATCCTTTTTTGAAACGGTAATTTTTTGCGCGTCATTTTTAGTTACTTAGAGGATATATTCGATTGTGTCATTTCAATTGCCAATTGACACAATTGGCACAGGTGACCCTTATTAATCAGACACAATTGGCACAGGTGACCCTTATTAATCAGACACAATTGGCACAGGCGACTCTTATTAATCAGACACAATTGGCACAGGTGACCCTTATCAATCAGACACAATTGACACAGGTGACCCTTATTAATCAGACACAATTGGCACAGGTGACCCTTATTAATCAGACACAATTGGCACAGGTGACCCTTATCAATCAGACACAATTGGCACAGGTGACCCTTATCAATCAGACACAATTGGCACAGGTGACCCTTATCAATCAGACACAATTGGCACAGGTGACCCTTATCAATCAGACACAATTGGCACAGGTGACCCTTATCAATCAGACACAATTGGCACAGGTGACCCTTATCAATCAGACACAATTGGCACAGGTGACCCTTATCAATCAGACACAATTGGCACAGGTGACCCTTATTAATCAGACACAATTGGCACAGGTGACCCTTATTAATCAGACACAATTGGCACAGGTGACCCTTATCAATCAGACACAATTGGCACAGGTGACCCTTATCAATCAGACACAATTGGCACAGGTGACCCTTATCAATCAGACACAATTGGCACAGGTGACCCTTATCAATCAGACACAATTGGCACAGGTGACTCTTATCAATCAGACACAATTGGCACAGGTGACCCTTATCAATCAGACACAATTGGCACAGGTGACCCTTATTAATCAGACACAATTGGCACAGGTGACCCTTATCAATCAGACACAATTGGCACAGGCGACTCTTATCAATCAGACACAATTGGCACAGGTGACCCTTATCAATCAGACACAATTGGCACAGGTGACCCTTATCAATCAGACACAATTGGCACAGGTGACCCTTATCAATCAGACACAATTGGCACAGGTGACCCTTATCAATCAGACACAATTGGCACAGGTGACCCTTATCAATCAGACACAATTGGCACAGGTGACCCTTATCAATCAGACACAATTGGCACAGGTGACCCTTATTAATCAGACACAATTGGCACAGGTGACCCTTATTAATCAGACACAATTGGCACAGGTGACCCTTATCAATCAGACACAATTGGCACAGGTGACCCTTATCAATCAGATACAATTGGCACAGGTGACCCTTATTAATCAGACACAATTGGCACAGGTGACCCTTATTAATCAGACACAATTGGCACAGGTGACCCTTATCAATCAGACACAATTGGCACAGGTGACCCTTATCAATCAGACACAATTGGCACAGGTGACCCTTATCAATCAGACACAATTGGCACAGGTGACCCTTATCAATCAGACACAATTGGCACAGGTGACCCTTATCAATCAGACACAATTGGCACAGGTGACCCTTATTAATCAGACACAATTGGCACAGGCGACTCTTATCAATCAGACACAATTGGCACAGGTGACCCTTATCAATCAGACACAATTGGCACAGGTGACCCTTATCAATCAGACACAATTGGCACAGGTGACCCTTATTAATCAGACACAATTGGCACAGGTGACCCTTATCAATCAGACACAATTGGCACAGGCGACTCTTATTAATCAGACACAATTGGCACAGGTGACTCTTATCAATCAGACACAATTGGCACAGGTGACTCTTATCAATCAGACACAATTGGCACAGGCGACTCTTATTAATCAGACACAATTGGCACAGGTGACCCTTATTAATCAGACACAATTGGCACAGGTGACCCTTATTAATCAGACACAATTGGCACAGGTGACCCTTATTAATCAGACACAATTGGCACAGGTGACCCTTATCAATCAGACACAATTGGCACAGGTGACCCTTATCAATCAGACACAATTGGCACAGGTGACTCTTATCAATCAGACACAATTGGCACAGGCGACTCTTATTAATCAGACACAATTGGCACAGGTGACCCTTATCAATCAGACACAATTGGCACAGGTGACCCTTATTAATCAGACACAATTGGCACAGGTGACCCTTATCAATCAGACACAATTGGCACAGGTGACCCTTATCAATCAGACACAATTGGCACAGGTGACCCTTATTAATCAGACACAATTGGCACAGGTGACCCTTATCAATCAGACACAATTGGCACAGGTGACCCTTATCAATCAGACACAATTGGCACAGGTGACCCTTATCAATCAGACACAATTGGCACAGGCGACTCTTATCAATCAGACACAATTGGCACAGGTGACCCTTATTAATCAGACACAATTGGCACAGGTGACTCTTATTAATCAGACACAATTGGCACAGGTGACCCTTATCAATCAGACACAATTGGCACAGGTGACCCTTATCAATCAGACACAATTGGCACAGGTGACCCTTATCAATCAGACACAATTGGCACAGGTGACCCTTATCAATCAGACACAATTGGCACAGGTGACCCTTATCAATCAGACACAATTGGCACAGGTGACCCTTATCAATCAGACACAATTGGCACAGGTGACCCTTATCAATCAGACACAATTGGCACAGGTGACCCTTATCAATCAGACACAATTGGCACAGGTGACCCTTATCAATCAGACACAATTGGCACAGGTGACCCTTATCAATCAGACACAATTGGCACAGGTGACCCTTATCAATCAGACACAATTGGCACAGGTGACCCTTATCAATCAGACACAATTGGCACAGGTGACCCTTATCAATCAGACACAATTGGCACAGGTGACCCTTATCAATCAGACACAATTGGCACAGGCGACTCTTATTAATCAGACACAATTGGCACAGGTGACTCTTATCAATCAGACACAATTGGCACAGGTGACTCTTATCAATCAGACACAATTGGCACAGGCGACTCTTATTAATCAGACACAATTGGCACAGGTGACCCTTATTAATCAGACACAATTGGCACAGGTGACCCTTATTAATCAGACACAATTGGCACAGGTGACCCTTATTAATCAGACACAATTGGCACAGGTGACCCTTATCAATCAGACACAATTGGCACAGGTGACCCTTATCAATCAGACACAATTGGCACAGGTGACTCTTATCAATCAGACACAATTGGCACAGGCGACTCTTATTAATCAGACACAATTGGCACAGGTGACCCTTATCAATCAGACACAATTGGCACAGGTGACCCTTATCAATCAGACACAATTGGCACAGGTGACCCTTATCAATCAGACACAATTGGCACAGGTGACTCTTATCAATTAGACACAAATGGCACAGGTGACCCTTATTAATCAGACACAATTGGCACAGGTGACTCTTATCAATCAGACACAATTGGCACAGGCGACTCTTATTAATCAGACACAATTGGCACAGGTGACCCTTATCAATCAGACACAATTGGCACAGGCGACTCTTATCAATCAGACACAATTGGCACAGGTGACCCTTATTAATCAGACACAATTGGCACAGGTGACCCTTATTAATCAGACACAATTGGCACAGGTGACCCTTATCAATCAGACACAATTGGCACAGGTGACCCTTATCAATCAGACACAATTGGCACAGGCGACTCTTATTAATCAGACACAATTGGCACAGGTGACCCTTATTAATCAGACACAATTGGCACAGGTGACCCTTATCAATCAGACACAATTGGCACAGGTGACCCTTATCAATCAGACACAATTGGCACAGGTGACCCTTATCAATCAGACACAATTGGCACAGGCGACTCTTATCAATCAGACACAATTGGCACAGGTGACCCTTATTAATCAGACACAATTGGCACAGGTGACTCTTATCAATCAGACACAATTGGCACAGGCGACTCTTATTAATCAGACACAGGATCAGCATTTCTCAATTTCCTTCTCGTGAAGGCTCAGTCTAAAAATAGCTCAAATAGACGGACATATCTTGAACAGATCACATGTGCCTTGAAGGCTTATTGACATAGACATTGTCAACTCCAAGTCGAATATGACATTCTCACTGCCTCGGCTTGCAAGCAAGGGCACCGCACATGATTCATTGTTAGAAAACTCGACATCATAAATCAGCCGCCATATGGCAAGCAGGAAGTCCAGCAGTTCAGCCACTCGAGTTGGCCCACCGCCTGTTCTTGGCAATAAAAGTCTGCAATTTCAGCAGCAGCAACAGAGACAGCAGCAGATCGATGTTTGCCACCGACTGCTGGGCAGGCTGGGCCTGAGTCTGCCTCTGCTCAGCCCGTCTGGAGGCTGCTCTAGTGCTCAGCTCAACTGGTGCCGGTGAGTGCTTCCATGCTCTGCTCCACCCTCTGCTCCACCCTCTGCTCCACCCTCTGCTCCACACGCCGCTCCACCCTCTGCTTCAGCCTCTGCTCC
This sequence comes from Macrostomum lignano, assembly GCA_002269645.1. Lineage (NCBI taxonomy): Eukaryota > Metazoa > Platyhelminthes > Macrostomidae > Macrostomum > Macrostomum lignano. The sequence goes on from NIVC01000630.1 coordinate 23,224, forward strand.
ACCCTCTGCTCCACCCTCTGCCCCACCCTCTGCTCCACCCTCTGCTCCACCCTCTGCTCCACCCTCTGCTCCACCCTCTGCTCCACCCTCTACTCCACCCTCTGCTCCACCCTCTGCTCCACCCTCTGCTTCACCCTCTGCTCCACCCTCTGCTCCACCCTCTGCTCCACCCTCTTCTCCACCCTCTGCTCCACCCTCTGCTCCACCCTCTGCTCCACCCTCTGCTCCATCCTCTGCTCCACCCTCTGCTCCACCCTCTGCTCCACCCTCTGCTCCACCCTCTGCTCCACCCTCTGCTCCACCCTCTGCTCCACCCTCTGCTCCACACGCCGCTCCACCCTCTGCTCCACAAGCCGCTCCATTCCACTCTCTACCCCACTCCCCACTTCACTCCACCCTCTACTCCACTCCACCATCTACTCCATCCACCCCATCCTTTATCCCCACCCTCCGCTTCAGCCAGCTGCTGGAGGCCTGCGACAAGTTCCGCCGCGACCGCGACCAGCTGACCGTCCGCCTGCAGCAGCGAGACCGACAGCTCGCCGACACGCGACGCCAACTCCAAGCGTTGCAGACTCAGCAACAGAAAGCTGGCCAAGATTCTGCAACAAAAAAGCAACAGATCAAAGTCCCCCCTACCCAGCTAAAGAGTGCAGCTAATCAGCAAGCGCGCCAGACGACTCAGCTAAAACAGTCCAATCTTCAGTTACCATGGCAACCAAAGTGCAATAAAGCGCCAAGCAACTGGCCGTCGCGCCAATCTCTCGTTGGCGTTGGCGAAGCGGCTCGACATTCGAAAATTCCGTGCCCAGTTCGATCGCCGCCAGCAAGCTTGACAAAGTCGGGGAGCAGACAGCTGCTCGCGGGCAGCTGCAACAGCTCTCCGTCGACTGTCTCCCTGACCGCCGTGACTGAACCGATTACGTTTGGATATAAAAAATTCAACACTACAAAAAGGTGAACCGAATACATTAGATTGATAAAAAATGTTTGTTGCTTCTTCAGAGTAGTATGATAGGGTCACGACAAGTAATTTCTAATTCAAACGTAGAGAAATACAGAAATAAAGTTTTTTTCTGATTCCGTTACTGAGAAAGAATGTCTGATTTGCACAAAAAAATGAAGGTTTAGAGCTTGCTTCTTTGCTTGACTGATTGATTGATTGATTGATGATTGATTGATTGATTGATTGATTGATTGATTGATTGATTGATTGATTGATTGATTGATTGATTGATTGATTGATTGATTGATTGATTAATTGATTGATTGATTGATTGATTGATTGATTGATTGATTGATTGATAGATTGATTGATTGATACTGCACATAAAACGGTCTGTTACTCATTGCTTTAAAAAAGTTGATAAATGTTTGTATCCATTAACAGGTACAAAGCTAGTCTGTTTGAGTCAGCTTCTGGAGACTCCTACGCCGCCGCTTATCAAAATAGAAATCGGCAACACCAACAACGACTAGACAAACAACAATCTGAGCAGCAGCCACCGAAGCAACAAAAGCAACAGCATAGACGCAGCAGACGAAATCGGTCTCGAGGCACGGTCGACCTGGATGCCGAATCAGTGCGTCGACACTGGCGATCGAGGACCTACGACAAGCTCATCCTGGAAGATGGACGAGACAAACGTTAAAGATAAAGTCGATTTGTTCCCATCTTTTGGGCATCTACAGTAGTTCAAATTCTTACGTTAAGTTTGAGCTCGTAAGCGTCGCATCTACGAGTAGACTGGATACGCAAACTTTGGTCAATATTGTATCGATCGATAGACAGGAAGAAGGAAGAAAGCGATGGAAGTTGTAAATTTACGTACATTCGAGCTATTAACTTCTGACGCACAATCGCTGTCCAATCGGATGGGATGATTGAGTGTACATTCACGAGTCGTACAACCTCTATCCGATGGGTTGGTAGGTTAAAGGGTAGAAGAGTAGATAGACTGCACATTTGTTTTGGGCGCACAAGTTTCGGTGGGGTAGTGGTTGAGAGGGTCCGTTGAGTGTAAATTGGCTTGTTTTATCTTTGGCGCACAAGTTTCAGTGGGGTAGAGGTTGAGAGGGTCAGTTGAGTGTACATTGGCTTGTTTTATCTTTGGCGCACAAGTTTCAGTGGGGTAGAGGTTGAGAGGGTCCGTTGAGTGTACATTGGCTTGTTTTATCTTTGGCGCACAAGTTTCAGTGGGGTAGAGGTTGAGAGGGTCCGTTGAGTGTACATTGGCTTGTTTTATCTTTGGCGCACAAGTTTCAGTGGGGTAGAGGTTGAGAGGGTCCGTTGAGTGTACATTGGCTTGTTTTATCTTGAAAGCTCGGCGTAAGCGTACACGTATACTATTAAGTTACATGCGTTTAATAAGTATATTTTGTAGTGTAATTTCTTAGTTGAAAAAAGACAACAGAAGCTGAGAGTCGAAGATTAAAAGCAATTGTTTTTTGCCTAATAAGCCTAAGGATTGCGTAGGTTGTTCTTCGATTACATATTTATTTGTATATATAGATAACAGGAAAGCTACTTTAAAGTACTCTACTAAGTTGTAAGTATTGTACAGCTAGAAAACGTGCTGTGGTACTCGTACGGTTAACCGTGTTTAGTTTTTTACATTTTTTTCTTAAGAACTTATTCAGAAGCTTTCGCTTGCTCATCAATTCAAGAGAAATCTAATTGAAATTTATTTTTACAAGAAAGGATTGAAACGTATTGCATAAGCTAGCGCTGTACGTTACACTCCGTGGTCTACTCGGGGTCAGGACTCAGTAGTGATCAACAAGGAATTATGACGAGTAATTTTACTCTAAAATGCGTGATTTAGCTAGTAATTAATATGTGAATAAGTGTAGCGTACAGGAGTGATTACTTAAGGACAAAATTACTTGTATTACAGTAAGGCGGAATATCTATTTTTTAAAACTTTAAGCCTTTTAAATCCTGGCAACCAAGTTTCACATTCTCATGATCTTCTGATTCTAGTGTTCATATTGGAATGTCAAGGACTACTGAAAAAAGGACACGTCCTAAAAAAGACACTACGGAAATAGGAGGTTTTCATATTTTCAGCACAAAATTTTTTCTTGCTTTTGATATAGGAGACAGACCCAATTTTCATCTTTTGATATGATATGCATTTCTTATAGGGTCTATTGATGTTCATAAAGCTTTTTCGTTTTAAAATTAGGATTCTTTGTTTTATATCTTACTTTAAAACTTCTGTCAGTCGTCGTCAAGAAAGGCTTGGACATTCTCTTTTCGCCTGGGTATGAACAGCAGCAGGAAGCTCGTTAACAAGATGACGTACATGACGAAGAACAATCTGTCCAGCACCTGAGCCAAGGTGCGCCACTCAACGGCCAGCAGATTACGCGCCTCGGTGTCCCGTTTGCGGCCCAGGAACAACCGAATGAAGCGGCTTATCTCCCTAAGGTCGTTCTTGACTTCCGTCGGCCCGGCCAGACGAAGTTGACGACGATTTGGCGTCGATTTACGACAGCTGCCGCCGCGACGACTACGACGCTGGGAATGATTGGCTGCGCACCGGGCCGCCGCTTGGTTGCTGGGCAGAGACAGGTACTGCCCCGGATTGATCCGGCGCTGCTGCTTCCCTCTCTCGGGGAACAATTCCTCTGTGGAATCCTGTTGAAGTGAAACCCGACGGTCCAACGGTAGCGGCACGGTGCGCTGCACCATGAACAGTCTGCCGAGGCCTTCGATCATAATCTTGGGTTGCATGATGGCAAGCGGTAGGATTATCTGGCCTATCAGTGAGACTTTCGAATCTGATTTCTAAGTTGAAGTGCTCACCCGTTTAATAATAGGCGGAACTGGACCGCTCTTGTCGCCGTGAAAGTGCAGGTTGACAATCAGAACGGCAACAAAAGTTGAGAAAGTGATCAGGCCCATGTTGACGCAGTAATAGCAGCCTGAATTGCAGGTTCCATCAATTTATGGGTTGATAAAAGTAAAATGGTTTGCTTTCCTGGCTTCTTGGTTGAAAACGTTTTGCATTTCTGATTAAATTATAACTAACTTAATTGATCATTATTTATACTCAGACACTAAGACAGACGGGCCAGGTGGGGTGGAGAGACAAACAGACAAACAGACAAACAGACAAACAGACAGACAGACAGACAGACAGGCAGACAGGCAGACAGGCAGACAGGCAGACAGACAGACAGACAGACAGACAGACAGACAGGTAGGCAGACAGGCAGACAGACAGACAAACAGACAGACAGACAGACAGACAGACAGACAGACAGACAGACAGACAGACAGACAGACAGACAGACAGACAGACAGACAGACAGACAGACAGACAGACAGACAGACAGGTAGGTAGGCAGACAGGCAGACAGACAGACAGACAGACAGACAGACAGACAGACAGACAGACAGACAGACAGACACACAAACAGACAGGCAGACAGACAGACAGACAGACAGACAGACAGACAGACAGACAGACAGACAGACAGACAGACAGACAGGCAGGGAGGCAGGCAGACAGACAGACAGACAGACAGACAGACAGACAGACAGGCAGGCAGACAGACAGACAGACAGACAGACAGACAGACAGACAGACAGACGGACAGACCCCTGCTAATGCTGGCACCCATTTTACAGCTGGGTGAACTGAAGCAATGCAGAGTTAGGTGTCTTGCTTAAGGACGCAATTTTTTTCAGTGGGACCGGGAATCGAACCCCCGACCTTCAAGTCGTGAGTCCGACGCTCTAACCACTAGGCTAAAAATCGTCTAGATAAGTATAGATAGATTGCATAATTTCAAAAAAAATCCTGCTCCAAAATATAGTTGTGTAGCCAAGCGCAATCTTTTGTAAAAAAATTGTTTTATCATGTCTTCACGCTCGACTTCGAAAGAACGCAGTGACAGCGTAATTTCCTTTTTTTAACTCATCTCATAATCAATACGATGTACGCATGAGCGGGTTGCTTTAATCTTTTTAGCCTTCGGTGAAGTCAATCGAAAGCATGATGTGGATACGAAATAGTCCTATATTTTCGTAGCAGAATAGCATACATGTAAGCATTCTTTGAGATCAAACCTGGGTTCTTGTATACTCACCGATGAGCGGGAAGGCCTCAACGGCGCTAGGTATGAGTTCTGCCAGCAATAGCAGCAGGATAAAGAAAGCCACGAAGATGTTCATGCCTGCGAGTTAAAAGCAGTGAAATTAGTTCGGGTTATTCATGTTTGTATATTTTTTCTTTACGCTCATTCTGTGCGCGAAAACTGGTGGCTATATCACTTTAAATTCTAATCACGCTTCGCTGCCTGCAATTTACGAAATCCGTTGTTTCCTATGTACATCTGGAGCCCCCAATCCTCTCTATCCCTTCCGGTTGTGAACAAGCCCCGTTGTTTCCTATGTACATCTAGAGCCCTCACTACTATCTATCCCTCCGGTTGTGAACAAGCCCCGTTGTTCCCAATGTACATCCAGAGCCCCCCACTCCTCTCTGTCCCGGGTTGTAAACAAGCCCCGTTGTTCCCAATGTACATCCAGAGCCCCCACTCCTCTCTGTCCCGGGTTGTAAACAAGCCCCGTTGTTCCCAATGTACATCCAGAGCCCCCCACTCCTCTCTGTCCCGGGTTGTAAACAAGCCCCGTTGTTCCCAATGTACAATATTTCACTTTTCATAGCTGCATATTAGAAACATAGGCTCGCATTACTCCTCTTTAATCAGACTAATCGCTTTTTGCCCATGGCTATATATAGTTGACCGATACAAGTACGAGTAATATTCAAGCAATTTCATTTTCCTGCTTTCTCAAAGGCATACGCTAGCGTAGTTAGTGCAGTGGAAACATTGCAAAGGAAGTTATCTAAAAAAACTCTCTAATTTCCACGTACGAGTATCATTCTGCTCCGAAGAAGTTTTTTTGCAAGCTGCAAGTTGTTGCATGCATATGGCTACTTATTAGAGCAAAAGCAACACGCGATACGTCTGATCATGCTTCACGCACCCACTGGTAAGAATCTGGGCCAGTGTCAGTGGCTGCAAAGGGAACTCGTAGTTACAGACAGCGACACGAAATGCTCACGCTCAGCTTCTTTACAGTTGAAATACCAAGCTATTTTTCCGCCCGTCGAACTACCAAGAGGGGAGAATTTGTCATCTGTTGAAGGTGCCAACGGCGTCAGGGTGATGACGGAATGCTTGAGAGACTAGCTGAGGATGTTTAGCAGTTGAGGCTTGCTCACTGTCGAGGCTTGATCAGCGAAACTAGAAAAATCCGCAAAAAGGCTTCCATAGTCACCTAGTGCCAGCTGCTAAAGGTCCACATGGGAAAATCCGACCTTCTGGAAGAATTTTTGAGCATCTTTGATTCTGTTTTCGAGAAGGTGCGCCACAAAATTCGCTTGTGTTCTTGAATTTCGTGTGCCTCCGTTGCTCCGTTCAAGCGCAGCAAAACAATTGTCATTGCAGAGGGATTCCCACCACCCTTGGAAGTTTTACTGTTAACAGCTTTACCCCATAAACTTGATTGTAAATTTTTACTGACACATATACTTTTTTAGGCGGAAAGGCGAGCCAGGACCACTTCAAAGGAGTTAGTTGCGCGACAAACTGGAGACAAGAGATTTAATTTGCTTAAAATATTGGTCAATAAGACATACATAGAAATAGACTTAATAAAAGATTGTAGAGGGGATTGATACTAAATCCAGCAATTAGTAAAGACGCCAATCCAAATGCGTGCAGAGAGTGGGGGTAGAAGACGCCAACCCCAGTGCGTGGGGAGAGTGGTGGGCGGAGAAGACGCCAACCCCAGTTCGTGGAGAGAGTGGGGAGAGTGGGGGTAGACGACGCTAACCCCAGTGCGTGGAGAGAGTGGGCGGAGAAGACGCCAACCCCAGTGCGTGGAGAGATTGGGGAGAGTGGGGGTAGAAGACGCCAACCCCAGTGCGTGGGGAGAGTGGTGGGCGGAGAAGACGCCAACCCCCAGTGCGTGGAGAGAGTGGGCGGAAAAGACGCCAACCTCAGTGCGTGGAGAGAGTGGGGGGAAGACGCCAACCTCTAGTTCCCGGAGAGCCAAACCGCTATAAAAGGTTGTCCACTCACCCAGCAACATTTTAGCCGGCGACTCAGGCGGTAGCCAAAAAATTACCAGCGTCAAAAGAGACAAGAGTATGCAGGGCACCACAAGGATGGCCACATAGAATGACGGATTTCGCATCATTCGAATTTTGAATTCGAGTATTCGATAGCGTCGCGTCACCGGCTGGCCTTTAGCATCGAATCCGGTCTCGTTGCGGTAGCTGACGATGCTGCGAATTTGGCCTCGCCGTTGATCCGGGTCGGCGATATCCAAATCGAACTCGCCGTCGGTCACCCATTCGTTGCTCTTCACGTAGTCGTTATAGTCTACAAAAGGCAGTGGCTTGGGCTCGGAGTGCGTGTCGTTGATCCGGATGTCAGTGAGGGACCAGTCCAACATTAGTTTGCTTTCGTCGTAGGTCCAGGAACCGAATTTCATCCGACAGTGCTGAGAAGGGGGTGAAAAACATAGGAATGTATTTATTCTGTAAAATTTCGTGTGCCTCTTTCCCATTGTGTTCTTCTGTATACATTGCGTCCCATTGTGTCTTTCTGTGTCCTGTGTGATTCTGAGCCCTACTGTGTCCTTCTACACGAGCCTGTGTCCTTCTACACGATTCTGTGTCCTTCCACACGAGCCTGTGTCCTTCTACACGATTCTGTGTCCTTCCACACGATTCTGTGTCCTTCCACACGATTCTGTGTCCTTCTACACTAGCCTGTGTCCTTCTACAAGAATATGTGTCCATCTACACGATTCTGCATCCTTCTACACGATTCTGCATACTTCTACACGATTCTGCATCCTTCTACACGATTCTGTGTCCATCTACACGATTCTGCATCCTTCTACACGATTCTGCATACTTCTACACGATTCTGCATCCTTCTACACGATTCTGTGTCCTTCTACACGATTATGCATCCTTCTACACGATTCTGTGTCCTTCTACACGATTCTGTGTCCTTCTACACGATTCTGTGTCCTTCCACACGATTCTGTGTCCTTCCACACGATTCTGTGTCCTTCTACACGAATCTGTGTCCTTCTACACCATTCTGTGTCCTACACCATTCTGTGTCTTTCGTGCACGATTCTGTGTCTTTCGTACACGATTCTGTGTTCTTCTGTGCCATTTTGTGTTCCTCTATGTCCCTTTGTATCTTTCTATCTTTCTGTTCTCCGGTGTGCTAATTTTGATTTTTCGCTATCCTCTTCTCACCACCACTTGTCTCACCTGAGTATCGAACGGAAAATTAAGCAGTCGAACTTTACAAGTACTTTTGAGCAGTGCCTGCGGTATCCACAGAATCTCGCCGTCGCTCTGAACTACAACCCGAGCCTCGCGCTTCTCCTTCATTCGCTCGTCTGCACTAGAAACATAAAATGATGGATTGCACACGAATGCATTGTAGCTAGACTTGCTTGATTAGTATTGCCGTTTTAAGCCAGAACTCACAAATTGTACAATTTGATATCCGGAGTCCAAATCTGCGACGGCCGCACCCGGATCTGCTTGATGGCTTTAAACTCCTCGTCCGGCCAAGTGTCCCAAGCTAGCAGGGTGTCTTTCCAGGTCTGCATAAAAATTAAATATTAATTACTTAATTAGTGCAGTCCGTACCGTTGTCAGCCAAGGTTTTACGTTCGCCGTTGCATAAAATGCAGCTTTTAGTTGTTTACTGAACTTTACGAGAGCCACTTAAACAATCTCTTGGCTTTGGTCAGGCGCAGGGAAACACAAGGGAATGTAATTACTAGAACGTCACAGACCCCTGGTTCGATTCCGTGTACGGCCCCATTAATTTGAGAATTGAGAATTTGCAATTCACAACCATGAGCCCAATCTCAAAGGCCCAGAGAGTGTAAATGTACATGCCTGATGATTAGAAAGTCACGACCGTAGTACACCTGTCTGATAGTGTGCCTATGTGTGCCGTATCTTTGTGCGTGTGCCAGCTACTGGGAACCTACGGAGACGACTATAAATACGATTTATAGTTAGGCCTCTTCGCTACAAAAAGAGGTCATTGCAGTGCCCAAAGAACCCCCTGACAGAAACAATCTGCCCTTCAGTCGCTAAAATTGCTCACAGATCTCAGCCAGCAATTAGTCCTCAGTCATTAAAATTGCTCACAAATCTCAGCCAGCAATTAGTCCTCAGTCATTAAAATTGCTCACAAATCTCAGCCAGCAATTAGTCCTCAGTCATTAAAATTGCTCACAAATCTCAGCCAGCAATTAGTCCTCAGTCATTAAAATTGCTCACAAATCTCAGCCAGCAATTAGTCCTCAGTCATTAAAATTGCTCACAAATCTCAGCCAGCAATTAGTCCTCAGTCATTAAAATTGCTCACAAATCTCAGCCAGCAATTAGTCCTCAGTCATTAAAATTGCTCACAAATCTCAGCCAGCAATTAGTCCTCAGTCGCTGTTGATTTTCCTCCAAATCCAGTATCTGAATGAGCGCCAGGCCCAGTCGCACTGTCAGCACATCCGAGCTGTTCCTGACCGGCCTTCCAACGATGCCCCATTCGGCGTAGTTCTGCAGCAGACGCTTGGTGAGCCGCTTCTCTGCCGAACCGAGCCGAAGCAAATTGTTGCGACTGACAATGGTGTCTGATTGACTTGGTGATACACCTGAAACGAAGTGGGTCAAGGTGCAGCAGTCGTGGGAATACGCGTAGAGCCTGTCTGCTCTAAGAAAGGTTACTAGGAGCTTTACTAGGATCGTGCTGTTATGCCTGTACGAAACACATGGTGTCACTCTCGCAGGACACTTATAGTTACTATCACTTCTACAGTAAATATTGTCAACCGTACAGGAAAGGCACTTGTTTTGCGCGCCTTCACGCAGGATATTAAATCAACAGAATGATAAAAATACGATAAAGCATCAGCTCACCAAATGCCATCAGCCAAAGGAAGGTCAGAAATAGCTTCATGATTGTCTGTATCTGTCGATATTAAAAAAATGCTAATCTATTACTATTAAGTGAGTTCGAACAAACCGAACCAAATGCTGAAATCAGTAACAGGATACGATGCTCTGGAGTCCTTATAAAGCCAATCTGATTTCTCCTTCTTGCTGACTTTGTCAGCAAAGCACCGCACTTTACCGGCTTAACACGCGCATGCACAATAATTTATTCACTGACAGTCCACAAACTATAACAATTCTTGCCAAGTGGATTGAGGTGAATACAGGGGAGTGAAGGAACACGCCTTATGGTGAAGGAAGATGGGAGAGGAAGAGACCTGGGTAAGAGAAGGCTCAAGCCTGAGTAGCTCTATAAGGATAGCCTCAGACGAGAGAGACAGTTCTCTGCTTATAATTTGAGCTGCTGTGTGCAGCGCCGCGTTCGTATTCTTTGGCCAATCAAGTGCAAAGAAGTCTTTAACAGACTATACTGTATACCATTCATCGACTCTGCAGTCAACCAGTCTTAATCCATACGCTCTACTTCTCTCTCTCTCTCTCTCTCTCTCTCTCTCTCCCTCTCTCTCTCTCTCTCTCTCTCTCTCTCTCTCTCTCTCTCTCTCTCTCTCTCGCTGAGAATAGTCTAGAGCCACTTCTCAGTATGCTCTCGTATTTAACAATCAGCTCTTGGCATCGTCAGCCGCAATGTTTTTTCTTTACATATGCATGCTCTACTGGTCTGTCCATTCAATCCTTCCTTGTTCATTAACTTTTGACTTATTTTCTTTTCATTGAAGAAAAAAGTTTATCAATTGTAGAAATGAGCATAAACTTATTAGGCTCTCTTTGTTGCTCCTTGCCCAAGACACCTTCTCTGCTCGGCTAAGATTGCGAGTCAACCTGATCGAGTGGCAGACTACTGATAGTACTAGCTGAGGGAAGCTAGAAGGGCTTAGAATGGGAATTATTAGGCTCTGCTGGTCCGGCCTCAACACTTAAGGAAGCGGCGCCTTCCGTCTCTGGCAGGCGGCGCACATTCCATCGTGCCCGTCTGCTGTCCCAAATTCAAACTCGGATTTAGGGGCAGACTTGCATGCACAGCATACATGTACTATCTATACTCAGATATTCAGTGTTTTTCGCGGTCCCTGGGAAATTAATAAGCGCTTCCAGCTCTCTTTTTTGGCCCCCGGTGCCGAGAAGCCGCGTTGAAACCTTTTAAAACAATATAAAAATATAGAGGTCAGAGCTACCCGCTAATTCCCTGAGGGCACAACGAGGGTTGGGGGCGAAAACATAAGATGTTTTTAAGCGAATTTTGGGGTGATATACATTAAATAATATTGTATAGTAGTCCGATGGATCAGTATTTCGAGAGGCAGAATGAATAAAATGCAACTAGAATGGAATGAAATACATACGATACAATAACTTTTCTGACTCTTCAACGGTTTAGATTAATTTTAAACTAGAAACTTTTCAGATTGCTATTGAAAGCAAGAATTTTAATTGTAATTATATATAAGTTAACAAATTTGACTACCAGAATCCAGGAGAATTTCATTATAATGCATAAACTTACGTTTAAAGCATCAAATATTTTGTTTGAATTACAAGTATATTAAACTATGAACTTATATCCAATTGGAAGTATGTATATTTAAAATGTCCAATTGTGGTCCTTAGCAACCTTGGGCTTGTTACAGCCATCTGGAACATATTTTTGTAACTTACATTGATACTACACGGCTTTGATTTCGTTAAATATTGATAATTAAGAAAAACTAGCCTTGACTCAGCACAAATATGACGTTAGCCAGTGCGCTTTTCATACATATTTTGCTAGGACTGTCGTTCATTGCTGCAACAGAAAGTAACGCCTGCGAAAAACAACAATCTGACATATCTGTTCTTTTATCGGACTCAACAGCCAATAAAAAGTTTCTGTCTGAGGTATTTATTTGATATTTATTCTACAATTATGTAATTTGTTCTACATAATATTACAGTTTATTCGCTTTTTAGGTTTGATCTCAAACTTAAATTAGCTAGTCATAGCTAAATTTAGAATTGGATAAGTTATTTTTTAGTTGCTTCATTCCTAAAAATTCTGAGAGTTCTAAAACTCTGAAACTAGACGAGCCTTAAAATTACATTGCAATAAAACTTTTAAAAGTAAGCCAAACAAAAAGTTCAACATAAGCATTGATAATGTTAGTGTTTATTCTTTTAAAAGCAGCCTTTTTTAATTCTTTATTTAATAATTTTTATAAGAATATTAAAGATTTAAATGCAAACTTTAGTTTCAACTGTTTGAAAAAATTAAAGTGCTAGAAAGTATTTAAGTATTTTAAATAAGTCTAGAAAATTATTACAATTAGTATTCTGTGATTTTGCTTCTCTCGGATATATACAGATTAACACAAATTGAAATTCATTTGCTTGAAGCTTACTAATACTAATTTAAATATTATTGCAATTTTCCAAATTCCAAGTTCGTCTTTGCCAATGACAGCAAGCCTAAACTGCAAATCACCTGGGCAGGACCAAACAGCAAGGTATCTGGCAATTGGCTTATCTAATATTTTTCATAAAACATTCTAATCAATCATATCTTTATCTGCTAATTTCAGACACTAATAGCGCTTACTTTAGTATCCTATGTTAACAACGTCAACTCTGGCAGACGTGTACCGCAGCACAGACGATGGTCGCTCATTCAGCCGCATCAACAGCTCAGGTCAGCCCTGGGGTCCAGCCGTTGCAGCTGCTTACACAGTATGGCCTTCAGCGAAACCCCGGCAACTCAAGCCAACTTTACCTCGCCTCCGCTGGCAGCACGGATGCCACTACTAACCTTCACATGTCCTTCGATAATGGAGCAACTTGGCAGACAACTGTTCTACCATTCGCTCTCACTCAAGCTTTCATGTTTCACCAGACTCAAAAGGACTTGGCGCTGGCACATAGTGGCTCCACTCTGTTTTTGACTCGAGATGGTGGACTAAGTTGGACCCGGTTGAAGGATCAAGTGGTCAAAGTAAGAAATGAAAAACTGCTTTGAAGTTAAGTGGGAAAACGGAGCACTTATTTATTCCTGGGAGAGGAGACTTCTTTCACAGAGACTTCTGTCATAGAGACTTTCCGATAGAGAACGTTCCTGTCACAGTCAGACACCCCACTGTGAGAGAGACTTTCCAACCAAGAACGTTCCTGTCACAGACACTCCACTGTCAGAGAGACTTTCCAATCAAGAAAGTTCCTGTCACAGACACGATCCACTGTCAGAGAGACTTTCCAACCAAGAACGTTCCTGTCACAGACACGATCCACTGTCAGAGAGACTTTCCGATCGAGAACGTTCCTGTCACAGACACGATCCACTGTCAGAGAGACTTTCCGATCGAGAACGTTCCTGTCACAGACACGATCCACTGTCAGAGAGACTTTCCAATCAAGAAAGTTCCTGTCACAGACATTCCACTGTCAGTTCCGATCAAGAATGTTCCTGTCACAGACACTCCACTGTCAGTTCCGATCAAGAACGTTCCTGTCACAGACACTCCACTGTCAGTTCCGACCAAGAACGTTCCTGTCACAGACACTCCACTGTCAGTTCCGATCAAGAACGTTCCTGTCACAGACATTCCACTGTCAGTTCCGATCAAGAACGTTCCTGTCACAGACACTCCACTGTCAGTTCCGATCAAGAACGTTCCTGTCACAGACATTCCACTGTCAGTTCCGATCAAGAACGTTCCTGTCACAGACACTCCACTGTCAGTTCCGATCAAGAACGTTCCTGTCACAGACATTCCACTGTCAGAGAGACTCTCAAATCAAAGACCAAACTGAAAATCCTAACCAATTTCAGGCTAGCTGGGGCTCAGCTACAGACCAGGCCAACTCAATCTACGCAGTAGTCGATCAGAGCATCTCCAGCGACAAAGCAGTGTCTCTGGGTCCGTTGTCCGCAACTCCGGCCCAGCCGCACGGATACCGAAACCGTCTCGGTCTCTATTAAAAACAATCAACTTTGGGGATATTTGGCGGCCTCTGGCAGACAATATCTTTTCTTACGTTGGACGGGAAAATTTTCTGTTCTTATCGTTGGCCGATACGTACGGACTTTCGCGTCGATTGGCAGTGTCTACAGACTATGGAGCCAGCTTCCACCGGACTAGCTTGCCAAGCATTTCGCCTGATAGCTTTGCCAGTCTCATGGACGTGGCTAACGGCCTGGCTTTCGTGTACGTGGACTCAGGACGGCTCAACGGCTATGGAACTTTGTACACCTCCGATGCAACCGGTCGGTTGTTCTCTAAATCGCTTGAACGACAATTTTATCCGCCAGGCGATGCAATTGGCGATTTCTATCGGGTTGAATCTATGCCGGGCACTTACCTGACAACCGTGATGGACCCGGACCTGTCTCTGGTCACGAGGATCTCGCATAATCGCGGAGCCGATTGGATGAAGTTGCAGGCGCCGTCTGGAGAGTGTCTGCTTGGCGAGGGAGCGGGCAGCGGCTCGTGTCAGCTGCAGGTCAGTGCAGAATTTTCATGTAGAATATTGTTACTGTATTGGAGGTGCTAATTTTTAAATGGCCGTTCGTTTCTAGAGACGAATGTCTGCTTTAAGACTAGGGTAGCTAGATGAGGGTGATTGCTTATTTAGAAGAAGCTGGTGTGCCTTTTATTGGAAAATGGGCCAACTTTACCTGAGGTTTTCAAAGTACTAAATCACTTAAGCACGAAATTTATTTCCAAAAAAACTATCTTGCAGCTGGTCTCGGCCCAGATGCCGGTCTCCTTGGCAACCGCTCCCGGCCTGTTGATTGCCCACGGCAACACAGGAGCATCCGTGCAAACTAGCTCGCCTAGCAACGTCTACCTTAGCAACAATGGTGGCCACACCTGGTCGAAAGTGTTGGAGGGGCCACATTTCGTACAGCTTGGCAACAATGGCGGCTTCATTGCTGCGGTGGCTCACGGCAATAGCGGGCCTCAAGTGATGAAGTTTAGCACGGATGCTGGACGGTGCTGGCACAGCTACAAATTCACCTCAGAGGAATACCGGTTAGAGAGATTGTTACAGTTATGAATATGATTCTGGGTTTGTCAAAACATGATTTAGCATGCTTTAGAACAGGTGACATGATATGAGAGAGGAAGAGGGAATAGAGAAGAGAGAGAAGACGAGATGAGAGGAGAGGAGAGAAAAGAGAGAAGAGGAGAGAGAGGAGAGAACTTAGAAGAGAGATGAGAAGAGACACAAACCAACTTCGCGGGCCGGAGTTTGCCGACCAGTGTTTTGGAACCTGTTTGCGGATATCTAACGTATCTAGAATCTGTCTAACATGTTATAGGTTCCGTTCAATAATTGCTAGGTCTAAGTCTTTTTCGAGCAACAGAGAGCCAAAGTTTCCTGCCTTCCAGCTTCACGGGATTCGTCAGCGAGCCGGGCAGCAGAGCGACTTCGGTGGCCATCTGGGGGCTTTCGAGTCTGTCGCAGCACTGGCGAGTGTTCGTACTGGACTTTGCCGCCATCCTGACCAGGGAGTGCTCAGCCTCAGACTATGAGCCTTGGCTAGCCAACGGGGCGTTGAGCTACTCCGAGAGCAGCAACAGCAGCAGCGGCAGCAGTGAAAGAGGCTGCGTATTCGGAGCCAAGCAGACCATCATGAGACTGAAGCCGGACAGCCTGTGCGCCAATAACTACAGCTACACTCCCAGCCAGACTGCCGAGCCTTGCAACTGCACTAAAGCCGACTTCGGCTGCGAGTTCGGCTATAAAAGGGAATTCAGCGGACGCGATTGCGTCAGAGATCCCGGAGTGCCGGAGCTGGACGTCTGCACGGACGAGGACAGCGTGCAGCGGGTTCTTACCGACGGCTACAGGAAGCTGCCCGGCAACCTGTGCTCGGGCGGGTTCGCTCCCAATAGGACTGAGCAGACTGCTCTGCAGGTGAGAGCAGTAGGGTAGCTAAGTAGATTGGTAGGAATCAATAGAATTATAGATAGTCGGGTAAGTAGGTTGCTAATTAAAACAGATACATGATAACCAATCAGCCTACCAGCCTACCTTTTTACCTATCTACCTACCCATTTACATATCTATCTACCAACTTATCTACCTACCTATCTACGAGTACATATCTACCTACCTATCTGTACATATTTACCTACCTATCTACCTATCTACCTATCTACCTACCTATCTACCTACCTACCTACCTACCTCGTACTACCTACCTGCCGTACTACCTACCTAACTATACCTACTTATCTACCTATCTACCTACCTATCGATCTTTCTATCAATATACTTACCTACCCAGGGCAAGCGGTGCAGCGAGCTTCTCAAACGCCAGCGCGAACGCGCCGACGCCGCCGAGGCGACCAAATTGGCCGCGAGCTCAGAAGCGGCCGCTAAATTGGCCGCTCAATTGGCCAAAGCGGACGCGGAAGCCGAGGCCAACAACCGGCGTCGCCTAGTCGCCGTCCTGCTGCCCGTCAGCGCCATTCTGGGCGGCCTCGTCTGCGCCGTGCTGGCTCTGGTGCTGGCGGCGAAGCTGAGAGAACGACGGCGGCAACTGGCGGCCTTCCACTACTCGGCCGTGTCGGCGGCAGGTCGTTGCGAGGACGTCGAATCTTTGTCAAATTCGACAACGACGCCGGCACCGACCAGGAGCGGCGGCGGCGGCGGCGGCAGCAGGCGAGCCGATGATAAACAGCAGCTGCTGCTGAACCCACCGGAGGCTGAGGATGAAGGCGCGACCGCTGTGGATGCTGCACCGGAGGTTGGCGGCCTTGTTTGAGTCATCCGAATAATTTCTGTAGACACATCATAAATTCCCATTGAAATATCATTAATCCCCCATAGACATATCATTAATCCCCCATATACATATCATTAATCCCCCATAGACATATAATTAATACCCCATAGACATATAATTAATCCCCCATAGACATATCATTAATCCCCCATAGACATATCATTAATCCCCCATATACATATCATTAATCCCCCATAGACATATAATTAATACCCCATAGACATATAATTAATCCCCCATAGACATATCATTAATCCCCCATATACATATCATTAATCCCCCATAGACATATCATTAATCCCTCATAGACATATCATTAATACCCCATAGACGTATCATTAATACCCCATAGACATATCATTAATCCCCCATAGACATATCATTAATCCCCCATAGACATATCATTAATCCCCCATAGATATATCATTAATCCCCCATAGAAATATCATTAATCCCCCATAGACATATCATTAATCCCCCATAGACATATCATTAATCCCCCATAGACATATCATTAATCCCCCATAGACATATCATTAATCCCCATAGACACAATATACTTAGTTTTTTATCGTTTTAAACGTCTTTAATAACCACTCCATCTAATTAAAAAAATAATTTATCGCAGGTAAATGCCTGAGCGACAAGGGAACTTCACCAGTTGCTAGCTTTGTGAGACTCGTATGGAGACTTTGTGCACTCTAAAACTTCTGATGTACTAAACAGTTGCGCAGACTGAAATTTGCTTTCATTATTTTACACAATATTTTATTAGTTAGACTTGTACTTTATTCAGACATTTCTGTACAGAACATAAACTTTAATTTTTTACATTTGGCGTACTATTTAAACTTGGTCACGTTTTTGTATTTCGTATTTAATTGCCAATTTGTGTCTGAATCTCTTCCATTGAATATGTCAATTTTACATTCAATATTCCGTTTTTTTACTTTTACTCATAGTAGTATGTTGAAAAGTTTTGAAAAAAACTTTAAATGAATAGAAACCTATCAGACAAGATATAGGTACTTGTAGACAGGATCTGAGGTACCTGTTAGACAGGATCTGAGGTACCTGTTAGACAGGATCTGAGATACCTGTTAGACAGGATCTGAGGTACCTGTTAGACAGGATCTGAGGTACCTGTTAGACAGGATCTGAGGTACCTGTTAGACAGGATCTGAGGTACCTGTTAGACAGGATCTGAGGTACCTGTTAGACAGGATCTGAGGTACCTGTTAGACAGGATCTGAGGTACCTGTTAGACAGGATCTGAGGTACCTGTTAGACAGGATCTGAGGTACCTGTTAGACAGGATCTGAGGTACCTGTTAGACAGGATCTGAGGTACCTGTTAGACAGGATCTGAGGTACCTGTTAGACAGGATCTGAGGTACTTGTTAGACAGGATCTGAGATACCTGTTAGACAGAATCTGAGGTACCTGTTAGACAGGATCTGAGATACCTGTTAGACAGAATCTGAGGTACCTGTTAGACAGGATCCGAGGTACTTGTTAGACAGGATCTGAGATACCTGTTAGACAGGATGTCAGTTCCTGTAACAGCATTTGATTACCTGTTAGTACCTAGAGGTTCAGCAAAATTACGATTATATCAAATCACAATTTTCAACATTTTTCAAAATTTCGAAATATTACGCTCGCATTAAATATGATTTTCAACTCATTTTCAATTCAAATATGATTTTTGCTTACTTAACTCGCAGCATCGCCACACCAGCAGCCATTGCAACCTTCCTAATACGCCACTATTTTTTATAATCTTATACGCCACTCTTATACGCCACTATTTTTGTGATAAAACGATACCAAAACATGACAGAAAGTTTTTTGTGAACTTTTATAACAACAAACAGAAGAATGACAAGAATCTCAAGAATTTGCTGGTTTTTATTTTATTTAATTTGTTGAAGTAGATGAGAGAGAAACTAGAATTAATTTAAAGCTCTCAATCCAGCAAGCATTTAGGGGCACTTGAAATTAGAAATCTTTTCGGTGAGTAATGTCAGCCAAGTATTTAGCTATGCTGTCAGAGCTTTAGCACTAGGTATGCTAGAGACGAAATGTATTTGTAGTTACATGTAACATTAAAAATTTAGGATATAGGACTGCATGGATGCTAAAAACAGAAGCAGGAACAACAACAACAACAAAAACAAAAACAACAACAACAACAACAAAAACAACAACAACAACAGGAACAACAACAACAACAACAACAGGAACAACAACAACAAACAACAACAACAACAACAACAACAACAACACGCTATCAGGGTCTCGTCAGCGTCACAGAGCGCGCCTCTGGGCCAGGTCGCGTGCAGAAGGCCAGCGTGGGCCTTCAAGACCGGCAAGGAGCGAGTTTTCGATCAACGCGGCAATTTATCACCGCCGGAAACCGCGAGGATGTAAACTAAGATAGTGTAGAAAACAAACCGTAGGCTTATATTCATTACAGCAGTTGCGACGCAACTAATTTTGGCTGGTGCTGGCGCCCCCCCCCTTGGCGCCCCCGGTTGTTAATAACTTTTCTACTGTTGTCAGAGACCGACCAACAGGCTTTCAAATAGCATCCACTGAGCGAAAACGATAATTCACTAGCTGTTAAACTGCTTCAACTTCGACAGTGCATTTCCGACCAGTAGCCCCCCGCCAGTAGTAGGTAATAGGTAAGCATAAGTAGTCGGTTTGTTCTGGATCCTCACTTCACGTCCTATTCCGCTGCATAAACTTATCTCCCCTTTCACTGGAAGCTTCTGACAAGTTTACACTTTTTAGTGGCCTTTGTCTCATCTATAGGTCTGTCGGTTTTTACAGCAAAGTTTAAGTTCGCGAGTAATTGCAGAAGTTAAAATAATACCCAGTGAAGTTCTAAGCCCAATATATTCAACTCGCCAATCCAAGAGCAAGCGGATAACCAATGGAGACGAGGCTCGCTAGGTAAAATTCAGCAAATACATTCCCAATATAAAAACTACTGCACAGGCCAAGGTAGAGCTATATCTGTACCTTTATTAGAGATTTGCGAGAAATTTATAAGCTTATTGACGACATATGACTGCAGAAGAAGCTCAAAAACTGTTAGCCATATTTGACGCGGACGATTTGGCATCGCTGAAGAGGCTGCTGAGCAGCAGGGACTCTGCATCTGACCGGCTCAGCTTCCCTCACGCCGCCCACGACTTCATCCCGTGCTCCGCTGACGGAGCCGCATTCGCCCAGCTCCTGTCGCAGCACACGTCTCTCATCGAGCTGAGCTGCTGCAGCCTGGCTCCCGACTGCTTCCGCTACCTGCTCGAGACGACAAGCCAGCAAGTGATGAAGGATGCTGACTGCTGCCCAGTCCACTGCCTCATCGTCAAGCTGTGGATTGTGAATTGTGAGTCTCTCCAACAGCAGGCTGTGAGCTTTCTGCAGCAGTTGCACAGCAGCGATGAGCAGGTCTCTGAGCAGCTGTGCCAGCTGCTGGACAAGGAAGCGCTGGGACTGAATGCGCTGGAGCTGGCAGTGAACAGGCGGCAGTTCTCAGTGGCTCACTGGATTCTGCACTGCAGCAGCAGGTACTGCAGCAGCCTGATTGATGCAGGAGCAGTGAGACTGCGCTGTGTGGACCTCAGCGAGTACAGCTTCCCGAGGGGCGACAGGCGGGACACGAGTCCGCTGACGATGCTGGCCGACATGACGCGGGACGCGGAGCCGCTGGACGACTCGCTGAAGCGCTTCTGGGACTCCGACGTCATCGCGCGCTGGTCGGCTGAATTGCTCGCAACAAATCGGAAGGTTTTATTCTTTAACGCCAGTGTATCCTCCGTCCTTTGGTCTTTGTTGGCCCTCATCAGTGCTCCAACATTGTACAGGAACACCAACTCGGATGTTTGCAACAGCTCATGCAGCAACCTACGAGTTCTGAACGGCATCACCAAGCCTCCCGGTCTGCAGCTGGTGTCCTTTATTTTTGCCTACCTTGTCATTGCAATGGTAATCGCCCGGATTTCGATTATTACCGTTGCGCGATTCCGAATTCTAAACCTAGCGCGGCTAAAACATTCGAACACGTTGGTGGGAGTCGTGAAGACTGTCGCCTCTGACATCAAGTGGTTCTTCCCGATGGTTTGGGTGCTGGCGTCTCCGGCAGTGTTGGCGCTGTCTCTCTCCCTACCAACAGTGACGAGCTGCCACGAGAGAGACAGCCTGATTAACTCAACCGCAGTCAACTTGACTGATAGTATATTCGGTCTACTGTTGGTGGTTTCCATGGTTCCAATTTTTAACGACCTTGGCCTAGTGAGCAGTCTGTTCTTCCAAATGTGGTGTCTGGTGGACCTGCTCGCTCCTTTTCTGTTCCTCATTGGCTTCATCACGATAAACTCAGCCTGGCTCTACTCCATCATCATACCGTGCGAGCCGAACTTCTACGGAGCCAGCGGAAATTCAATAGCAAACATCTGGCTGGGTTTCTACAGAACCATCGTCGGGGGTTCGTTCTCTGCCGAGTCTCTGGGCAGAATGGGCCTGCTGTACCTAACAACCCACATGCTGTTCTCGCTGTTCTTCTTCAACGTGTTGATCGCCTTTCTGTCCGA
This sequence comes from Macrostomum lignano, assembly GCA_002269645.1. Classification (NCBI taxonomy): domain Eukaryota; kingdom Metazoa; phylum Platyhelminthes; family Macrostomidae; genus Macrostomum; species Macrostomum lignano. Next base: position 44,669 of record NIVC01000630.1, read on the forward strand.
CCGCCTGGCGTTCGTGTCGCCCAACACCGCCTACCTGATGCGGGCTCGGCAGCTGCAGATGCTGGCGATCTGGGGCGCGTTGCTCAACGGACTCATCGACCTGCGACGAAGGCTACTTTGCTCTCGGACTACGGAAGTTCAGAGCAAGTCTGCTACGGCTCTGGAGTTGAGAATACCCCAGAAGCGATATCACTAGGGCAAATTCAGTAGGGCCTTCTTGGGGTTATCAAAATGACAACATTTGAGTCACTGCCCTAAATTTCAATGAATCATCAGCCTGGCATGGGTATACTAGAAATGGTTTTGTCAATTCAAACCACAAGTTTTGTCGTTTGTCTTTGCGACTGACTGAAGTACAGCTGAAATATACGATTTCTACCTCGGAATATCTCAGCTTATTTACTGACATCGATCAATCTGTCAATCATAAAAGACGTTGTTTCATTCTCATTGTAGTAACTTAATGGTACACTCTCAGTGGGCTAGATAAGACTTTGCTCATTTAAATTTACCAGCTGACGACGGTATAGGACACAGTAAAAGGACATATATCTACTCGGGATTGAGTCACTCGGGATAGAGACACTCGAGATTGAGTCCCTCGGGATTGAGTCACTCGGCATTGACTCACTCGGGATTGAGTCACTCCGGATGGAGGAGTGAGTCACTCGGGATTGAGTCACTCGGGATTGAGTCACTCGGGATGGAGTCACTCAGGAGTGAGTCACTCGGGATTGAGTCACTCGGGGTTGAGTCACTCGGGATTGAGTCACTCGGGATTGAGTCACTCGGCATTAAGTCACTCTGGCTTGAGTCACTCGCGATGGAATGACAGAATGATGCGACAATAGGACAGAAGGAAAAGGTAGCTGTGGGAATAAATGTCAAGATGGGAGGACGAAAATTGTAAATTCCCGCAGTAACTTTTTTGTGCCATTATTTTACAGTTTGATTGGTTATAAATTAGTGCATTTAAAATATGCATTTGCTGATCTTTAGCTGTAAGCAATCTAATTTAGGTAGCTACAAGGGAGGACTGAGGAAAACACTCCAAACGTCAAAAGCAGAAAAATCAACAAATGAAGGTCTGTTGGTTCAGGGTAAACTGAATCGTATGTACACAACTAATGGACGATAGCTAGATTAATCGCTAGTTTCAGTCAAACAATGGCAAATTTTGAGTATCCATCAGCAAGTCAACTTGCTGAATCAATAAAGCGCGTCCGGAGGGGGCAATGGCTTTTCCCCTCTTTACTCTTCCGTCTGGGCTAAGCATAGAAACGAATAGCCTGCTGTTTTTTGCAGAGCAGGAGCCCATAGTTGCAACACTGGTACCACACGGATTCTCGAAAGCCACTCCTGCGGGGAGGTCTTGGGCTCTGGCTGTCAATCTGACTTGGCGCCCTTGTCCCAAACCTGCAGCTGGCCTCCCGTCTCATGATCTTGCAGAGTGTGGGCTGGGGGCCCGCTGGAGCCTCGCCTTCACATTTTAGCTTCTCCATTCCAGCCTAATCTGCATGGATAAAACAAAACCTACTGACACGGCTCGGGAGGTCCGTCAATCCCCCAACCCTCCAACATATAGTTGATCCCACCGCAAACCCCCGCGGAAACCCACGCACCTCGTCCAGGTGCCTCTAAAAACGACGGCTTCCAGCAGGTCATCACCCGTCGCAGGTGCGATGAAAAAACCAAGGCCCTGATTGCAGAAGGCAGCAGCCAGCCGAGCGCACCGACTCCTCGCTGGATCCCAATAGACACAAATGGGGCCAAAGCCAGCACGTACGCCAAAGTGGCAGCAGAGCCGAAATTCTGCGTGCGTGCTGACCACCGCCCAGCTGGAAGCAGCGATCAAAAGGATCGATGACTTCCTCTGGGACAATGACGCCCTCGACATCAAGGTCGAGACGGTGCGCAACGCAAACGGAAACATCATCCTCCCCTACAAAGACGTGGCTCAGATCGACCTCGCACTGCTTAAACTCGCGTCCATCACGTGGGACACCTGCGCGACTGCACTCCCATCCATGGTCGTGCATGGAGCATGCCCGACCGCCGCTGCCATGCAGGCGCTACCGAGCCTTTTAATCCACTCAGCAAGAACCCTGACCTACCTCAGGGCGGAATCCGGGCCTTCAAAGAGGTTCCGGAAAAGGACGCCTCCAGAAAAACCCTGTACATAGGTTTCTCATAGGAGTGGGAGGACGCTCTAAAGAAGAATGATTTTACCCCTACATAGGTGCGTCTTCGACTTGCTGCCCATCTGCTGCGGAGTCTCTGGATAGGCTGTTCTTCGTCCTCGTGCTGTTCTTCTTCAAATGTGTTGATTGCCTACCTGTTCGAGCGTCTGGCAGTGGTGTCGCCCAATATCGACTTTACCTGATACGCAGCCCGGCAGCTGCAGGTGCTGGCGATCTACGGCAAGGTGTTCAACGGACTGGCTGAACAAATTACTACGCTTGTATTTAAGTTCCGTTCAATCGCGACGTTATAGTGGCTAGTGCCTACATGTAGTCGAAAAAAGAGCAAGACTTGTTTTAGAACACTAGCGTGCAGCTCTAGCATATCAGTAGTAGTATGTTAGGCTATTTCACTGCCTCAATGATGACGCTGTTTGCTAGACTTCAAGAGGTAGATGAAGGATTTAGAATTAGACTTCTACTCAATCCTTCTCTTCGTCACCATAATATTTGACTAGTTCAACCGAAATAAATGAGTTCTTATACTTTCTTTAGGTATCTTCGAACGGTACCAAGTTCTACATCCGAGACAGACAGACAACGACCGCCATTCAACTGCAAACTACTGTTCAGCGGTTGAAGGGGATTGTAGCCTAGTGGTTAGAGCGTCAGACTTATGACTGAAAGGTCCGGGGGTTCGATTCTTGACCCAATCGGAACAATTTATGTTCTTGAGCAAGACACTTAACTCTTGCTTCAGTTCACCCAGCTGAAAAATGGGTGCCAGCATTATCTGGGACGCGGACGAGCTTGCTTTGCTGTCTTTAACAGTCGAAGGCGCCCAACGGCTGCTGGATGGCTTGACGAAAGCGGCAGCGAGGGTCGGCCTCACGCGGAACGCGCAGAAGACTGAAATATTCACTATGCCACTGGACCTACGTGCTGAGATCACGAATCGAGATGCTGCCAGGGATGAGACCCAACTTCTACGCTGCCGGCATTTCGTATACCTCGGCGGACTCGTGCCGGACATCGCCAGAGACATAAAAAGGAGACGCGGGCCGGTCAGGGCCGCCTTACGCTCGGTGCACTCGGTGCAGCAATCGGAAGCTCTGGATGGCGGGACCAGGGCTCAGCTGTTTCGGGCAGTCGTCGAGACTGCTCTCCTCAACAACGCTGAGACCTGGACCTTGACGGATGCCCTGAAGAAGTAGCTGGACGCCGCGCACTCTGCGATGCTGTGCTCTACGCTGGGTCCGCCTTACGCGGCCTTCTGACCTGATGCGCGAGAGGCAACTCAGACTCGCTGGCCGTTACACCACCTGCCGTTGTGTAATCAATTTTTATTATTAATAAGGTCGGTCCTATATACATTATGGTCAGCCCACACTAAGAAAAATTAATATCCGCAATTTTCCTTGTATCTTGGTATACATGTCATTAAATGTTATTAATAATTATGCCCTATAGCACTCGGATGCAGCTAAAAATTACAAGGGGAAACTTTTTTGTTATAAAGTTTAACAAATGACGACATTGACTTGAATCAGACAATTTAGTTTGAAATTTTTCGATCCCTATACTGCGAAGTTCGTGAAACGGCCAGCTCAGATCTTTTCTCCCTTTATATCACTTTCAAGTAGCGCATAGCTTGTACGAGGTACTGCACTGGTTGTTGTCTGACGGAAATTTCTGATTATTCATCTGAGTTTTTGTCCTCAGTAGCTTCGAACTCATCTTAGGGACCCTATAGAGTGCAGAGTGCACTGAGAACCGGATGAACTGTCAACTACCCAGTCAGTTTCCAAGCATGTCAAGGAAATTCTGTTTCTCTCTCTTGAGCTTCTTTCGTGATCCTAATTAGACAAATCCAAGCTCTTTTCTCCCCATCAAGCGCGTCCTTCACTCGTTACCTATTGAAAGGCATACAGAGAACCAATTACGAAGCAACTGCTTGTTGACTTGATTTGTTCATTCGAGACTTGCTCGACAGACCAGATGACAGCCTATAGAAGTTGTCAGGTTGGTTGCTAAGGTCTCCTCTCTGTTGCTTATTTATATTAATTGGAAAGCAACAACGATGCTCGACCCAGTTAATCGCCAGATTAAAGCCTAGACATGTACGGCATACTGCTGGAAGGAATTCAGAACTTCGTTGTTAGCAACTACGGCGAGGACTATTGGCAGGAGATTAGGGAGGCCGCGGAGTGCCGCTATCACGCCTTCGAGACTAGGAAGGCCTACAGCGAGACCATCATATTGAACTTGTTCAACGCACTAGCGAATAAAACAGACCTGCCGGCTGATCAACTACTGTTCGACAATGGCTCATTCTTTGTCGGCTTTCTAGCCAAATACGGCTACGATAAGATGCTGCGCGTGATGGGCCGGCACCTGCGCGACTTCTGCCACGGCATCGACAATGTGCACGAGTACCTGCGCTTCAGTTATCCCAAGATTCGGCCGCCGACTTTTATAGTAGCCAAGGAGAATGCTCTGGGCATTGTGCTGCTCTATAAGACTAAGCGACCGGGGTTTCATCACTACGCTAGGGGTATCTTGCAGACGGTTGCAAAAGTGCTTTACCAGGTAAAGGAGGATCGTACACTCACTGAAACTGTTGATCAAGATTTTCTTAAAATTAAATAGTAAGAGTGTACATACCTGATGATTAGAAAGTCAGGGACATTGTACACCTCGTGGACGGGCAGAATTTCCTCTGCGCTGGCTGTGGACGAACGTTCATTCTTTTATAAAGTTTTGGTTAGACAAATAAAAAAGTCAATACTTCTGTATAATTGCTTCGATTCCTTCCAATTCCACCCGAAAAGGTTGACGCCCAGGTCAGCGTAGTCAGCGAGAGCAGAGCGGGCATCTACACCCAGTACTGCTACCGTCTCCTGTTCGACAACCGAGTCTACAACCAGCGCGTCTATCAGATTTGCAATCCGGAGAGTTTCCGAGTGGAGAAGCGAGAGTTCCTGGAAAATTTCCCGTTCTGCTTCCTGCTCAGTCCGGACATGACAGTCAGCGACATTGGCAAGGGGTTCCAGTGCCTGCTGCCCAGTATGGAGGGCAGCAACTTTGAGGATAATCTCTTCATTACCAGGCCTTTTATCGAGTGCACCTGGGAAGAGGTTGGTTACCGAGAATTTGATGCCGCTAAATACTGGCGTTAGGGTTTATGAATAATAATAATCAGGGACTGTGGGGCATCCTGGCGAAACGCCTTCGGCGACATCATCCCACAACCAGCGGTGAGGCAATTCTGACTCTTGAGCACAATACAAGTGGGCCAATACTGTAGGCAGGCACAGCCACTCATACACACGCTCACACAGGGTGCACATCGGCCTTTTGACTTTCGAATCGTCAGGAATGTACATTCTCTGTGCCCTGGGGGTTGGCCCTCATGGGTGTGAATCGCACAACAGAGGCATGCACACTCTCTGTGCCCTGGGGGTTGGCCCTCATGGGTGTGAATCGCACAACAGAGGCATGCACACTCTCTGTGCCCTGGGGGTTGGCCCTCAATGGCTGTGAATCGCACAACAGAGGCATGCACACTCTCTGTGCCCTGGGGGTTGGCCCTCAATGGCTGTGAATCGCACAACAGAGGCATGCACACTCTCTGTGCCCTGGGGGTTGGCCCTCAATGGCTGTGAATCGCACAACAGAGGCATGCACACTCTCTGTGCCCTAGGGGTTGGCCTTCATGGGTGTGAATCGCACAACAGAGGCCAGTTTTTGTGCGCAAATGAATGTACTTGCCAACGGAATCGAACCAGGGGTCTACTTCTAACCCTCATAGATCTGCCAGCACAGGCACAACGTATTTGAGATCGCTTTGCTGACAAAACCGGACGAAGGTGCCAGCGGAAAAGATCGAACTGTTCGATTAAGCGTGCGCAAGAAGAGCAGCACCTCGGACCCGGGGGTGATCCGCTTCAAGGGTCAGATGATCCACGTGGCCTCCTGGAATAAGATCATCTATATTGCCACGCCGATGTGAGTGAGCAATGAAGGGGATTTTTTAAATTATCTTCTGCACTTTACCCTAACGTACTGTACGTACATGTACTTTCTACGTTACCGTCGAAAGGATCCGTGACAGCAACCAACTAAGAGAGAAGGGTCTGTTTCTGAACGATCTGAGTCTGCACGACTCGAGCCGCGAGATGGTCATGGCGGGCAATCAGCAATCCGAGGAGCTGATGGAACTGCTGCAGTCGGTGAGGATCAAATGAGGGGCTCAGCTACACTGAGTGACTGGCTCAACTACACTGAGTGAGTGGCTCAGCTACACTGAGTGACTGGCTCAGCTACACTGAGTGATTGGCTCAGCTACACTGAGTGAGTGGCTCAGCTACACTGAGTGATTGGCTCAGCTACACTGAGTGATTGGCTCAGCTACACTGAGTGACTGACTAGCTCAGCTACACTGAGTGAGGGGCTCAGCCACACTGAGTGAGTGGCTCAGCTACACTGAGTGAGTGGCTCAGCTACACTAAGTGATTGGCTCAGCTACACTGAGTGACTGACTAGCTCAGCTACACTGAGTGAGTGGCTCAGCTACACTGAGTGAGTGGCTCAGCTACACTGAGTGAGTGGCTCAGCTACACTGAGTGAGTGGCTCAGCTACACTGAGTGAGTGGCTCAGCTACACTGAGTGAGTGGCTCAGCTACACTGAGTGAGTGGCTCAGCTACACTGAGTGAGTGGCTCAGCTACACTGAGTGAGTGACTCTGAGTGAGTTAGTGACTCAGCTACCCCCTAAGACCCTTCTCGAACACAAATTATTCAGCAACAGGAGCGCAGCAGAGAGATGGAGATCGGCATGCGAAGGCTGGACGAGGAGAAGAAGAAAGCCAACGAACTGCTGTACCAGTGCATGCCAAGGTCAATTGCTAGAGCACTTCGTAGAGGTGTTAATCCGTTAGACACGCTCAAGGTAATCTGGTGCATTTAATCTTTCTTGTTTCCATTTAATGTTTTCGAAATGTGACCTACATGTAAAATTTCGGCTCAAAATCACAAAACTATTCAGACCTTCGACCAGGTGAGCATACTGTTCAGCAAAATAGTCGACTTCAACAGCATCTGCATGGAGATTGACGTTCGAGCCATTGTACAGCTGCTCAATCTGATGTACTCGCGATTCGATCAGATTCTCGACAAGCATCACGTGTACAAGGTTTGTGGTTCGAATCTAAAGCACTTTGAATTTAGGTGTATCCTACAACTCTCGCCGACCCTTGCAAACTAACTGCGAGAGATTAAATTTAGTGAAAAGTAGAGGAATAAAGATCTTTTTTAAAGCCCAGAAGAAACGTTTGTGCACACTTCGAAGTGGTGGGAGAGGATGACTAGTGACGAAGGCAAACAAGCTTTCCCAGGTTATTTCTTTCTGCTTTCCCAGGTGGAAACCATCAGCGACAGCTACCTAATCGTCTCCGGAGCGCCAAATAAAACGCCGCTACACGCGGCGCACATTGCCGAGATGGCCTTCGACATGGTCGCCGAGGCTCACAGCATCGCCAATCCGGCAGACAGGGACGGCAGCGGCCGCCTGCAGCTGCAGATCGGCTGCCACTCGGGCGGCATCGCGGCCGGCGTCGTTGGCCTGCGCATGCCGCGTTACTGCCTGTTCGGCGACACCGTCAACGTGTCCTCCAGAATGATGAGCCACGGAGCTCCGGGACGGATTCACGTCAGCGAGAATTTTCATCGGCACCTTCGCGACCTGCCGTATCGCCTGTCAGAGCGAGGCCGATTAGAAATCAAAGGCAAAGGCGGCATGACGACGTACTTTTTGGACGCTAGAGAGCGTCAGGGTCACGTAGAGCTCAGACGACGCCTAAACGAGGACCGAGACAGGCAGCACGAGGTTGGCGCGGATTCGGGCACTCCTGAGTCGCGGCCTTCAACGGTTTTGTCTGTGCGAGTGACCACTCCGTCTTTGGACGGTGCCGACGACGAGGATGAAGCAATGAAGCTGGAGACAGGCGAGTTGGACGACTGCGTCAATAATTTGCCGCTTCCGTCCCTACCGGCCACTCCGATGCCCCAAGAAGACGCCGATCACAGGATGTCGCGCAAAAACTCGAAGTCCCCAGGCACACCAACTGCAACCAACTCGACCGTCCCTGCTCAGGAGGCCGTCTTAGGCGATATCGGTGTAGACAGGTTAGAAAAAGTTCCGGATGCTCAGCAGAAAATTAAAGAAACTTCTACAAGTATAGAGCAGAAGTCTGGAGCAGCACTACAAGATCAGAGTAAAGTCTCGCCCCAACTAATGGAGAGCGAAGTGACAGAGGACCTTGATGCAACTCGCGAGCAAACGCGCGAAAACCAGTCCAAGCAGGAGCTGCGACTTGCAGCTCGATCACCGACACCAAACGCCATACAGAAGGTCGAGAACTTCATCATGTCTCATCCCTTGGGATGTGACGCGGCTGCGGACGACGACGCAGAAATTCCGGTGGACACGGGCGCGGACGACGACAGCACGTCGCCGTCAATGGAAACCTTGACGTCGCACAATGTTGCAGCTGACACGCAAGACGATGACAGTATCTATGACGACGAGTCGGAGTCAGAACTGCCGAGTGACAGCGCAGCGAGCTACACGTCGGATCCGCAGCCTCATCTGGTGGACGACCTGAAGCTGCTGGTGCCGCAGCAACAGGAGAATAATTTGGCCCATGCAGTCTCCGCAGCCGAAAAATTGGTAGAGGATGATGAGCGAACTTTGGTTTCTGAAGGCTCCTCCAGCGAGTTTGAGGACGATTTTGACGAAGGCGATGATAGAAAACGCGGTCGCGGCACAGGCATCGTCCTCGGCGGACCAAACTTTGTTGGTCGTGTTTACTCAATCGACAAAAAGCAAGTGAAATTCACCGAGCAGGTCAGCTACCGAGAGATATCGCCCCTTATCCAGACTCCCGCGTCTGAAGAAGCTGCATCTGCAGATGCAGCCACGGCTGTGGGGAAATCCGAGAGTCCGCCTCTAGTTCTCAAGGCTCTGTCCGTGTTTCTACCAAAGAACAAGAGGTTAAACTTCCAAGCGAACTTCAAGGAGGTGATGAACCTGAAGAGTGCAGGTGTTAAAACCTCGCCAAGGGTATCGACTAGCGCTGGAACGACGCTGTCTCCACTGCCGTCGCAGCCGAATTCGGAGCTCAAACATCCGCCGTCGGCCGAAATGCAGAGGGATCAACATCAAACGCAGCAATCGAACGAGCGTAGGCGTCGAGTGGGTATTGTTGAGCTTGCTCAGAACCCGCTTCTGCGTGCGTTGCAGCAAAAAAAGGCCGCAGAAGAAGCCGCTAGAGAGCACGAGCTGGCTCAGGGAAAGACTAGCGCAGGAAGTAGCCGGTCGTCCAGCACGATATCAACGTTTCGTACACCGAGCTCCAGGCAGTCGCCAACCAAACAATCGCAGTCTGTTATCGCTGCAGCAGCCGGTCCCAGCCGGCTGTTGGTGCCGCAGGCCGAGGCTCCTGGCTCGCCGCTGTTCAGCCGACGCTCCAGCGCGGCCACTACAGACGGCAGTGGCACGGCGCGTCAGACGCCACTTATCATCGTTGGCGAAGGCAGACCAACCGACGAAGACGCAAAACAGTCGGAGGTGCCCCGACTCCCAGACATCAAGCTCAACCAGAAGGTGGCAGCGCCGACAGCGGCTAAGGATCGACGAGTGGCCTCGGAGCCGGCTCGAACGGCCAAGTCGGACAAGTCGGCAGAGAGACAGCACCCCGACTCGGGTGGCACAGTGCGCCAGCCAGTGGACTTTCAGAACACGCTCAACCCTGACAATTTCCACATCCTGGAAAAGAAACTGGAGCCATTCGTGATGGAGACCCCGGATAACTCGCCCGAGTCGACTTCGTTGGCCTTTGATTTGCCGTACAACGACGCCGGTAAGGAGGGTTCGGCGATGGTTTTGAGGGTTCAGACAAACCAGTGGTTCTTTTTGTACCTACTAATTCAACTTATAACCTTAGCGGCGACAGTTCACAAAGCATTTACGGTAAGCATTGGGCAATTTTAGGAAACACTGAATTGTCCTGGTCGAAAAGGTGACAACATGAATGGTGTATTTCTATTTCTATGCGTTTTATTTTCTACGGTCAACGAAAGGGGCAGGCTCCCTTACACGCACAGAAGCACACAAGGACAAAAAACTCTAGGATTTTTGCCATACGCTTTGGTGAATTGTGGTGGCGAGTTGATCACTCTCACACAGAGCGTACAGCGGTTTTTGACTGTCTTTTCGTTAGGCCATCGGTTAAGCCTAAGTTGTCGACTCTTGATTACCTAGAAATAAGCTTCTGCCATGACTTACTTACGTACTTACTTACTACTGACGGGGATAACAGGCGTCGCGATTAGGCCGCGAGGCTCCTCTAATCGCATCCCCAAGGTAAAAGAAGCCAAGTTTTAACCTTGAGGGCGCGGCCAGTCGGCAGGTTCGCAGAGGAGGCATCGTCGACTCTCATCCGGCCGGTATCTTGGACGAAGGCGCGAAGGTCACGGATGTTGTCGAGAGTGGTCAGCTCGTCCATCCGCTGGGGATGGCCAAGGTGTTTGTGCCGCGCCTTATTTAAGTAAGGGCGGAAGGTGACGTGACCCTCTGGGTCTCCTCTTCTTTGCCACAGAAAAGACAGGTGGGATGGCAACCGGTTTGCAACGAGTCTAGAAGCCCCTCCTGATGTTGAGAGTGGGGAGGCGACTAGCCACATCGCCCGCGTCGATACGGATGTTGATAAGGTCACGACGGACAAAATCCATATGCGGGATTCCGCCATGTCACCTCATAAAAGGAATATCTTACAGCTGATCGAAGGAAATATACTTCGAAAATTTAGCGCAAAACAGTCAAACAGGGAATTTACCACACCGAAATCGCTTGCAGAAGAAGACTGTTCAGAGTGGAAATTCTGCGTACAAGACGCGACAACTCTGAAGAACAGCTGTCGGCGGATTAGAACGCCGCGCGGTGACTATGGCAGACAGATGAAGAGATTGGGTGAGAGTCAGGGGCGGGGATGTTCTTGTGCTCTGTGTCTTTAGGTGGCTAGGCACAAATTTAGATGGAGAAGTACCTGCTCACAGGTAAAAACTGCTCATTTTAGAAGCATAAATAAGTCGTATGCAGATTTCTGGTGCACCTCGCCATGTACAGTGATGGCCACTAGTGATGGCCTATTTCCAAGGTGCAGAAAGACGAGAAAATCAGGACCAGCTGTACATCCTGTGAGAATGAACGCCTGCTCAATGGTCAGCAGAATGGGCAATGGCTGCTTGTCTGTCCTCTTGATTCGCTAATAGCTTGTAGTGCTTAGTAGATTAGCACTGGCCACGCCACTTAGTTTGCACGGATCAATCAAAGCCAATAAATTTACCGGCACTATTCACCCAAGGACCACCAGCAGTATACCAATTTTTTGGAGGCCGATTTTCCAATGTTGATCCTGACTCTTCAGAAATATGTATGGAAATAATTTTTGGTCAATACATGTACATTTAGGTGTGTCAGAATGTTTAGAATACTTCAGCCGACTTTCACGATTGAGACATGTTTATAACAAAAAAATACAACAGAGTGCCAGTCTGCATGTAGACCTGCTTATTAAATGGAACGATGCGCATAATTTTACACCAAAACTTGATTTTAATGCGTCAAATCAATGTTCAAGACATTAAATAATTTCTTTTGTACTATTGTATTCCCTTGCGCTGCACTAAAGACATATAATTACAAGTGGGTAGCGTCCTGATATACTGCTAGTGGTTCTTGTATTTTCTGCACTCTAGAATGACAATAGGATATTGTTTTCATTTGGTAGGGAATTTAGTTTGTTAATTTTATACTTCATAACATTAGCGTGTTAAAATGCAAATTAAAAAAGTGCAAAGGGACACGCATGTGGAAATTTACATCGAGGAATGTACACTAAATTTAAAAAATAGATCTCCCCAGCCGTGACTCATGCAGCCAGATATAGTCGTAAAAGAGCTCGCAACCAATCGGATTCTGGCAGAGATTGTGGCAGGGAGTGAAAATGTGGAAATGTACATCGAAGAATGTACACTAGATTCTAAAAATAGCTCTCCCAAGTCGTGGCTCATGCAGCCAGATATAGTTGTAAAAGAGCTCGCAGCCAATCGGATTCTGGCTGAAATTGTGGCAGGGAGGACCGACTTTCGCCAAGCCAATTAGCGGAGACTACTGGTATATAAATTTGTCTAAATAATTAACTCGGTGACCCAAAAATTGCAGGAGCAGTTTTGAGTCAGGGTCTGGCTGAATTAGCCGAGCGTCGACCAGCAGATCCAATCGAGCATCTGGGTCTGTGGCTGCGGCACACGGCCAGGGTTCACTGCAACGGCGACGGCGGCGGCAAGATCAAAGGCAGCCAACAATAAATTTATGGGGAATATGTTTTCTTTTAATTTTGTCCGCGACTCCATTTAACATATTTTGTCATTTGTCTGCCTAAGATATTTAGACCTAAAACCTTTTTGGTCGTAGCTAATTCGTGGGAATGTTTTATTTTCTTGTTTAATAAATTAATCGCTCGCATTGCTCTACTATTAGTAGTAATTTGTTTTTGTTCTTAAAGTTATTTTGGCATTATTTATTCCCGGGTAGTTAATGTTGTTTGAGCTGAATAATTACTATTTAAATTTACAAATAAAGCATTCGACCAAATTAGTTTTTGAGGCATACTAATTTTTGTGCTTCATGTTATCAATCATTTTCAGAAAGTTGCGGCAGTTACTATTTGTGCCAGTGCGCGATTAGTAAAGAAAATTTCAACAAAAAGATAATTGGCGATCGAAACGAACTTCGACCCTGGCAGGACTCGAACCTGCAATCTTCTGATTCGAAGTCAGACGCCTTATCCATTAGGCCACAGGGCCGCCAGTTCAAGTTGGCAGCGATCCTTCTAGACTATCGATTGAGACTCAATTTAGTTTTGAGCAGTTGATCGCGGAACGAAGCCTTGGTCTAAGGGTCAGTAGAGTAAAGTTGCAGTTTAGACACGACTCTGACTGACTCAGTCTTGGACCTGGGGCTGCTTGCTCAATCGATTGGTTGATTGTTGCTTGATCTACATGTAGAGAGTCAGGGGCTGCACGCAGTGCGGTTCTAAAGCTGCATGGCTAAATCTGGATTGAGAGCAGATGTTGCTTGTCGAATTCAACGGCTTCTTAGCTGCTGATAGTAGCGTATTACGTGTATAAGGTATCGGTTTTTAGCTTTATTCTAGGAAAATTGTTATTAACAATGCACGAAAAAGCTTTGAAAATATCACAGCATCAGTTGTCGCAATGCTGCGATAATGGCATTTAAAAATAGTTTCTTACACGTATGCTTAACCAATCAAAAATTCATATCTCCGTCATGTAATTATCAGACACACGGTAGCTGATATTTTCAGAAAATTTCCAAGAAACAATGTTTTTGAGTTTCCATGCTTTGTACATTCGGTTTTGTATTAATCCAATAGATAGTCCAGCTCATGGCCGCGGGGCAGATGTGAGAGGAAAGGAGAGGGAATGTAAGGGAGAAGAACAAAGAGCAGATTGAGATAGATTGAAGAGAAGATCTGAGCAGAGAAGAGAGAGGAGATGACGAAATTTTTGCTAGAAAATATAAGAGAGGAGAGAGGATAGAGTAGAGGGGAGAGATGAGAGAATGGAGATGAGAAGAGACAAACCCTAAGCAGGCCGGATTGCTATTGTGAAGCTTTAAAAGGCCCCATGGCCGGGGAGAGAGGCTTCGCGAGCCATACGAGCCGTATGTGTACAAATTTACAGGACATGCAAGCAGCTCCTGCATAGAAAAGCTTTACACTAACTAATCGCTACTTTTGTTTTACTTTATAGACAAAGAAACAAAGACGGATTTAAAAAAAATATTGGCGATCCAAACGACCCTGGCAGGACTCGAACCTGCAATCTTCTGATTCGAAGTCAGACGCCTTATCCATTAGGCCACAGGGCCGCCAGTTCAAGTCAGTGGCTATTGTTCTACACTATATTTTTACTTCTGAGATCGCTTCCACGGGCCAGAGGGTTGATCCAACAAGCTCAATGCATGCGGGTTTGGGGTTTCACAATAGAATTTAAAATACTATTGTTAGTACTACTACTACTGTAGTAGCAGTGGTAGCTCATTATAAGAAAATATCTATATATGTATATGAGGATCAAACCAAGCAGTCCGATCACACTCTGATCAATGATCAAACCAAGCAGTCTGATCACACTCTGATCAATGATCAAACCAAGCAGTCTGATCACACTCTGATCAAGGATCAAACCAAGCAGTCCGATCACACTCTGATCAATGATCAAACCAAGCAGTCCGATCACACTCTGATCAATGATCAAACCAAGCAGTCCGATCACACTCTGATCAATGATCAAACCAAGCAGTCTGATCACACTCTGATCAATGATCAAACCAAGCAGTCCGATCACACTCTGATCAATGATCAAACCAAGCAGTCCGATCACACTCTGATCAATGATCAAACCAAGCAGTCCGATCACACTCTGATCAATGATCAAACCAAGCAGTCCGATCACACTCTGATCAATGATCAAACCAAGCAGTCCGATCACACTCTGATCAATGATCAAACCAAGCAGTCCGATCACACTCTGATCAATGATCAAACCAAGCAGTCTGATCACACTCTGATCAATGATCAAACCAAGCAGTCTGATCACACTCTGATCAATGATCAAACCAAGCAGTCCGATCACACTCTGATCAATGATCAAACCAAGCAGTCTGATCACACTCTGATCAATGATCAAACCAAGCAGTCTGATCACACTCTGATCAATGATCAAACCAAGCAGTCTGATCACACTCTAATCAAGGAACCAAACTGCCTGATCTGATCACACTCTGATCAAGGATCAAACCAAGCAGTCTGATCACACTCTGATCAATGATCAAACCAAGCAGTCTGATCACACTCCGATTGAGGAACCATCGAGTCAATCATTCTGGTGGTATTCTGTTAAACCATGAGACCTAGTCATTAGACCCGAATACTGTGTGATCGTACAGTTAGCTCGTATACCAGTCGCATATGGTGAGAAGTTTTTCCAACCTTCTGTTAGTAGCTTACTATCTCCGTTGAAATAACTTGGAATAAATTATTATTAATAGTTTTATATCTAGCTAAATGCGGACAAAAAAAGTTTTCCGGCCAAAGCCCGACCCTGGCAGGACTCGAACCTGCAATCTTCTGATTCGAAGTCAGACGCCTTATCCATTAGGCCACAGGGCCGCCAGTTCAAGTCAGCAGCGATCCTTCTAGACTAGCTTATAAGGATCCCGCGGAGAAAGCTTATGAGCCGAGGCTGAAAAAAACAGCTGCACGCTCTTTGCATGCTAACTACGCGAGTGCAGCTAGCTGAGTGATCTTTGAAACTTGAGCGGCTGTTGACTTGAAGTGTGCTTATATACTCGTATAGCTAAACGGCTAGATTTGAACGGTTAAATCCCCGCTAAGAAATTGATAGATATTTTTCTATTGTCTATATCGAATCATTCTACTTTCGCCTCGTAAGTAGCAAGTAGCGACTCCTCTGCCTTCAGTGCGACCTCTGGCTTCGGTGCAACTACTGCCTTCGGTGCGACCGCTTTCGACTTGACTACAGCCTCTGACGCAGCTCTCGGTGCATAGCTCTATAGCGCAGCCTCTTATGCAGCCCTGGGTGTGACCCCCGCCTTTTGGTTGAGATGAGAACATGATGAGATACAGCATACAGCACATGTATTTAAGCAAGGGTTGTTGCTTCTTAAAGACAAGACTTTATAGTGATATTCGGTCAATGTGAATCGAGCGGTTTTCGAAAGTAACAACATATGCAAGTGAAAGGCTAAGCATGAATTAATTTATCAACATGAAAAAAGCATCCGTGACTTACGTTTGCTTAATAGTTGCTCTAAATCAAAATATTTCTAAACAATCTAAAATTGATAGATTAATCGTAGAAAAGAAGGAAGAAATTATAAAAAACCTCCGACCCTGGCAGGACTCGAACCTGCAATCTTCTGATCCGAAGTCAGACGCCTTATCCATTAGGCCACAGGGCCTACGGGTTAATGGCCGTGAAAGTGAAATTACGCTCGTATTTATCTTTCGGTAATAAGCGATATTTTATTATTTAACGATAAAAATTCAAATTCAATCATTTCACCGATGTTATTATTGACACTACAAAATGTCGGGAACTGAAAAAGTACTTAATGTCACCATGGATTTTATGTTGGGTGGACAACACCAAGAATTCTACATGCACATGCAATTCTACATGTGCATGTTAAATTCCTACGCAACAACAAATTAAAGTACTTCACCCGCCAGCCACGCAGTGGCCAGAAAGGGGGGGGGAGAAGTCAGAGAGCGCGTCTCTGGGCCATAGTAGCACTCAGAAAGTCACCCCCAGCTTGGTCCGGGGCCAGCATCGGTCAAAAGCCTGTCAGGATTTCTCGCCGTTCGCCGTTGGCCTCGCCTGCGCGGTCCCTGCAGCTTGAGCAGCAGCACCTCGTGCAGCGGCTCAGGGCAGCGAGCCTTCGACCGGATGACGTGGCCAACCAGACGAAGTCGCCGCCGCCCGCCCGCAGCAGGTCAGAAGGCCGCATCAAGCGTTCCCTTGTTTGGAGCGCGGCGTTGGTCTCGCTGCCTGGACCGCTGCGCACTCTGAACGCCGCACGCAGTATGGCCGCATGTGCAGCGTCCAGCTGCCTCTCCAAAGCATCCGTCAGGGTCCGGGTCTCGGCGTTGTACAACAAGACAGTCTCAACGACTGCCTGAAACAGCTACCGAGCCTTGAGCCCGTCATCCAGGGCCTCAGAATGGAGCACGGAGCACACAGAACGAAACGCGGCCCAGGACAGTCCTCGTCGTACACTAAATTCCTACATGTGCACTATTTTGAGAATCAGTGTTGTCAGTGCTCATTTTGGTGCCACAGGCACTCATTTTGGAGCCGCAGACGCTATATTTTGGCGCCCTGAAACAAAATTACAGATTTTCTCAAGGGTCACAACTCACAAGTGAAGTGGGGGGACAAAGCATTAGCATGTCCTTCGCGGGTATAGCTTTTACTGGTGCGACGCCCGTGACTTGGCTTGATTTTCGTATTCGGAAATCCATGCGAGATATTGGTCATACATGTAGCAGCAAATCATACTGAGGGCACACAATATTTAAAGTTTAAATTTATGGTCTTACATGTAAATGTAATTTTTTGTTGTCTTCACTTCTCTCGCACTTAATAGCCCCTCTTTGTTACTGCTTTTTGCTTAGTCCATGATGTAAGACACGAACGCGCTTACGAACGCTGGCTGTAGGACTTATTTAGTTAGCCGTTGAGAACTAGCGCAAAAGTAGTAATTGTGGAGTGTAGTCAATACCTTAATATATTTGCTTCCAAAGAAATAAAAAATCCTGATTTTAATAACATCATATTTGTTTCGCAGAAAGATGTTTATCTTTGGAGGCCGGATTATGGGAAGCGTTTGGCTATTCGCTACTTAAAAAAATAGTAGTCACGGTTCCATTGGCATCCTGAGCCAAAAATATTGATAGCAAAATGATAGTCATTTGTTATGAATAACATTTTGACATCGCAGGTCCAAAGTCAACAAGATTCCACATCATCCTTATAGCCCCAGAGAACCTAAAAGCAGAAATGATAAACAAATCGACAACAAAAATCAAACAAAATTGATGCTGACGCGCACGAAGCAAACGGGCAATAAATATAGATCATAGGATGTAATATTTACTTGTTTATTTGTAAACTCACTTATGCATCAGATGGAGGGTCGAAACGCATAAAAATTGGATATTTTTGTTTTGATAAATAGATTTAAAAGAGGGCTGCTGTATGAGTCGGATTATAGGTCATATTTGTGTATTAAGAAGTGGCCAAGTTGATTTTATTTATTTACAATTCACTAAACAACAAAGACAGTGTTTAACGACAGTAGCACGAAACCATAGCGATATAAATTATCTATAAACGTTGAGACACTTAAATATTAAACATTGCCGTATGAACGAGACTTTATAACAAACAGACGTGTTGGTTATGCGAAAGCAGAGTGTTGCAAATTTGACTTTATTAACAATAGAGAATTCAAACACAGCTAGGTATATGCGCTAGATACGAAGAAAGAAAAAAACTGATGGATTATTTCTGATTCATCAAATATATATATATATTTACCTTCCTGTTCCTATTAGTAAATTATTCGAATTACTCCGATTCAGGCCCACTATCAGCTCGAGATGTCTTCGTGTTCGGGGGATTACTGACTCGTACCTTGCATTGCAACACTAGCAGCTGTAAAATACTATGGTTGGTTAATGAGGACTTTTTTAATCAATAAAAGAAAAAAGAAGCCTTCCGAGACATTGACGCTTACATTTTTTAGGAAAAGCAACAAGGGTAAACAGAAAAATATGAAACAGGAATAAGCAGATACATGACAAAAACGATTGCGAACAATAAAGGGCAAAAACTCTAGAGAACTATCGAAGTGAAAAACACACCGCCTGTCTGCCGATTAAACACAATTTTAATTGTGCTGTTTAGTTTTACGATGAAAATCCAGACATTCACAAACGAAAGTCAACAACTTTATGGGTATCAGATAAGAAATCAACATTTAGTAGTAGCAGAAAAAAAGAGAAAATGGATGACAATTGACAAGGGGGGGCAGTGTGTGATGCCTAATTTTACATACAATAATAGAAATATTAATTATAAGTAATCCTGGAAAAAACAGAAGCCACTTTGACTGCGCTTTAATTTCGACCATTTCAGCTAATTCTCTTTAACAACAGCTTCTTTGAGCAGCTGGTGAAGAATTTGTTTTAGCTATAAAACGACACCAAGTTTGTCAAGATCGAATCGGTCGGCTCGGCTCCTACGAGAGGGGCTTCCTAAATCACCAGTGTTCATTGGCCAAACACAAGCAGTTAATCAAATGCACAGTCTGTGCACTCCGCGTAAGGATGACGGAAAGGGAAAGAGGGGACTGATCGATTTTATGGTCAAACCCTTCTCAATTCAAAGTTTATTAGGGTAAAACCCTCCTTTGCTTTACACTAGCCCAGGAATGGGGAGGGACTGGGGGTTTCTTCTGTGCATTATCGATTTTCTCGTCAACCCAGCCCTAGGCCCCAGCCAGAGAGTTAGTTTATCCACAGTACACTCAGCCCAAGAGCGCATGTGAGTGGGGTGGTTGCGCTGGTGGGTTTTTTAATCGATTTTATTCGTGGCCAATTAACCTCGGCCCAATTCACTGTCTAAGATAATTGCTTTCTTATCGACGTTTGCCGACATTTAGTGCACGTGACGAGTGAATGTTATCGATTTTCTAGCCAAGCCCCAGCTATAAAAGCAACAAAACTCTTTCATACACAGCCTTAGTTCCTGCAGAGTGGACAAGGTCACCCGTTTTCCAATAGCTCTGTTAATAATCATTAATTAATGACCAAATTCTACATGGGAATTTAAAGCAATCGATGATACAAAATTGCTTTTGTACAGTCAAATAAATAAGACTTGGCCTATTTTTTCTCTAGGACATTAATTTAATGTCAAAAAACTTTCCAAAGTCTTAACTTTATTAATTAATGTTTGCTTCGAAGACTTTGGCAGAGTGAAATCACATGTTAAAAACAACAGATTAGCTTTACTCAATAACAAGAGGGGTCGAGCCGAGTCGAGTGCAACAGAGAGTAAAGTCAAAAAAGAGAAATTCACCATTCGGCGTCTCCCGTGGCCTTTTGAAAAACAAAATCTTTGCCATTCAGATTCATGATGCCGTCCTTCAGGTGGAACTTCCACTTGTTCCTGGCCCGATTGATTTTGTCGTACTGGCACACAACAATGTTGTCAGTTTCAAATAGCCTGTCCGAGTCTTCGTCCGACACGTCGTCTGCCGAGTTAAGCGATTCCTCCTCCTAAGGTTTTTATTGGTTTGACGGGAGTTATTAATCGTCCAAAATGAAGTTGCTTTTTGGTTCAATTTAAATGCTCAAGCCAAAGTACCAAACTTAAAGTGAAAATCCCTTATTAAAGATTATGATTCCTCCCTTCCTCCCGCACAAAGACCATTAGTAGCTGTGAGCTGCCTTTTCGAAAAAAACACCTACCAATATTGGATAGCACAGCAGCCCTAAAGGGAGTCAACAAAGCAAAAAACCCTATAAAGCTTTGAATTATAGCCTTTATCTAGGGAATACAATCCCAGGATGTTGATTAGGCCTAAATCCCGGGATCACAACTGTCCGGGATTCGAAAATCCCGGGATTGACCATCGGGATCCCGATCCCGCTTTACAATAGTTCAATCATTCATTCTCGAGTAGTAGTATCTGCAGCTGAGATAGTTATCAGGTGAAAATCATAACACAGTTGTCTTACTTTGATTTCTTAATCTTTCAAGAAGAGTAGAAGGCTAGAGGGATAATAAACAGAAGCTGTTAGCAGGTCGTAAGGGTATTTAAGGTGTAATAATGTAGAACTACTTTAAGAAGTCCCAACCTTCAAAATTCCTTGGTCGTAGTTGTGATTAGAACAGTGGGACCTTGCTATCGAACTACAACCTAAGCTACCAATTCTCCATCTAGGGCAGGTGCTCCTGAGAGGGTGAGGTCTGATCTAATTCTACATTGGTATCTCAGGCTATAGCTCTGTAAGCTATCATTCCCCAGGTTACATAACAAGTGTGATTTTCCTAAGCTGATGTAAACTGGCATGTAAAAAACGTCTATTACGCCAGCCTGTACATTACACTCAGTTTTACTTTTATCATTGACAGCCCTTTAAAATCAGGTTAGATGGCTTCGTAAACCAAGATTGCACCAACAAAAATTAGAAACCTTTTCAGTCCCGGGATTCTGGAATTGGCAAAACTCGCGATTTTGTGTTTCCTACCTTCCACATTAGTTTTTTAAGAGTTTAAAAAGGAGCCTAAGGCAGCAAACGCATTACTAATGATGATAACAAACTCTTAATATCAGAAGATACCAGTAGTATCCAACAGCCCTCCTCTCGAAGACTTAGCATATCAGCATTCCACCTTGAGTTTCAAATTCACCCTAAACTTACACTGAATGCGTCTTCGCCTCCACCAGCCGCTGCACCGCCGCCTGCGCCTTCAACGTCGTCCAATTCGCTATCGGAGTCCGGATCGTCAGAATGCAAGCCGTCAATTTGCGGCAGTTTTATCTGTTCCGGTTTGACGTGTTGCTGCTGTTGCTGTTGTTGCTGCTGCTGTTGCTGTTGTTGCTGCTGTTGTTGCGGTTGTTGCAGCTGGGTTGCTTGAGCCTGACTAACACCAAACATAAGCGACACTCTAGGCTGCTGCTGCTGTTGCTGCTGCTGTACATGCTGCTGCAGTAGCTGACCATTCTGCCCGGCTCCCAACTGCAAATGGTATTGCTGGCCAGTCGGCATCTGATAGACAGCCTGGTGTAAAATTAGCAAGTATTTTTATTATGAATATAATTATAAATTAAAGGTGATGCACTATGGTTTCTAATAAACAAATAAAAAATTAGGCACTATTTAGTACCTGCATAGCGGTCCTAGTCGCAGGCGTAACCATAGTAACCTGGCCACCTTGCAACTGATGATGACCAGCAGCCTGATGCTGCTGCTGCAGCTGGTGCGGCCCAGCAATAGTCGATACGCTGGGGCCGCCGCCTCCAGTAGCTCCGGCAACGCTGCCGCCGCCGCCGCCGCCGCCGCCAATCACGGTAGTTTGTACCTGAGAACCCTGCGATTGGATAGCAATTCGCTGACCGCCAACATTAACGCTAGTTGCGGGCGGTATTCTAATACCAGTCACTTGGGTGCCGCCAATAGAAACGGATTGGGCCGAAGCTATCGCCGCCTGTTGCTGCTGCTGTGTTGAAGCATTCCCAGCAGAAATCATGCCAGGATAAGCAGTTGCTGACATGGCCCTAACCTCAGTCTCGGCATTATCAACAGCGCCAGTTTCTTTTAGCTTAGCTGTCCACATCTTTTTCAATTCGTTCAATATATTGTCATCGCCGTATTCATCTTTGAATCGGTCCCGAATTGTTGACAGAACATCATCTATGATGCTCTGGTAGAACTTCGGGACCGGGGTGCCTAGCTTTGCGGAAGACATGCAAAAGTTCACATTTTATCAATTTTATCAATATCAATTACTGAATTGATATACAAATATTAAATAGCAATTTAATTATGAGACTATGAGAAACTTAAGGACGATTATAAATGAGGAACTCAAGGACGATTCTAAATGAGGAACTCAAGGACGATTCTAAATGAGGAGGAACTCTGGGCGATTCTAAATGAGGAACTCTGGGCGATTCTAAATGAGGAGGAACTCTGGGCGATTCTAAATGAGGAACTCTGGGCGATTCTAAATGAGGAGGAACTCTGGGCGATTCTAAATGAGGAGGAACTCTGGGCGATTCTAAATGAGGAACTCTGGGCGATTCTAAATGAGGAGGAACTCTGGGCGATTCTAAATGAGGAACTCTGGGCGATTCTAAATGAGGAGGAACTCTGGGCGATTCTAAATGAGGAGGAACTCTGGGCGATTCTAAATGAGGAACTCTGGGCGATTCTAAATGAGGAGGAACTCTGGGCGATTCTAAATGAGGAACTCTGGGCGATTCTAAATGAGGAGGAACTCTGGGCGTTTCAAAATGAGGAGGAGCTCTGGGCGATTCTAAATGAGGAGGAACTCTGGGCGTTTCAAAATGAGGAGGAGCTCTGGGCGATTCTAAATGAGGAGGAGCTCTGGGCGATTCTAAATGAGGAGGAGCTCTGGGCGATTCTAAATGAGGAGGAGCTCTGGGCGATTCTAAATGAGGAGGAGCTCTGGGCGATTCTAAATGAGGAGCTCTGGGCGATTCTAAATGAGGAGGAGCTCTGGGCGATTCTAAATGAGGAGGAGCTCTGGGCGATTCTAAATGAGGAGGAACTCTGGCGATTCTAAATGAGGAACTCTAGGCGATTCTAAATGAGGAGGACTCTGGGCGATTTCAAATGAGGAGGAGCTCTGGGCGATTCTAAATGAGGAGGAGCTCTGGCGATTCTAAATGAGGAGGAGCTCTGGGCGATTCTAAATGAGGAGGAGCTCTGGGCGATTCTAAATGAGGAGGAGCTCTGGGCGATTCTAAATGAGGAGGAGCTCTGGGCGTTTCAAAATGGATGAACTCTGGGCGATTCTAAATGGATGAACTCTGGGCGATTCTAAATGGATGAACTCTGGGCGATTCTAATGGATGAACTCTGGGCGATTCTAAATGAGAAGGAACTCTGGGCGTTTCAAAATGAGGAGGAACTCTGGGCGTTTCAAAATGAGGAGGAACTCTGGGCGATTCTAAATGAGGATGAACTCTGGGCGATTCTAAATGAGGAACTCTGGGCGATTCTAAATGAGGAACTCTGGGCGATTCTAAATGAGGAACTCTGGGCGATTCTAAATGAGGAACTCTGGGCGATTCTAAATGAGGAACTCTGGGCGATTCTAAATGAGGAACTCTGGGCGATTCTAAATGAGGAACTCTGGGCGATTCTAAATGAGGAACTCTAGGCGATTCTAAATGAGGAGGACTCTAGGCGATTCTAAATGAGGAACTCTGGGCGATTCTAAATGAGGAACTCTGGGCGATTCTAAATGAGGAACTCTAGGCGATTCTAAATGAGGAACTCTAGGCGATTCTAAATGAGGAGGACTCTGGGCGATTCTAAATGAGGAGGAACTCTGGGCGATTCTAAATGAGGAGGAACTCTGGGCGATTCTAAATGAGGAGGAACTCTGGGCGATTCTAAATGAGGAACTCTGGGCGATTCTAAATGAGGAGGAACTCTGGGCGATTCTAAATGAGGAACTCTGGGCGATTCTAAATGAGGAGGAACTCTAGGCGATTCTAAATGAGGAACTCTAGGCGATTCTAAATGAGGAGGACTCTGGGCGTTTCAAAATGAGGAGGAGCTCTGGGCGATTCTAAATGAGGAGGAGCTCTGGGCGATTCTAAATGAGGAGCTCTGGGCGATTCTAAATGAGGAGGAGCTCTGGGCGATTCTAAATGAGGAGGAGCTCTGGGCGATTCTAAATGAGGAGCTCTGGGCGATTCTAAATGAGGAGGAGCTCTGGGCGATTCTAAATGAGGAGGAGCTCTGGGCGATTCTAAATGAGGAGGAACTCTAGGCGATTTTAAATGAGGAACTCTGGGCGTTTCAAAATGAGGAGGAGCTCTGGGCGATTCTAAATGAGGAGGAACTCTGGGCGATTCTAAATGAGGAGGAGCTCTGGGCGATTCTAAATGAGGAGGAGCTCTGGGCGATTCTAAATGAGGAGGAACTCTAGGCGATTCTAAATGAGGAACTCTGGGCGTTTCAAAATGAGGAGGAGCTCTGGGCGATTCTAAATGAGGAGGAGCTCTGGGCGATTCTAAATGAGGAGGAGCTCTGGGCGATTCTAAATGAGGAGGAGCTCTGGGCGATTCTAAATGAGGAGGAGCTCTGGGCGATTCTAAATGAGGAGGAGCTCTGGGCGATTCTAAATGAGGAGGAGCTCTGGGCGATTCTAAATGGATGAACTCTGGGCGATTCTAAATGGATGAACTCTGGGCGATTATAAATGGATGAACTCTGGGCGATTCTAAATGGATGAACTCTGGGCGATTCTAAATGGATGAACTCTGGGCGATTCTAAATGGATGAACTCTGGGCGATTCTAAATGAGAAGGAACTCTGGGCGATTCTAAATGAGGAACTCTGGGCGATTCTAAATGAGGAACTCTGGGCGATTCTAAATGAGGAACTCTGGGCGATTCTAAATGAGGAACTCTAGGCGATTCTAAATGAGGAGGACTCTGGGCGATTCTAAATGAGGAACTCTGGGCGATTCTAAATGAGGAACTCTGGGCGATTCTAAATGAGGAACTCTGGGCGATTCTAAATGAGGAACTCTAGGCGATTCTAAATGAGGAACTCTAGGCGATTCTAA
Source organism: Macrostomum lignano (assembly GCA_002269645.1). Lineage (NCBI taxonomy): Eukaryota > Metazoa > Platyhelminthes > Macrostomidae > Macrostomum > Macrostomum lignano. The sequence goes on from NIVC01000630.1 coordinate 69,922, forward strand.
ATGAGGAGGACTCTGGGCGATTCTAAATGAGGAACTCTGGGCGATTCTAAATGAGGAACTCTGGGCGATTCTAAATGAGGAACTCTGGGCGATTCTAAATGAGGAACTCTAGGCGATTCTAAATGAGCAGGAACTCTGGGGCGATTTCAAAACGACCATGAAAAATGAACCTATAAAATAAAAACACAAAAGTCTCTAGACACTATACTGGTTGATAGGCTCATTAGAACAAGGAGAGAACAATTTGTAGGCAAATTTTTATAATGATATTACTATTAATGCGCACAGATTGTTATGTAAGTAAGACAGAGATATTTGAGGCGCTGCACTTAGCACACAAGTAAAGACCGCCCAGAGTTGCTTTAACCGAGTTGAAAATCCCAAGCATTCATGGAACAACAGCATATTTCAATTACAAATAAAACATTTGCTTGCAGGATAATTGAAATAAATAACTAGGAGACAATTTAATTTAAGCAATGTTTCACAAAAACCATTATGAAGCTTAGTTTGTTGGCCGACTTAAGAAAAACAAACCAAAGTAAGCGAACTTATTTAACGTTCAAAGGAATTGAACGTTTTCTTCATACTTTACCGGCTGCTGCTACTAGTTAGATAGAAAATCCAAGTAGTCACTATCGTACATTCTGCCCATTTGCTACAAATTGTTTGTTAAAATATATATTAACGGGTAACAATACTAATAAAGTAGAAGTAAAACAGAAAATCTGAAACTAACCAAAGCCTACTAATTAGACGCGTATATACGAGTACTATATGTTCGTATAGTTTAGCTATTAATCCAATTAGCTCAGCAGATGCCATGGGATTAGACTCCATGGTATTAACAAATATGATCCCAAAACTTCAAACCAGAATTGAGAACTCACTAGCTAAGCTCCTATCCCAAAAGCACTGGATGGTACCTGACTCCCAGACTCCAAAGGCCTACTTGTTATTATTCGAGTTCATGCCCCGGCATTGAGTCCATCGAGTCTAATCCATTCGAGCTTTGAGCGCGCGCACGGTGACCTGGTCCCGTTCAATCAGGTACACGTGACAGCCCCAGCCGCTAGCGGCGTCCCTATCGAAGGCATTCAGCATAGCCTGGCTGATACACTCGAACAATTCGTCTGGCGACATGTCCGGCTGCCATAGAGTCTCGCACATGCCGAACATCTGCTCCGTGCAGGTGCCGCTAACGACAAAATCTTCCGGCTCCATTGGACAGCCAATCAGATCCATGGTGGCCACGTACGGCTCCAGGCTGATTGGATCGAGGCCGGCAACAACCGGTTCGACAAAGTAGGGGCCAAATCGGCGCTCGTACAACAAATTCGAAATCATGTTCATCAGGGTCTGCGGTCGGACAGACTTGTTCTCGCGCAGTTCGTACAGATTCTTGCGGAACTGCATCCGTTGAAACACTGTCTGCGTGTCCGTCGCCAAGCCGGGAAAGCCGACAAACAGACGGGGTCCCATCTGTTGCACCTTGTCGAATTCCATGCTAATGGTTTGCATTTGCACGCCGAAACGCAGGTCGCTGGCGATGGCTACGCAATTGCGACCTTTCATTGCCATAACGCAGCCGCCGTTGTAGGACATTGGATTGGCCATGCTGAGATGTTTCGACTGACTGTCTGCAGTGCAGTTAACAATGGTTCACAACTGTTGGGGTTATGCAACTGAAGAATTAAGAGGCTGGCCTAGCTACTGACACTGGGAGGCTGGCCCAGCAACTGTGGATCTGGCAGGCTGGCCCAGCAACTGGGGATCTGGCAGGCTGGCCCAGCAAGTGAGGATATGGGAGGCTGGCCCAGCAACTGGGGATCTGGCAGGCTGGCCCAGCTACTGACACTGGGAGGCTGGCCCAGCAACTGGGGATCTGGCAGGCTGGCCCAGCAACTGGGATCTGGCAGGCTGGCCCAGCAACTGAGGATATGGGAGGCTGGCCCAGCAACTGGGGATCTGGCAGGCTGGCCCAGCAACTGACACTGGGAGGCTGGCCCAGCAACTGGGGATCTGGCAGGCTGGCCCAGCAACTGAGGATCTGGCAGGCTGGCCCAGCAACTGAGGATATGGGAGGCTGGCCCAGCAACTGGGGATCTGGCAGGCTGGCCCAGCTACTGACACTGGGAGGCTGGCCCAGCAACTGGGGATCTGGCAGGCTGGCCCAGCAACTGGGGATCTGGCAGGCTGGCCCAGCAACTGAGGATATGGGAGGCTGGCCCAGCAACTGGGGATCTGGCAGGCTGGCCCAGCAACTGACACTGGGAGGCTGGCCCAGCAACTGGGGATCTGGCAGGCTGGCCCAGCAACTGGGGATCTGGCAGGCTGGCCCAGCAACTGAGGATATGGGAGGCTGGCCCAGCAACTGAGGATATGGGAGGCTGGCCCAGCAACTGTGGATCTGGGAGGCTGGCCCAGCAACTGACACTCTGGGAGGCTGGCCTGCAGCAACTGACACTCTGGGAGACTGGCCCAGCAACTGACACTCTGGGAGACTGGCCCAGCTACTGACACTCTGGGAGGCTGGCCTAGCAACTGAGGATCTGAGAGGCTGGCCCAGCAACTGAGGATCTGGGAGGCTGGCTCAGCAACTGACACTCTGGGAGGCTGGCCCAGCAACTGAGGATCTGGGAGGTTGGCCCAGCAACTGACACTCTGGGAGGCTGGCCCAGCTACTGACACTGGGAGGCTGGCCCAGCAACTGGGGATCTGGCAGGCTGGCCCAGCAACTGGGGATCTGGCAGGCTGGCCCAGCAACTGAGGATATGGGAGGCTGGCCCAGCAACTGGGGATCTGGCAGGCTGGCCCAGCTACTGACACTGGGAGGCTGGCCCAGCAACTGGGGATCTGGCAGGCTGGCCCAGCAACTGACACTCTGGGAGGCTGGCCCAGCAACTGACACTCTGGGAGGCTGGGCCAGCAACTGAGAGGGCGGCCCAGCAACTGAAAGTCTGCAGTCGCAGCAAAATCACTAGCATCTAAGTAAAAGTCAATAAATGACACACGTGACAATAAGACGGTACTGTGTTGCATTATCACATTTATTTGGTATGTGTTGCAGTTGGGAACAAACAGATACGTGTAAAGGTACATCGAGCTGTCTATCAAAAGAAGAGATTTGGTTTCACACCAGACCAGTCGTAAGCAATGTAGGACTGATATAATAATACGGTGCTCGTATACAAAATACTAAAAAAACAAACAATATTTGCAAGCCATTTACTCAGTGCTTTGCAGTCTGCCACACTAAAAGAAGATTTTGGTTGCATAAATTTACAATTTCAATAGACAGAAATTTTACCACTGAACAGTTTTGATAGAATGAAACATATAATATAGAAATACTGTTACGAAACAGCTCGCGCACAGCAGGGAGATGGATAAGCGTATTATAAAAGCGAAAAAAGACTAGGCGGTTATTAATAGGCTTTACTAAAGAAATCAGGCCTCCTGCTATACTACTACTACTGATTGAGAACAGCAAATCGAAAGCAACAAAGCAATCAATTTCACAGGCGGGATAGGTGCTGACAAGTGCAAAATTATCAACTATAATATTATATCAAAGCGCTAGCGAAGACAGACTTGAACAGGTCACAATACAACAATATAAGCGCATTTCTAACACAACTGTATTGCCTACAGTAAGGTCAGAACACACGTAACTATATTATTGGTAGGAATCACCCGCAACATTCTAATTCGAAAGCTTGTGCATGCGAGTCCTTTATGGCGTCAGTATTACGGCTGAGAACACTAACAAAAGACACAAGGGTGCCTACTCAAGGGTTGCAGGGGGAATGAGTACAACTGATTGCTTCTACGCTGGCTAGGGGTTCCACAGACTCCCCTGAGCAGGCACACAAGCGCGCGGATACGTACGCAGTCATACGCACAGGCACACACTCACACAGGAGTGTACAGCGACCCTAACTTTATTTATAGTTAGGCATGTACACTTCACTGTGCCCTTAGGGGCGTTAATTGCACGAGCAGAGCCAAGCCGAGATTTCAATTTAGGTTCAAAATTAATGTGACTGCACTTGGAATCGAGCCTGGGCGCTGGCACATCAGAGCGCCAAGCTACACGCACAGGGCTACGATCCCATACTTTTACAATTTGTTATCATGAAATCGCGACCTGGAGAGACTTTGAAAGCAAATGTGTGGGTTTACACCGCAACTGGAGACTGCGTGGGTCTAATATATGATTATGATGATTGTTATTACTGAGTCCTGTTTAATTTTCAGGACCTCCCGGTCGCCTCGTTTGCATTATGCGCGCTTTGAAAGCACACCGCCTCCGCCTGCGCACCTGTGATTGACGCCGCCTTCACCGTCAGCCTGACAATCGAAATCGGCGCAAGGTGTCACCACAATATCCGGATGATGCATCTCGCTAGCGGAATGCAGCGTGTGATCTTCGCCAGGGGCTAACGAGGCCAAAGCGGACAGGACATCGTAACTAACAACCGGCGCCTCCTCCAGGTGCTGCTCCCAGCCAACTGGCGGCGAGGCTGGCGGCGAGATCAAAAACATTTTATCCGGCTGAGGTGGTAATAAAGAATTCTCGCCAACACGAATAGCTGCCCAGCTAGCAAAGTAGACGGACACTTCGCAGCCAGCCACAGTCTGTCTGTGCAGTCTCAGCCTGGCTAGCAGGGCCAGCTCCGGCCGACTCATAGTCACCTGAGCTCGACGAAAGGTGCGCAAATAATTAAACTGACAATCGGCATCGATTGCTCGGAATAAAGATTCGAACTCTTTTCTAGTAGATTCGGACGAGAATACAGCCTGCGGCAGGCCGTTAACGGCTAGGGTTAGCGGCACTTCCTCTTCTTGTTGTTCCTCAGCATCCTCTGCTTCATCAGCTACACGCTCCGGATGCTGCTCGTCTCTGTCGCCAGTTTCCCTATCGTTGCCGCTGCCAGTGTCATTGAGGCCGAGGGCTCTCACACTGTCGGCAATGCCCTTATCAGTGCTCCCCTGTTGCTGCATGGCATCGCTTGCATGCAATAAATTGGGTTTTTCTTCTTTGATAAAATTAAAAGTACAAATAAACTTTACTAACAGAATTCAGCTAAACCTTTGCTAAACTTCGACGTAGCGAATAAACTCAAAGCATCAGGGAGGGGGTAGCGGCGCTAAACTCAAAGCATCAGGGAGGAGGTAGCGGCGCTAAACTTAAAGCATCAGGGAGGGGGTAGCGGCGCTATACTCAAAGCATCAGAGAGGGGGTAGCGGCGCTAAACTCAAAGCATCAGGGAGAGGGTAGCGGCGCTAAACTCAAAGCATCAGAGAGGGGGTAGCGGCGCTAAACTCAAAGCATCAGGGAGGGGGTAGCGGCGCTAAACTCAAAGCATCAGGGAGGGGGTAGCGGCGCTAAACTCAAAGCATCAGGGAGGGGGTAGCGGCGCTAAACTCAAAAGAAAGAAAGCTCTGCTCTGGATAATAGCCCATATCACTAGCTAACTGCTGTCAGGAATAGTTAAATCGAAATTAAAGAAGCCGAACAAACTTGTTCAAACAATAACAGGCTCACTTTAATATATGTACACACATTAGTGGCCTATTGAAATAAATTCATTATTTAAGATCAACACGCTTTCAATCACGATTATTTTCATCGGATCTTTCTAACTCAGATTAAAGCGTCAAACGAAACAACATTCAAACTGAAGCTGCTGGGCCTTGCAAGCTGACAGGCAATTGTCAGGAAATATAAATTAATTGCTTTCTTCTATTTTTAGTCTTACAGCCAAAAGTTCACCTATTTTGCGCAGAATTGACAAGAATTTCAACCGTGCCGTCTACTTCAAGTGGTTATTCGATAATAGTAAAATGGGTTTTTAAACGGTAGTGGTGAATTAAAATAGATCAAAGGGAACCCGACAAGAATTTGGTGAATTTAACTGCAAGTCGGACAGGAGCTAAATAAGGGAGGCTTATGATATCCGCTAGGATATTTTTATTTTAATTCACCAAATGAAGGCTCAAAGGGTTGAGGGAAGAGAGATATTAACTCAGCCAATCACAGCGAGACCTTGACTATACTATACGATGATTGGCTGCTGCTGTTGTTGCTGTTATTAGTAGCGCCCAAAGAAGAAGTCCGTTGATCAGCTCTCCCAGACTCAACAACAATAGGCAAAGCGTCTAGCAGTGCCTCAAATTTGGAGTGCTGGAATTGCAACTCGGCCAGGCTGTCAATCAAATCCGACATGCTGGCTAGGGACTCGGCGCTGATTGGTCCAGGCGACGGTCTGGCTGTGCCTGCGGCCGCTGCAAGCTGTGTGAAGTTGGCCGTTAGCAATAGGTCAAGCCAGGTCACTAGCAGGTCCATGTCTATCGACTGATTGGACGTTGATGAGGCTACGGCTGTAAGCTGGGTGGTCAGATAGGCCCAGAGAATGCGCAGCTGATCAGTGCTGAGCTGGCGAACCGCTAACAGTATGGCGCCGTCTGAAGCGCCACCGCCTTCAGCAATTAAGGAGGCCAGTTCAGCTATCAGGCCGGCGCCGCCGTTCTCCTACGGTTGATGATATGAAGAGAAAGTACAGTAAGTTAGAAGACAAAGCCCACTGAAATGCTGGGAACACAGTAAGGATAAGGGGTAGCGGAAGGGGCGACCCTCGCCTCCTTGCTGTGTCCCCGAACTACTCTGCAGCTAAGAATCAGGGAGGGGGTGGCGATGCCAAGCTGAATGATCAGGGAGGGGGTAGCGGTGCCAAGCTGAAGGATCAGGGAGGGGGTAGCGGCGCCAAGCTGAAGGATCAGGGAGGGGGTAGCGGTGCTAAGCTGAAGGATCAGGGAGGGGGTAGCGATGCCAAGCTGAAGGATCAGGGAGGGGGTAGCGATGCCAAGCTGAAGGATCAGGGAGGGGGTAGCGGCGCCAAGCTGAAGGATCAGGGAGGGGATAGCGGCGCCAAGCTGAAGGATCAGGGAGGGGGTAGCGATGCCAAGCTGAAGGATCAGAGGAGGGGTAGCGGTGCCAAGCTGGGAAGAATGATTGCCAAGCTGAAGGGTCAGTGAAGGAGAAGCTGAAGGATCAGCACTGAAATGCAAAGGGAAGGATGCAAGCAGAAACACTTGAAGCAAAAAAGCGCTACTACCTGCCAGGACGCCAGCTTGTCAGTGCCAGGCATTGATTTGCAACAATGCGACAGACAGATCTGCAAACGGCGACTAAAATCTTCAACTTCAGCTGGCAGCTGATCGGAAGCACAATCCGACTCCATCAAGCGCCCAGTTGCATCAGTTTCCATTGGTGACGATTCAATTTCGGCGGCTTTCATAGCGGCCTTGGCCTCTTTGATGGCCGATGACTCGCTGCGCCGATGGGTGCTAAGCTTTCTCTTCATGCAATAATTTTTTAGAATAAATTACCTAACAGTTGGAGGATAAAAAATAATGTTGATATTATCATTATCATAAAAATCGAGAGATTATGTAATTTATCCAGTTGAATTACATCTCAAAGGGTGCTCAAATGGTTTGTCTACATTATATTAATAATTTTGTAAAATATAAGATTTTCTAAGAAATCGCATATACATGTATCCTTGTGCATTTAGCAAAGCCTATATATCTGTAGCTTGTGTAACAGTACTGTTGCTTCTATCCTTAAGAAACTATCTCACTGATGCCACCAAAGTTGTAACAAGGGTTCTAAGAATGGAATGAGTTCTCCCAATGCTTGGGGTTTTTTATATCCCTAAATGACTAAGGCAGAAGTATTGCTCAATTCCTTCTTAAAAGCTTAAAATGAAGCAAATGAGGAGTTATTTTTTCTGCTGGCATTTATTTATAAGTTTTTTATTCAATCAAGTCAAGAGATGGAAAAGTTAAGTGGAAGACAGAACAGCAGTTGTATGGCAGATCAAGCAGTAGAAATCCAAGGAATTATATCCAGATTTATGTGTGCATTAGCTATCACAAATAATGCACTAGAAGTCTTCTAGCACAAGATATGGCATGATCCTAAGTCAAATGTGGCTACAAGCAGCTGTCTAGATAGATACCAGAGTCTGGATCATGACAGGAATATGCCAAAGTGAAAATTCTAGTCTTTTCAATTCTATGCCAATATAAATAAGGCCCCTAAAATTTTACAAGCATAAAGTTGAAAGTATGATAGAATATATTTATTAGAGACAAGAGTTTTATTAAATTGTAAGGCTAGGTGTCAAACAAGATCCTAATCTTAATCATCAAGATCTTGGCACTTTTCTTCTCAATCTTGATCTTGATTTCAAGATCTCAAAAAAAAGTTAAGAATTTTTAGCAGTTTATTAAAATATTATATGTATCTAATAATTCAAGATCCTTATTATCATATTTATATTTAATACACAAAGTTATTAACAAGCTTAATATTAAATTATTCTTGCTATTTCTTCTAGTTCCATATCATCATTCATTTTAAACATTTAACAAATAAAAATATTAGCATTGAAGAAGAATGGTGTAAATACTAGATGTACTAGATACCAATTAGGCTTAATCTTAAATCTCAATCAAATCTTGATTATCTCAAAAGTATTGATCTTGGGTCTTGAAAATCTTGAAAATGTGGTGAAATTGTCTGACTTTTAATTTTTGTTTTTCTTGTAAGTTGCAATATTATTATTTTCTATTATTTCTAATTATTTTAAGAGCTTTTCTCTTGATTGATATTTAACTACACTATATATCTAAATATACTAAATCTCTAATGTTTAGAGAATGTCTCTAACTTCTTAATTAAGAACTAAAAATGGTCTGTTGGTAGGTAGGTATATGGATAGGTATGTGAGTTCTTTACTATATATACTAAGGCCTATGCCAAAACTAATTTTTATGCAAACTATGTACACTGATGTTGAACCTAAAAATTCTATATACAAGTGTAGGCAAAGATTGATAGCAAGAGCAAAAATATGCCAGAATTTTCTAGCATATAAGCCACTTTATAAACTATGTCTAAGGTCTAGATATTTATCTATTTTAGAACTAGGTCTAAACTAAAGCTTTGAGAATTGTTTTGATGATAATCTTTGCTCAATTTACTAGTTTCAATAGACAATCACAATTGAAATTTGTCTCTGTTCTTTATTTAAACAAAAATGACAAATGCTTATAAAAGTTAAATAGTCATTAATTAAACAGGCAGCCTATATTAGGGGTCAGTAAACTCCATTCCACAGGCCAAATCTAGCCTGCAATTTTTTATATAGCAAAATTATTTTTATATAACTTAAAAGAATTACATTTTTGTAATCCACAGTTTTTTTATACTAGTATGTACAGAATTAAAGCCAAAGCCTCTATGACCATGCAGTAGGGCCATTTTATTTTAAGACATCATATGTGCAAGTGGTTTAAGGCTTAGTGTAAATCTATTTTCAAAATAAATAGTCTATACTTTTGGAATGCAAGTATTTTAAGGCAGTTTTCATATTAAAATGATTGTTATCCAAAACTAATTATATAATATATGATTAGTGTTATTTTTTTAAAAGGTGTGGTAATACTTAAAAGCTAAATCTATAAGAAGTGCTATATTAGAAATTCATAATAGAATGATGGTCCATCAAAATAAATATAGGCCTAAGGACTGGTACTAATTTACAAGGTGCCAATTTATAAGGGTACTAGAATCATTTGTTCTATAAATGCTTAAAAAGTTATAATCTTTAATCTCTAGAAACAGTTTGTTATAGCATAGTCCTAAGTAGGCCTATGCATTATGCATTGCATGCGAGAATTTTTTGCTCTGCATGCTGCACATAGGAGGGTTGGATCAAATCCATTGAGAATACACTGATATACTGGGAGGAGGGTTACAATTTGAGGTGTTGCAACAATAAAATACCTTTTGTTTAGACTTTTTTATGGGAGATTACAAATAATCAATGCTTATAGAAATGCTTACTTTTTTGCAACTAAAATAAATTTTTGCTTTTTAGTTATTATATTTATTGTTAGTAATTATTGCTTACATGTATAACTGCTAGCTGAACTAGCTAATCTAGTCACTATAAATTGTGGTGGACAAAGGATAAGTTGCAAAAATGGCCACCTAAGAGAATACAGATAGTATTAATTAGATGACAAGGCATTTAGCTTTAAAAAAGGGTAATTGCTTCTATCATAGTATCATTTATTCAAAATTGCATTATTTATTGCTTTTGGGTTTTTTTATAAGTTACATTTTTGGTCAAAAAGTAAATCACATGGCCATTGTAAATCAAGGGAAGAGGGTTGCACATATATGACTTACTATTTTTCTTGCCATAAATGTACAATACTCCTTCAAAAGTGACAAATATCACATTTTTAGAAGGATTAAAGTTTGTATGGCATAGTTATTAGATTGCTAACTATGGTATTATATATTTCTTACTATTTATATGCCATACTACTGTGCAAAGCATATCAAAAAACTTTTTTGACTCTTTGATGCATGGATACATACAAATTCGGCAACAGAAATTTAATATAGACAAATTTGGCAATAATCTAGGCAAATTTGGTAATATATCTTTTTGTAGCTAAAGACAAGTTAAAGCAAATTTTATATAATAAACGCTTTATTAAAATGCTTGTGAAAGTTTAAAGTTTAACCAAAAAGTGTGTTGTTAAATTGGATATCCCACATTAAGAATATGGTGATGTATAAGAGACTTTTGTCTTTTTTATATATGTTTGCAATTTTTTTCTTAAAATTATAACCAATGGAAGGACTTTATTACATATGAAAAAATTGTATTTTTGTTTTTTTTCAAACTCAAAGTCCAAAACATTTTTTGTTTATGAGGCCACCCAACTTTAAATTAGGCCTATTTAACATTTCTTGGAAAGGAATTTTTAAAACTCATAAGGATAAATGATAGATTAAACAAACTTAATTAAAAGGGAAAGCTAATAGGCCTATACATTGAAGAATATAAATATATTAAAGAAATTTATCAAAATTATATACAATTGTTTTTATTGAATTAATTGTCACCAAATTTGCCTAGATTATTGCCAAATTTGCTTTTACTAAATTGGTCCATTGTATTGTGAATCTCCATTGCCAAATTTGTTTGTTACAAAATTGGTCAGCACCCTTAATGCATACTATGCACAAGCATGCAATACTAGACCAAAATGGAATTTTTGCACAAAAGTTGCTACACATTTATGCACATTTATCAAATTTGTGCATACTTATGCGCTGAAAAGGAGCCTACTTATGTGCTCCAAAAGAAGATGTGTACACCAAATCATATGCGCTTGTGCAAGAAGCTGCTTGCTGCCAAATCATAGATACAATTTGACTTTTATATGCATTTAACATGGTTATATGGCATGTGTACACTCAAGTTCTACTTTTCATAGTCCAGGTTGTTTTTATGCCAGAAAAATTCAAAATAAACGTAAAACAAACAATAGTTTCTAGCAAAAACAATTAGGCTTCTACTCATATTTTTTAAAAAATAAAGAATATATCCTCTAAAAAATATAGCATTCAAGCTACTTTATACTTGGAGTACATTTTTTAAAATTTATGTTGGTGTGGAATTGAAAAACTAAAAATTTTATTTTTTAGTGCATGGGCCATGATCCACAATATAACTTATTTTTACAGTTAGCGTGCGCAATGAATTTAGCAGTGAATTAATAGGGCCTACTATTATAATAAATAGGACATAAAGGAGTCTTTAAAATAAAAAAAGTTAAAACAGATTTGATATCAGAATTAGGATGACCAAAAATAGGGATAATATGGAGTCTTATCTAAGTTAATTAAACATTTGTAGTAGCCAAGCAACGCGATAGGTACTGTTAGATGAAATGTGACAGTGTCAGAGGCTAGGGCTCAGGCTGCATTTTTTGGAAATTGCAAAATAGTGATAGGTAGGTCCCTCGGCCTCGCCCAATAAATTAAGGCAAAAGATACGTTGATAATTTGATGCATCAGTCATGACGAAAAAAATATGCTAATAATTATACATACCGTAAAACCGAAAAATAATTACTTGTCGGTCCAACAGACCTGAGCTGAAGAGCCTGTTCATATCAAATCTACATGAGTGAAATCTCGTTTAATGGTTAATGGTTACTCAATAAATTTTAAAAGTTTACTAAAGTGTCTGGCGTTACAACAAAAGTTGGTTTTAGACTTTAAACTCAAACAAATAAACAAGTAATGGACTAATTTTTACAATTAATAATAGTTAAAAAAGATAATATTAAGTTTAGATTTACTTTACTTACTTGTAGTTAGTAACTGTATTTAAATTAGCAATTTCTCTTTGGGCCTTTTATATTGTTTGTTCTGGTTCCAGAACTAGAACCAATTTGTGAAGTACACTATATGGAGATAACTTTTTGTCTCCATAATTAGGGGGAGATAGGTGCTATAAAGTTTTTATTATTGAATGAAAATCGCCAAGAAGAAAGTGAAAAATTGTGCTAAGTGAGGTTGTTAAGGCAGTCAAACATTCAGCAGAATTAAATAGTTATACTGATGTTTTTCTTGGAAGATCCGAACCGATTCTGATTCTGGAATTGGTAATATGAAAAGCCTCTTTACTATTTGATGATATATATTTTTGCCATGTCTTATGTTTGTATTTATTTATATTTTAGTGCGTTTATTCATTAATGCAGCAGGGTAAGAAAAGGCCTTACATTACTAACAAGCTTTTTCTAGTATAAAACCTCTTCATTTAAATATTTGGACTTATCTGTCCCAGAAAGGTTTGCCTGTGTTACTGTATACTTATAAATTTGGTTCCAGGACATTTCGTCAACTGGCATTTCATCAACTGGCACTTTGTCTAGTAATTTGTCAACTAGACATTATGCAAACAGACATTTGGTTCAAGCCAAAATTATTCATCTGTTATGTTAGCCTATTAGCCATTTCATCTGCTGAATTACTAACTAAATCTACATGAAGGCCTACAGTTGTAATTAGGCCCTAGTAGTGTAATTAGGAGGCCCTCCATCTCTCTCTCAGAACTAACTAATAACTATTAGGCCTACTATTAAATTTCCTATATAATACATGATGCATCACTTATATAATATTTAAAAGAAGGCAGTGCTTATCCCCACGGTACCGTAGGAATAATTTCTGTCTTATTCCAACGGTACTATGCAAATAATTTTCTGCTTATCCGCACGGCACACTGACGAGATAGCTGCCCTATCTTCTACATATGCCGTGCGAATAATTTTCTACTTATCTGCACGGCACACTGACGAGATAGCTGCCCTATCTTCTACATTGGAATAAGACAGAAATTATTCCTATGGTACCATGGGGATAAGCACTGCCATGGACTATATAAATCACGGCGGGCGAGATGATTAGATTAGACTTTGCTAAAATTTAAATAATAAACAATTCTTAGAGTTAATTTAATTTAAATCATTTGTTACTACACAAAAAAATTCTTTCCTTATAGAAAAGTCGTTAAATCTTTATTTCTTTAGAACAAATGTTCAATCCAAGTTATGTTGTTATATTGCACTCAAATCGTATGTATTAAACTTCCCACACGGCTTCTGTAGAAGATAGGGCAGCTATCTCGTCAGTGTGCCGTGCGGATAAGCAGAAAATTATTCGCACGGTACCGTTGGAATAAGACAGAAATTATTCCTACGGTACCGTGGGGATAAGCACTGCCTTAAAAGAATGCCTGAAGTATCACACCAGTGTTGCAGCCACAGTGAAACCATTTCCTGTAGCTGCTATATTCCAATCTGTCATCACCATCACAAGGACGACCTAAGTAGAAGGATGGGAAACCTTGTTTCTTAGCAATTTTTTTGAAGGCACTTTTTCTAAAAAATACACTATGGAGTCATAGAGATGGGATGTTTTCATTATTTCAACACTAAAATTGTAGTTGCTTTTGATAGGAGGCAGATCCAGTGTTTATCTTTTGATTTGTTGTGCCTTTTTTATTGCTCTATTACAACAATAACAACAACAAGGTACTGCTCCCGCCAGCCACGCAGTAGCCAGAAAGGGGGGAGCAGTCAAAAAGCGCGTCTCTGGGCCATTGCCCTCAGGAAGTCGCATCCCCCTGCTTGGTCCAGGGCACCAGTGTCACTCAAAAGTCGGTCAGGGTATCGCACCGTTTGCCCTTGGCCTCGCCTCCATGGTCCCTGCAGCTTGAGCAGCAGCATGTTGTGTAGCGGCTCAGGACAGCAGGCCTCCAACCGGATGACGTGGCCAGCCAGTCAAAGTCGCCGTCTGCGCAGCAGGTCAGAAGGCCGCGTCAGGCATGCCCTAGTGTAGAGCGCAGCATTGGTCTCGCTGCCTAGGCCGCTGCGCACTCCGAAAGCCGCACGCAGCATTGCCGCATGCGCAGCATCCAGCTGCCTCTCCAAGGCATCCGTCAGGGTCCAAGTCTTAGCGTTGTACAACAGGACAGTCTGAAACAGCCGAGCCTTGAGCCCGTCGTCTAGGGCCTCAGATTGGAGCATGGAGTGCACAGATTGAAATGCGGCCCAGGCCAGTCCTCGTCGTTTCTTCAGGTCGTCGGCAACGTCCGGCACAGAACCGCTGAGGTACACAAAGCGCTCGCAGCAGGTAAGCATAAATGCATTCCCGGCAGTGTCTCGGTAATTGATCTCGGCCGGCAAGTCAGAGGGCACTGTGAACACTACTGTCTTCTGCGCATTCAGCTTAAGGCCGACCCGCGACGCTGCCGCCATCAGGCCATCAAGCAGCCGCTGGGCACCTTCAGTCGTCGATGAAAGTAGCACGAGGTCGTCCGCGTAGCCGAGAACAGAAAGCCGCTTCTCCGGGTGCCGCCAACTCGTGCGTCTTCTCAAAAAGAAGCCATCATCCAGGTTGGGCAGGCCAGTTCTCAGCACCCAGTCCAGTGCCAGCACAAACAGAAAGGGTGCCAAAGTGTCACCTTGTAGCACGCCTGACAACGTGCTGAATTGGTCTGACAGTCCATCTGGCATCATCACCAAAGCGGTTGTGTGCTGGTACACCGCCATAATGGTGGAAATCAGTTGCTCCGGTACATTGTACGCACGAAGCACAAGAGGCAGCGCGCCGCAAGCCAGCGAATTGAAGGCCTTGAGGAAATCAATGAAGATCACCACGAGACTTGACTGATGGATGCGCGCCTACTCAATGATGCGGCGGAGGGCTAGGATCTGCGTCACTGTGCCGCAATGTGGGCGGAACCCATTCTGCTCAGTTTGCAGGAACTGGTCCAGCACAGGCTGTAACCGAGCCAGCAGCACCTGGTTGAACAGCTTCGCGGAGCAGGACATAGCAAGATCCCCCTGTGCTCCTCCTTCTGTGTCATGCCTGGCTTCTTTGGGATCGCGACGATGTGTGCAGTTGTCCACTCGTGGGGTGCGGCATCTCCAGAAAGGACACTGTTCGTCACACGAGCCACCTCAATGGCAACCCTTGTGACTTGCAGCACCTCGTCCGGTCCTGGGGCGCGACCTCCTGGCGCCTGGCGAGCAAACTGCACAATGTCATTGGTGGTCACTGGCTGGTTGTTGAAATCTTCCTGCAACGGCAGCGCCGTTTCGAGCGGCAGTGGCATCACTTCTGGCAGAGGCGCTGGCGGCACATTGACAATATCGGCAAAGAAGTCGCGTAGCTCATTTCTGCGCGCTTCTGGCGTGTCGCCGGTCAAGTTTAGTACCGTTCTTTTCTTGCAACCAGTCAAGGTGTTGATTGTCAGCCATATGAGCCCTGTCAAGCCCTGTGGAGGTGACACTTCAGATGGCATCGTCAAAAGCGGCTTGCTGCCGCCTGACATAAATGTCTGACAGGGCTTTCTCAGCCTCTGCTGTCGGTCTCCTGGACTGTTGCAGCCTCTCAACTGTCCGCCTCGCCTCTTGAACCTCCTTGTCATCCACGTAGACAGGGAGACTATGGGCTGCAGATTTCATCAGTGGCAGAGTTTTGCTCGCTTCTGTCGCTACTGCCGCGCTTATTTCAGAGTAGTTACTGGTGCTTGCAGACTTTCCCAGTGCAGTGGCAAATGCGTACGCGAACTTGCCGTGGGTGCTAGAATCTCGCAGAGCCCAGAAATAGCGGCATGGGGGTCGCTTGGGCGGCCTGTACAGTGGATCCCGGATGCAAAGGTTGCAGAAAAGCAGGCGGTGGTCGGATCGGATGGACAGCAGGGCCATCGTGTTGCAGTCTGTCACCCAACTGCGCTTGCAGTTACGAACAAGAATGTGGTCGAGCTGGGCCCGGCGCGTCATGGCGTTTTGGCGCGCGTTCCGCTTTCTTCGCTTACAACCAGCAAAAGTCGCCAAACAAAAAGCTGGTTTGCAGAAGCGCGTGTTCGCTGACACCAGATCTTGCCGCGACATAAGGTCCGCAAGCACACTAGAGTTGCCATTCTGGCGCTGGGACATGAACGGGGAGCGCTGGGACCTCTCCGCGACAGCGTTGAGATCGCCAAGCACCGCCAGAGTGTCACGCATTGCGACTGACTCGAGCTGCTCTGACAGGAAATCAAAGAACTCCTGCGCCTTATGCTAATGGGCAGCTGTCGGCGCATATGCGCAGAACAGCCGGGCGTTATGGCCTCGCAGTCGCACATCCACACGCAAAAGCCAAGGTGACACGGGGACACAGCAGACACTCTGCTGCAGCCGCGGTCCGACTAGAGCGCCGACTCCTCCACGTCCTCAACTGTCCACTGAGGTGAAAAACAGGGTCCAGCCGGCACTGAGATCCTCACATTGGAGGCCGTCGTGCGTCACAATTGAAACTTCCTGCAGCATCACAATGTCCAGCTGCAGATCGGATGCTAGCTGCGCCGGCATTCCCCTCCTCCAAGCAGGTTTGAGAGTGCAACAGTTAAAGGTGGCAATTCTAAACGCGCTTCCTGGTACGGTCTCCTGCGCCACCAGGTAGAACCGATTGGATAGGGGCCGGGTCAAGCAAACTTGCAGACTTGCAAAAACAACCTTTCAGCCGTCCTCGCCTATTGCACTCACGCCGCCGCTGGATGCGCCGGTGGAGACTTCGTTTGCCTTGCCGGTTGCCTTTCCTGCCGCTGTTAGCAGCCGCAGCGTCCGTGTTAGCAGAGTGCGGCTCACCGCTCTCACCTGGGCAAGCGCCAGCCAGATGGCAAGTATCACCCGGAGGTCGCAGCATATTTGCACCAAAGTGCAAATTTATTGCTTTTTTGATATTTATAAAGCTTTTCATTTAGAAAAGTGGATTTCTATGTTAATTTTTTACTCTACCTTATATCTTATCTACTACTTTCTTATACTCTATCTTCTAAATATACTAAATCTCTAATATTTGTATGCTTGAATGAATGAATGTCCATAACGCTCTAGAGATTGCAATTCTTCACTGATTTTGATTGTGTTTTCAATCAAATATACTAAAAATGAAAAAATTGCTTGCTTGCTTATATGCAATCGATTATCTCCCAAAAGGCTCAACCAATTTAACTTGCGTAACCAATTAAAGGGGGGTTATAATAAAAATTCTGGATGCTAGCAGACAGCCTACCCCAGCTAGTCTTATATACTAAAAATAAGTTGTTTGTATATAGCTATGCAATTGATTTCAGAAAAAATGGCTCAACAATTTTCTTCAAACTTGTACCATTCAATCAGAAATTTCCTTGGGATGGTACATGCATCTTGGTTAAGACATTGCTCAATGTTAAAGGGATTAAGTATTTGAAAAACATGTTTTTTTGCAAAGGTCAAACCAAATTTTTGACTTGAAATGCATTATAAAAATGCTAGAGAAAAACCTGACTAACTGAATTTTGATTCTGATAAAGATTACATCACAACAAGTTCAAAACCCATGTCAAAAAAATGTGCACAAGACTTGATTAAAATTGTGTAACTATATTGCTAACTTAAATTGAAACTGATACTGGCTGACTGAGAAATTGATTATGTCATAACTTTTTACTCTAACTTACTTGCTATAAGTATTGAATTATAAGGGCCACAATTCATGTTCTCCAATTAAAAAGAGATAGCCTAGATGCAAACAGACTGGACTACTAATGTAGTGACCTGGCTTCAAATCGTAGTATTAAAAAATAACTTTTATTAACACACCTTAAAAACACAAAATGCTAAACATAAAAGAGCCACCATATCAAACATTTAAGAGCCACTATGTCAACCATTTAAGAGCCACCATGTCAAACATTAAAGAGCCACCATATCAAAAATGAAAGAGCCACCATGCTAAACATATATGTGACTCCATGTCAATCATTAAAGAGCCACCATGTCAAAAATTAAAGAGCCACCCACCATTTCAAACATTAAAGAGCCACTATGTTAAAAATAAAAGAGCCATCATGTCAAACATTAAAGAGCCACCATGTCAAACATATACATGACTCCATGTTAAACATAAAAGAGCCACCATGTCAAACATATATGTGACTCCATGTCAAACTTTAAAGAGACACCATGTCAAACATAAAAGAGACACAATGTTGAACATTAAAAAGCCACAATTTCAAACATAAAAGAGCCACCATGTCAAACATAAAAGAGCCACCATGTCAAACATTAAAAAGCCACCATGTCAAACATATACATGTCTCCATGTTAAACATTTAAGACACACCATGTTGAACATAAAAGAGCCACCATGTAAAACATATACATGACTCCATGTCAAACATTCAAGAGCCACCATGTCAAACACATACATGACTCCATGTCAAACATTGAAGTGACACCATGTTGAACATTAAAGAGTCACCATGTCAAACATGAAAGAGCTACCAAGTCAGACATAAAAGAGCCGCCATGTCAAGCATATATATGACTCCATGTCAAACCTTAAAGAGCCACTAGGTCAAACATTAAAGAGCCACCATGTCAAACATAAAAGAAGCACTATGTAAAACAGAATAGAGGCACTGTGTTAAACATAAAGAGCCACCATGTCAAACATAGAAGAGCTACCATGTGAAACAATAATGAGCCACCATGTCAAACATAAAGGAGACATTATTTCAAATGTAAAAAGAAGCTTCATGTCAAGCATAAAGGAGCCACTATAAAGCTAAGGAAATTGTTGCACTAGCAGCTACTTGTTGTCTGGTAGATGCTTGCTATTTAAGGATAGATAATTGCTATCAGGGGGATGCTTGCTATCTGAGGGATGCTTGCTATCTGGGGTAACTCACAAGGGTAACTTGGGATGCTTGCTATCGGAAGGATGCTTATGCTTGCTCTTGAGAGGTAGAAGGTACTTGCTATCTGAGAGAGGATTGCTAGCTATCTATAAAGGATTCTTTGTATCCAAGGATGCTGGCTATCTGGGGGATGCTTGCTTTCTGGGATCTTTGTTACTTTTACGGAGCAGAGATTTTATCCAGATGTCCCCCATTGGGGGGCAAAGATTGCTAGTATTTCCTATATCTAAAAATCACAAAAATGCATGACACAGCTCCAATATTTGGTTTTATAAATCTACAAGCTATTGAAACCCGCGGATTTTGAACCCGGGAAATTCCAATCCCCGGAACTACTTTTGCATGTAATCTGAAATCAAGGCCATACACAAACAAATTAATGTTAGTAGGATAGAGGTAGACATAAAATGGAGCACATTTGTGTAAAATTAGGGTTTGAGGCAAACGTTGATATTGTTTGCTGGGGTACTCCACAGAATGCCAGGCAATGTCTGTCTGACTCTAAAACATGTATTGGCAAACTCTGGCCTCTCCCTGACTCTCCCTATGTCCCTTGGATCCTTTAAAATTTCTATCGTCTCTTTGTTTCCTCTCATCTCTCTCGGCCCTCGTCTCTCCTCTCTCCTCTCTCCCCTCTTCTCTCGTATCTTCCCTCATCTCTCTTCTCTTTCATCTCTCTTCTTTTCTCTCTCCTCTCCTTTCTCCTCTCTATTTTTTCGTTTTCTCTCTCCTCTCCTCTCTCTCCCCCTCTCCTCTCTCCTCTCACCCCCTCTTCTCTCTTATCTTCCTTCTCCTTTCTATTCTTTTCTCTCTACTCTAAACTCTCTCCTCTACTCTCTCATTTCTCCCCTCTTCTCTCGCCTCTTCCCTCACCTCTTTTTCTCTCTCGTCTTTGCTCTCTCATCTTTCCTTTCTCTTCTTTTATCTTTTCTCTCTTATCTCTTCTCATTTCTCTCTGCTCCTCTCTCTCTCTCTCTCTCTCTCTCTCTCTCTCTCTTTCTCTCTCTCTTCTCTCTTCTCTCTCCTTCTCTCTCTACTCTCTCCCCTCTCCATTCTCCTCTTTCCTCTCCTCTCTCCTCACTCACTTCTCTACCTTTGTCTCTCCTCTCTCCTCTCGTCTCTGTAACCTCTCCTCTGTTCTCTCTACTCTCCCATCTTTTATCTGTTCACTCTCGTCTCTGCTCTCTCATTTCTACTCTCTCCTCTCGCTTTTCCTCTCTCCCCTCTTCTACCCCTCTCTCTCATCGTCCTCACCCCCTCATCTCTCCTATTATCTTTTATCTTTTCTTTTATCCCCTCTGTCGCCTCTCCTCTCTTCGAATTGTCTATTCCTTCTTCTTTCCACTTTCATCTGCCCCTCAGCTATGAGCTGGATTCTTGATCTGGCCTTTGAGGTAAAAGTCTGCCCATCCCTGCTTGGAAAGCCAGTTTGTGGGACGTACTACTCTCATCGTTATTCTCATGCTTTGATCACGTTATCTTTCTTGCCAATTTGCAGCCCTGAAAGGAATTTGTGTATCTTCAGCTCCACTGCAGTCTGCATCAGTCTAACAACCAAAGAAATACGCATTTCTTAGAAGGCCATTTAATATTTACACAGTACCTTTAAAAGAAACCTAAAATTTCCATGGTGTGCCTAATTTAGTAGGGTTGTATTGCATTGCATCGCATCGCCTTTTCATAAATATTTCGCTTTTACAAACCATTCTGGATTGCCTCGATTTGCCAATTGCCATCCACTGTTAAACTGCTGCAGAGTTTGCCTATACAGAGGGGAGGGCAGTGGTTAGAATCTAATATATCTAAAGTAGCAACCCCCCCTCCACCGGCCCTGTCTGTCTGTGGGTATGTAACAGGTTATCTCCCAAAAGGCTCAACCGATTTTCTCCGTTTCTTCGCCAAAAGATGTCAAATGTGCCCGGGACGGTACATGTAATTTTATTAAGCTCTAGCTCAATGCTAAGGGGATTAAATATTCGAAAAACTGTTTTAAATGGCCTTTTTAGTGTATTTTTTTATCAGCCTGCGCGCAGCGAGAAACTTCACAGCCAATTTTAATGATTGCGCCAGAGCCAACTGATAAGAAAATTCACTTTGCCCCACTGCCCAGATAATTACTCTAATTAACTTGCGTATCCAATTAAGGGGGGGGGTATAATAAAAATTCTGGATGCTTCCAATATATTAAAAATATACTAAAAATCAAAACTTCCATCCAATATACTAAAAATCAAAACTATGTACCTATAGGAACCTTCGTGTAACTTGGCTCTACATGGTCGGAATTTCGCGGGGTTTTCTGCATTCGATGCGTATTGATGGCGCGCTGGTACACGAAATTTTGCTAAGAAATTGCTTCATTTTTTCGGGCTTAAATATTCGAAAAACTCGATTTTTGCCCCGCATTTTTAAGTTCAAACAGTTCTTTCCAATTGAGAAGCATTCTGACTGCCGATGGAATTGTATTGCATCATAACTCAGTGCCAACTATAGCATTGGTTCTCTACACTGGCGTAGAGAGCTATAAGCGTTGAAAGGTTGCGCAACACCTTTTAGTTATTGAATTGAGGGGCGGGTATTGCCATTCAATGAGTCCCGGGCATTGGCTTGGTTGTGAATTTCAATGCATCAACTGCAGGCCTCTCACTGTAGCTGGCGCTGAATGTACACCTTTATGAATTTGACTGCTTTAAAGTAGGAATATCAAACCGTTGTTTGTGCTTCGAGTTTTTCACTTTCAGAAGAGAGCCTTGTATTGCTGGAAAGAGCTAGAAACGCTGAGTTCGAGAATATAATCTGTTTGCTGAGATTTGAAAAATTAAAAGCACAGCATAAAAAAGAAATTTCTATACTTTTTACTCTATATTCTCATTGTACGCTCTCTCATATCGCAAACCCCTATTTATCGCAACTCCACTATTCAAGCCAGTGCCATTAGATCTAAATTTAGATTGCGTAACCATATTGTTGACTTTAATTGTTGACTTTATTAATTGAAACTAATATTGACTGCCTGAGAAATTGATTACGTCGTAACTGCTTCGAGTGATTTCTACTCTATGCTGGGAGTTTTCAAAGTGTTGAAATATATAAGTGCTACAATTCATGTTATCAAAACGATGAGAGCTAGCCTAGAGGTAAACAGACTGAACTGCTAATGCAGCGACGTGGGTTCAAATTTTTAGAGTGTTGAAGTTTTTTATTAAAAAAATTAATTTCAAGAAAGCTAAAGGAATCTTAAAAATGTCAAGTAAATCAGGTAAAAGAGAAGAAGCTACGAGCGTTCATGTAGTATAATCAAAAATTTTATTCAACTTTAAATTTTGAAAAGTTTTAAAAAGGACTATTCCAATAGATAAGAAATTAATTATTGTAATAGCTGACGAAATTGTTTCACAATCTTGCTGGGGTACTTTCTATCAGGGGATGCTTGCTATCGGAAGGACGCTTGCTTTTGGGAATGCTTGCTCGGGGGAGATTGCTAACTGGGGGAATCACTGAGATGTCAAGGCTTAGTGGGGAAATTCCTGAGATGTCAAGTCTTAGAGGGGGGAGGGAATTGCTGAGATGTCAAGGCTTAGAGGGGGGAGGGAATTGCTGAGATGGCAAGGCTTAACAGGGACTTGCTGAGATACCAAGGCTTGGTGGGGAAATTCCTGAGATGTCAAGTCTTGGTGGGGAAATTCCTGAGATGTCAAGTCTTGGGGGGGGGGAGAATTGCTGAGATGCCAAGGCTAAAAAGGGACTTGCTGAGATGCCAAGGCTTAAGAGGGACTTGCTGAGATGTCAAGGCTTAAGAGGGACTTGCTGAGATGCCAAGGCTTAAGAGGGACTTGCTGAGATGCCAAGGCTTAAGAGGGACTTGCTGAGATGCCAAGGCTTAAGAGGGACTTGCTGAGATGCCAAGGCTTGGTGGGGAAATTCCTGAGATGTCAAGTCTTAGGGGGGGGGGGAATTGCTGAGATGTCAAATGCTTAGAGGGACTTGCCGAGATGTCAAGACGTAAGACGGAATTGCTGAGATTTCAAGGCTTGGGGGGGGAATTACTGAGATGCCAAGGCTTGAGGGCGAATTGCTGAGATGTGAAGGCTTGGGGAATTTCCGAGATGTCAATGCTTGGTGGGGAAATTCCTGAGATGTCAAGTCTTAGAAGGGGGAAATCTGTGAGATATCAAGTCTAAGGGGGGAATTGCTGAGATGTGAAGGCTTGGGGGAATTTCTGAGATGTCAAAATCTTAGGGAAGGGAATTGCAGAGATTTCAAGTCCTGAGGGCGAATTGCTGAGATGTCATGTCTTTGGGGGGAATTCTATGGATTGGGGATTCTTTGAATGAGGGAGGGTGCTTCTAATATATATCTTTGGATAGTGATTCATTGGGGAATTCCTTCATTGGGGGATTACTAAATCGATGAAGGGTTCTTTGAATGGGGGATTCTTTAGCTGAAGGCTTCTTTCTATAGAGTGATCCTTTGGATATGAGATTATTTGGGGGGGATTCTTTATGAGGGGATTCTTTGGATGGGGAGTATTTCAACGGTGGTTCTTTAGATGAGGGGATTCTTTGGCCAATGATTCTTTTGATGGGGGATTATTTGAATGGGAGATTCTTAAGAGGGGGATTCTTTGGATAGGGGTGGATGGGGGATTCTTTGAATAGGGATGGATGGGGGTTCTTTGGATAGGGATGGATCTGGGGTTCTTTGGATAGGGATGGATGGGGGGTTCTTTGGATGAGGGATTCTTTGAACGGAGATTCTGTGGAGGTCAAGTCTTAGGGGGGGGATTGCTGAGATGTCAACGCTTTTGACTAGGAGAAATTGCTAAGATGTCAAGATTTACTAGGGGGAATTAAATTACTGAGATATAAAGACTTACTGGGTGAATTACTGAGATGTCATTGCTTAATGGGAAATTCCTTAGATGTCAAGTCTTACAGAGGGGAATTGCTGAGATGGCAAGACTTACTTCGGAAATTACTGAGATATAAAGGCTTACTGGGGGAATTTCTGAGATGTCAAGGCGTGGGGGGAAGTTCTGAGATGTCAAGACTTGAGACGGGGAGAAATTGCTAAGATGTCAAGTCTTAGGGGGGGGGGTAATTACTGAGATGTCAAGGCTTAAGGGTAATTTTTGAGATGTTAAGTCTTGGGGAGGGGAATTACTGAGATTTCAAGGCTTGGTAAGAATGATTCATTGGGAACTTCTTTCGATGGGGGATTCTTTCGATGAAGGGTTCTTCCGATAAAGGGATCTTTTGGATTGGATTGGATTTGGATTGTTTGGACGGAGATTATTTGCATGAGGGGATTCTTTAGATGGGGGTTATTTGGATGGGTGTTCTGTAGATGAGGGGATTCTTTGGCCAAGGATTCTATTTGGATGGGAGATTCTTTGGATTCTTTGGATGGGGGGTTCTTTGGATTCTTTGGATGGGGTTTATGTTAATGGGGATTATTTGGATGTGGATTCTTTAGAGGGGGGTTTTCTGGAGGGGGATTCTTTGGATTCTTTGGATTGGGATTATTTGGACGGGGGTTCTTTAGATGAGGGGATTATTTTGTCAATGATTTTTTAGATAAGGGATGATTTGGATTTCAGAATCTTTGGATTATTTAGATGGGGATTTTGTGGATGGGGATTATTTGGATGTCGATTATTTAGATGGGGATTCTTTGGATAGGGATAGATTTGAGATTCTTTGGATGGGGATTCTGTGTATGGCGGATTCCTTGGATAGGAAATTCATTGGATGGGGATTCTTCGAATCAGGATTCTATCAATGGGGGGCTCTTTGAATGGAGGATTCTTTGGATATAGGATTCTTTGCATGTGAGATTCTATGGATGGGCGATTCATTGGATGGGGAATTCTTCAGATAGGAGGATTCCTTTAGTGGGGAATTGTGTGGATTGTGTGGAGTGGGGAATTGAGTGGATTCTATCGATGGAGGTTCTTTAGATGGCGGATTCTTTGGATAGTGAATTCTTTGCATGTGAGATTCTTTGCATCAGAGATTTTATAGATGGGGGATTTTTTGGATGAGGGATTCTTTGGATGTGGGATTCAGTGGGGTGAAATTTTATTGCGTGGGAAAACTGTGATTGGAGTTTGGACGGAAAGCCCCAACGGGGGTTGGAATTGGCTAGTTTTTCACTAAACTGTTATGGCTAAACGTAGCCTCTCCACTCGCGGGGGTGCAGAGAAGGTTATAAATAAAGTT
This sequence comes from Macrostomum lignano, assembly GCA_002269645.1. NCBI lineage: Eukaryota > Metazoa > Platyhelminthes > Macrostomidae > Macrostomum > Macrostomum lignano. The sequence goes on from NIVC01000630.1 coordinate 95,324, forward strand.
ATTCCAAAACACTGTACATTTGCTATGTACATTCAGCCCTATCGCCTGACCCTTCGTCTGAGCTGGGGGAATGAGTGAGTGTTTGGCACAAACAACAGAAAAAGCAGACAAACTTCACATGCTTACAGTTTCTTTTTCGGTTGAGTTACAGAGTTGAAACTTTACATTTAGATAGAGAATGAGTCAATGAAGAATTGTGTCAAGTTTGAAGTCAATCGCTTTACGTGGAGCAAACTTATGGCAGCTGAAAGTTAGTCAATTTTGAAACCCTTTTACACATCTGGGCCCAGATCGGGATCAGGAAAGAGAGGCAGGCGGGCGAAGGTTGGGGTGGTTGCTACGCTGAAAAAAACAGCCTAACTTTAAAGGCGCACAGCACTGCTCAGGATTAACTTTGATACTCGAAATTTTACATGATTGTGCCAAAATAGTTAAAGATTATCTGTGTCAAATTTGAAGAGAATCGGTAGAAGTGGAGCGGCGCTATGGAGAATTTAGTGAAAAAATCGCGCATTTTGAGCAGTTTTTTGTACTTTTAGGTAGGAAGACTTGAGTCTAGGAAATTTAAAGGTAGCCTAAGACATTCTCCGTAGTAAGTTTAGGGTGGGTGTAAAGTTTGGTGTCATTTGGTTGAGCGGTTTGGGAGTCCATAGCGAAGTAATTTGTCCACAGACAGACAGACAGAGTTTTGGTTTTTATAGGTAGAGATTTTGTCATCTCTGTTATAAATATTTATTACACAGTCAGCTAAGAATGATAAAATAGACTTATAAAGCCAAAGAGCTGAGCTAGGGCATTTTAATGTATTTTAGGCACAAGACATATGAAAACATACATGCACAACCTCCAAAATTTGGTTGGCCGTGCAACTTAGTTTAAACAAAAAACATAGTTTTTGGCCAAAAATGCAACATAGTTTTTGGCCAAAAATGCGACATACATGTAAAAGAAACCCTAAAGCAAAATTAACATAACTTTAGGTAAATGGTGGGAGTAACTATGACTGTCCTTTTAAGGCAAAATGCATCGTCATCTACTTAGTACTACTTGGGTATTAATTCAGGTGAGCATATTTGCAACTTACATTGGTTGGCTGCCAAATTGATTGGCCAACTGTTGCGCATATATGTATAAAAATGTACAAAGAAAAAAAATTAACAGAATCCTAATTTTTTTAAATGAAAAGCTTTATAAATATCAATAGAACAATAAAAAGGCACAAAATATCAAAAGATGAACACTGGATATGCCTCCTATCAAAAGCCATAACAATTTTTGTGTTGAAAAAATGAAAACTTCCTATTTCCATTGTGTATTTTTGGGAAAACCAGCCTTCAAAATTTTTCTAAGAAATGAGGTTTCCCGTCCTACTTAGGTTGTCCTTGCACCATCGTCCATCATTGATGCCCTTTTGGCAAACAGGGGTATTTTTTAGCTTGCCTATGCCTTGCCTGCAAGGCTATACAATGCAACCCTAAGCCAAAGGGCAATATCACATCATTAAGGACCAAATGTTTTTAAAAAAGTTTACTTCCAAAAATTGTATATATTTTAAACAAATTTGACATTGCATTATCACTTCTTGTATTCTCTAGCTATAATATAATAGCTGGTTCAGCTATAATAATCAGCTATAATTTTGCTGATTTGCCATAGGGCCTAATGTCTACTTGACAAAATGCCATACTCTAGTCTAGATCATGTAGTATATGCCCAAAAATTTGGGCATGCACTAGCCTTGCATGCCAAAATTTAGGCATGCACAATTGTCATGCAAGATGCTAGATTTCACATGCAAGAAGTCACAAAAACATTTTTTGAGTATTTAGAATAAATTTTAGCTACTTTAGACAAAAATGCAATGAAAATTTGCAATTAGAAATCCATCTAAAATCATAAATAGGCTTTTTTCATAAATATTTGTTATAGAATCGGGATTTTTAATAGCTCTATTAGTTTAGATGTAATCTAAAGATTTGTATTTCTTTGTGGCAAGATTTCCTCAATAGCAAATATTATAATTGTGTCAAAGAAACCTAAGACTAATTTTTTGCTTCAGACACTTAGGTCTTAGTGTGCTAGTGCACCAAATAATTAATTTGCATATATATGATTCTTATTATAGTTGAAGTTTCAATTGGTCCTCAAAACTCACAAATTATTTTTGTTCTAATTCATTTGTTCTGTTTATAATTTAAGCAATAAAATGCATATACCTGATTGTAATATAGCTTTGTAAACATAAGTTTTTGTTAGAAGCCCAATGTATGATTTTAAAGACAGAAAATGTAAAATTTCTGTATCTAAGTTCTTATAAGTTCCTAATGATACTAACATACTACTTCTTTTAAAATAGTATTTACTGATTGCTTGAAAACATTTTGGTTATGTGGCAAAGATACAAGGAAAAGGTACAAGCTGCTAGGTTTTTTAAAATTATCTGAAGCTTCTAAAATGCCATTTACTTCTTGGTTTTAAATTCAATATGCTATCTTTCTAGCTATATTTCTATGATTAATAAAGATCACTCAAATTTGACAATTTGTATAAGTATTAATATTCCAGGAATCATTATTAAAATTCAGGTTGATGTGTTATGCCACACAAAAGTCAATAGTATTTGATAATCACTCTACTTATTGCATGCTTTGGCAGCAATCTCTTTAAAGAAGACACTTCATTATATTTTCCCCTGATCTAAACTACACTGCAACACGTAGTAGACATGGCCCCACCAAGCTTTGGCGATCTTGGCAAGGATGCCTCGGACCTGTTTAGCCGGGACTACACATTTGGGTCTGTCAAAGCGGAGATCAAGTCCAAGACTTCAACCGGTGTAGAACTGAAAACCACCGGCAATCACGATATGGAAACTGGCCGTGCCGCCGGCGACCTGGAGACTAAATACGTGTTCAAAGACTACGGAATCACATTCACTGAGAAGTGGAAGACTAGCAATGTTGTAACCGCCGAGGTGGCCATCGAGGACAAGCTAGTGAAGGGTCTGAAGAATTCTCTCGAGGCCAATTTCGAGCCTAATACTGGCAAGAAGAGCGCCAAGGTGAAGAATGGATTCAAATCTTCCAACGCTAATCTAGGCTTGGACCTGGAGTTCAAATCTAACTTGCCAACCCTGGTTGGTAGCGGCGTGTTCGGCTATCAGAACTTCTTCGGCGGCGTCAATGTCGGCTACGACACGGAGCGACAGAAGCTTACTAAGCTTAACTATGGCGTCGCCTATAAGCTTAAGGATTTCTGTCTCTATGCTGGAGTTGAGAATGGCACCAACTTTTCTGGTTCTGTCTACCAGAAACTGTCGGAATCGTTGGAGACTGGCGTTAAACTCGGCTGGTCGTCTAGCAGTCACGCTACGGATTTTGGCGTGGCCACCAAGTATAAGCTAGAGGGCGATAGCTTCTTCAAGTTCAAGGTTCGATTTGGTTTAGATTTCTAGGGAAGGGATCTGAGAGACTTGGAAGGGTTAGAGCTTGCGAAATCTGGGAGATAGACTGGGGGCTTTAGGGGTATAGACTGATGGCTTCAGGGAATTGGCTAAGGGCTTCAGTAGGGTAGATTAGGGACTTAAAGGGATATAATGGGGGCTTCAGGGGGATAGACTAATGGCTTCAGGAAGATAGATTGGGGGGTTCAGGAAGATAGATTTGGGGCTTCAGGAAGATAGATTGGGGGCTTCAGGGAGATAGATTTGGGGCTTCAGGGGATAGATTGGGTGGGGGTTCAGGGAGATAGATTGGGGGGTTCAGGAAGATAGATTGGGGGCTTCAGAAAGATAGATTGGGGGGCTTCAGGGAGATAGATTGGGGGCTTCAGGGAGATAGATTGGGGGCTTCAGGGAGATAGATTGGGGGCTTCAGGGAGATAGATTGGGGGGTTCAGGAAGATAGATTTGGGGCTTCAGGAAGATAGATTGGGGGCTTCAAGGAGATAGATTGGGGGCTTCAGGGGATAGATTGGGTGGGGGGTTCAGGGAGATAGATTGGGGCTTCAGGAAGATAGATTGGGGGCTTCAGGGAGATAGATTGGGGGCTTCAGGGGATAGATTGGGTGGGGGGTTCAGGGGGATAGATTGGGTGGGGGTTCAGGGAGATAGATTGGGGGGTTCAGGAAGATAGATTGGGGGGTTCAGGAAGATAGATTGGGGGGTTCAGGAAGATAGATTGGGGGCTTCAGGGAGATAGATTGGGGGGTTCAGGAAGATAGATTGGGGAATTCAGGGAGATAAACACCTGGGTCCATAGCCGTACTGGGTGATTTAAAAAGATGTTATTAGAGAACTGTGGAGTGTTATGTTGGATGCAGCTTGCGATAGTCTGAGAACCGCTTCCCTACAAAAGCCTAAGAAGCGGAGCCTATATGCTACCCCGCATGCACCCCACAGGTTGACAACAACAGCATGATTGGTTCGGCCTACAGCTTCAAGGTTAACGACGGCGTTCGCGTCACTCTGTGCGGCAACTTTGACGGCAAGAACATCAACGGCGGCGGCCACCGTCTTGGTCTGGCGCTCAGCTTCGATTCTTAATTAATATTAATAATAATCCATAAAGTTTCTTTGGTCTGAGAACTACTCAATTAGCAAGAAATGAAAACAGAAATTAATTTAAATCGAAATTGGCGCCCTTACTTAATAAACAAAACTGGATTAACAAAGTAAAACAAAAGTACGCGTGTGCAAGTTAACCCTCTCATACTAGCTTATGTTTAGTTTTCTAACTTAGTAAGTTATATAAAAATCCCTTTTACTCTTCGTACGCATCTTATGTTCTGTTATTTTCCTAGATTATTATATATTCCTATCTAACATCTTATTGCTGCACATTTAGCCTCATTATTTACTACTATAGTAAGTTAAATGCAAAGTAATAAGTAGTATAATTAACCGATTTTTTACTAGGGGATTTATTCTTTACACTCTACTGTGTCTCGCTGCATCTCGTACTGATCTTTAGGCTCCCATTTTTTGTCTGTTCATTTTAACCCTACGTAATACTTAATAGCTTACTATAAAGTGTAGCGGGAAAGGTAATTGCCATGCTTGGGTCGTAGCAACTGATAACAAGCTTTTTATTGGCGAATTAAAATATTTGGAAACAGTATAAACACCTCTTTGCTATTGGCCGAAGTATAAATTAACACCAAGAGAACCGTAACTGTTTTCAGTTTTCAGTTTGAGTTATTTTATTTTATTTACTATATCACGTTTGAGCATAGGTTGTATGTGTTATAGTAGTCTAAGCAGTGTTGCTTTAGAAATAACTGACCTGCCTGTATGGACTTATGTGGCCACCATTGTCTGTCTTTTGATTGATGCTTCCGTCTGTCTGTCTTAGTGTCTCTGTATCTGTCTTTCTTTCTGTCTGTCTGTCTGTCTGTCTGTCTGTTTTTCTGTCTGTCTGTCTGTCTGTTTTTCTGTCTGTCTGTCTGTCTATGTGTCTGTCTGTCTGTCTGTCTGTTTTTCTGTCTGTCCGTCTGTCTGCCTGCCTGTCTGTCTGCCTGCCTGTCTGTCTGTCTGTCTGTCTTAGTGTCCTAGTGTCTGTCTGTCTTAGTGTCCTAGTATCTGTCTGTCTGTCTTAGTGTCCTAGTGTCTGTCTGTCTGTCTTAGTGTCCTAGTGTCTGTCTGTCTGTCTTAGTGTCCTAGTGTCTGTCTGTCTGTCTGTCTTAGTGTCCTAGTGTCTGTCTGTCTTAGTGTCCTAGTATCTGTCTGTCTGTCTTAGTGTCCTAGTGTCTGTCTGTCTGTCTTAGTGTCCTAGTGTCTGTCTGTCTGTCTGTCCTAGTGTCTGTCTGTCTGTCCTAGTGTCCTACTGGTGTCATCGGGCACCAGTTTGTGTGACTATATGCGCTCGTAATTAAGTTTACAATCAGTCCCAAAGCCGCGCATTCAGCAGTGCATTCATCACAAACTCATTTTAAAAACACTTTTCTGCATGGCTGAACGAGGCGGTGGCGCCGGAGCCGCAACGGAGCAGCAGCTCCACGATGAGATTCGCCGATTAAATGCCGCGCTGGCCAGGCGCCAAAATATGGAACAGATGGCCGACTATTTCGAATCGTTGGACGGCGATAGCCAGCTGCTGTTGCGCAAGCACCGGCAAGTCATGCCGCCGCTGTTGACCGAATACGACGCCCTACTGGCTGAGTACGAACGCGAACGGTCTAAAGTTGTTGAACTGCGGCGGGCATTGGAAGAGCTAACGGCTGATGGACAGGTGCTAGCTGACAGATCCGAGGTTGAGGAGAATCTGCATGCTCAACTAGCTCAGGCTCTGCTAGAGAAGGAGCAGAGCCAGCAGTTGTACAGGTGAGTGTAGGGTCATTGTGTAATGACCTAATTGATAATATGGGTTTATGACCTCATTAACAACATAAGTCTATGACCTCGTTAGAATTTGGGTCTATGGCCTCATTGACCTCATTGATCTCGTTGATCATTGGCCCCATTGATAATTGACTATTGACTTCATTGATCATTGACCTCATTGACTTCATTGATCATTGACCAGATGGCTTCATTGATCATTGACCTTATTGACTTCATTGATCATTGACCTCATTGACTTCATTGATCATTGACCAGATGGCTTCATTGATCATTGACCTTATTGACTTCATTGATCATTGACCTTATTGACTTCATTGATCATTGACCAGATGGCTTCATTGATCATTGACCTCATTGATCATTGACTATTGGCTTCATTGATCATTGACCTCATTGACTTCATTGATCATTGACCAGATGGCTTCATTGATCATTGACCTCATTGACCTCATTGACCTCATCTCTATGACTTCATTAAAAATCGCCTCATGAACTCCAAACTCTTCCCAACTGTGCCTCTCAGGCTGGCCTCAGCCGAGCTCGAACGCCTCGCGGACGAGGTGGCAGCCTTGCGCAACGGCACCGGCCTGGAGCGAGCTGTCGAGTCTCACGCCGCTGTTGTTGGCGAACTCGAAGCCGAAGTTGCCAGGCTGCGCTCCGAACTGGCTGCCAGTCGGGATGAAGCTGCTCAGGTGAAATGTTTTTATTCAGTAGTGACTCTAGCGACTCTGGGGCGGCTCTTGTGACACATTTTAACGACTCAAAACGACTGCAACGTGACGGAGAGGCGACTGTTGGGTCACGAATGCATCACGTGAGCTGCAGAATCGTAACTGTCGTGAAAAAGTCGTCTAAAAGCCGTGTGTTAGCGCTTAACTTCCTACTAACTCAAGTAGACTAAATAAAGTTGTTATAGAAGCGAAATGCGATTCTAATTCATTAAGTGACGCAGATGCGCTTTACTCGTAGACGCAACTCAGTGATTCTACAGCGACTCTGGCATGCCTTAGAGATACGACTCTTGGGCGACTCTTTGACGACATTTTTGAGACCGTGAAATCTCGTCGTTTAGAGCCGTTCTAGAGTCGTCTAGAGTTACTTCTTTCTTATTTTACCTGTGTTACCTGCAGCGACTATGGGACGCCTCTTGGCCTAGGTCATATCTAGACCAAGACGTCTGTCTCTCGTGCCGAAGATCACGGACTCGATTCCGCGCGTGGAAATTCCGTGGAAATTCCATGGAAATTCCATTAGCAGAAATCTAGGGCTTGTGGACAAAAAACGATTTGATTAGAGGGAATTCCATGAGGGATAATTAGTAAAGCACAGAGTGTGCATGCCAGACGTTTAGAAGGTCTGGACCGCTGAAATGAGGATGTAATGGAGTTGATAGGCAATAAAAAATAATCTTTTTTCACCACTTATTCGCAATTGCAGGCCAGTCGAACCTGCCGTCAGCTTCGCGAACAGCTTGCCGAATCTGCCAGCGCGGCTACAAACGGTGCTGTCGGCGGCGGAGAGATTCGTCGACTCCGCGAATCGCTAGCGGACGCCGAGCAGCGCCTGGCGGCTGCCCAGGAGCGGGCCGGCGCTGAGAGGCGCTCGCTGGAGACTCGCGTGCTGGAGCTGCAGGAGCGGCTGCAGGAGGCCGAAGAGGCTGCCGCTCAGGCGGCTGAGCAAGTAGGGGCACTCGTCGGCTGGCTCCGCGTGTTCTGTTTGAGCCTGTCCACCTGTCTGTGTGTGCCTGTCCCAATCTGACCGCCTGTCTGTGTCTGCCTGTCTCAGTCTGTCCGCCTGTCTGTATGTGTCTGTCCCAGTCTGACCGCCTGTCTGTATGTGTCTGTCTCAGTCTGTCCACCTGTCTGTGTGCCTGTCTCAGTCTGACCGCCTGTCTGATGTGTCTGTCTCAGTCTGTCCGCCTGTCTGTGTGTGCCTGTCTCAGTCTGTCCGCCTGTCTGTATGTCTCTGTCTCAGTCTGTCCGCCTGTCTGTGTGTGTCTGTCTCAATCTGTCCACCTGTCTGTATGTGCCTGTCTCAGTCTGTCCGCTTGTCTGTATGTCTCTGTCTCAGTCTGTCCGCCTGTCTGTGTGTGTCTGTCCCAGTCTGTCCACCTGTGTGTGTCTGTCTCAGTCTGACCGCCTGTCTGTATGTCTCTGTCTCAGTCTGTCCGCCTGTCTGTGTGTGTCTGTCCGAGTCTGTGTCTGTCTGAGTGTCTTATACTGTCTGTCTGTCTTAGTGTCTGTCCGTCTGTCTCTGTCTATATAGTGGAGAAAGTGCAGAAAGTCCTTATCTATATAGTTTGTATCGCACGCCACTAATCAGGTTCGAGACGCTGTTTCAACAGCCGAGGCCGCTGTACACGAGAAATCCGAAGTGGTCACTGAGTTAGCCTCAACCAGAGCCGAATGCGAGCGATTGCAGGTAAAATAGTTAGTAATAATATTCTGGACTAGTTAATTAGTGCTATGCGCTATTTATAGACGACGTTTCCTGACAGACTGCACCTTCAAGCTCTGAGATCTCCAGAATTCCTTTCTTTAAATGCCCAAAACTTCTTTTGGGAGGTTTCTTAGCTGATGTTCAGGCTTCTCATAGGATCGTTAGTCTTCCTCAAGATTTGCATAAGATCCCCCAGCTTGCCATGAGACCCTCAAGATTCCCATAAGATCTTTCAGCTTGCCATAGGATCCTCAAGCCCAATAAGATCCTCAAGCCCAATAAGATCCTCAAGATTCCCATAAGATCCTCAAGCCCAATAAGGTCCTCAAGCCCAATAAGATCCTCAAGCCCAATAAGATCCTCAAGCATCCCATAAGATCCTCAAGCCCAATAAGATCCTCAAGCATCCCATAAGATCCTCAAGCCCAATAAGATCCTTAAGATTCCCATAAGATCCTCAAGATTCCCATAAGATCCCCAAGCTTCCCATAAGATCCTCAAGCCCAATAAATATACTCAAGATTCCCATAGGATCCTTAAGCCCAATAATATCCTCAAGCTTTCCATAAGATCCTCAAGCCCAATAATATACTCAAGATTCCCATAGGATCCTCCAGCTTGCCATGAGACCCTCAAGCTTCCCATAAGATCCTCAAGCCCAATAAGGTCTTCAAGCTTCCCATAATATCCTCAAGCCCAATAAGGTCTTCAAGCTTCCCATAAGATCCTCAAGCCCAATAAGGTCTTCAAGCTTCCCATAATATCCTCAAGCCCAATAAGGTCTTCAAGCTTCCCATAAGATCCTCAAGCCCAATGAGATCCTCAAGATTCCCATAAGATCATCCAGCTTGCCATAAGATCCTCAAGCTTCCCATAGGATCCTCAAGCCCAATAAGATCCTCAAGCTACCTATAAAATCCTCGAGCTTTTGTTTCAAATTTTAACAATTAACAACTCAATTAGACGACTTAAAACTACTTAGCATGGCAGTAGTGTATAATGCGCCATACAAAATTTGTTAAACCAGGCCGCGCTAAACCAGCTAGTAGACGATGCCGGAGCTCGCACTCGCGAAGAGGTGTCCGCAGTTCGTCAGGAGGCCAACTCTCGCATCGAATCCCTCACTGAGCAGCTCAGCCAGGCCGAGACCGCCGCCGCTGAAGCTCGCGCGTCGACTGAACGCGCAGTGAAAGAGAAACGCTTAGCCGAAGCGGAACTGGACAGACAGGCGCGCGACAATTTGCTGCGCTCGAAGGAGGACGCCTCGGCTAGGGAGGATCTTCAGCGTCGATTGCTAAGCGCTGAACGGGAACGAGACGCCTGCCAGCTTCGATTAGACGGCCTGGCTCAGGAGCGCCGACGCGAAGAGCTGGCCTGGCGCAGCGAGCGGTCCCAGCTGGCTACGGATCTGACCAGCGCCAAGGAGCACACGGCTAGCGTTGCCGCCTCGCTTGAACGGTGCACTGCTGAGCGGGACTCGGCTATGGCCAGGGCTGAGGAGGCTGAGAATAAGTAAGTCGATGTCGTGTTTTAGCGATTGTTTTTTTAATCGATGCAATAGGTGGAATGTCTAGCGACATATTTACCGACATAATAAGCGACTTGATTAGCGACACAGTTACCGACTTATTAAGCGACTTGATTAACGACACATTTACCGACATAATAAGTGACTTGATTAGCGACACATTTACCGACATAATAAGTGACTTGATTAGCGACACATTTACCGACATATTGAGCGACTTGATTAACGACACATTTACCGACATATTGAGCGACTAGATTAGCGACACATTTACTGACATATTGAGCGACTTGTTTAGCGACACATTCACTGACATATTGAGCGACTTGTTTAGCGACACATTCACTGACATATTGAGCGACTTGGTTAGCGACACATTTACCGACATATTGAGCAACACGTTGACTATTTTAATACTCGTATTTGAACAGAAAAAGTACATCAGGTACTTCAATCCCAATCCAATCGCCAGATGCAACGCAGCCAAACGCGATTGCGCAGCAGCCGAGCGTCGCTTAAAAGCGGAACTTCAACAAGCCGAGCACGACTGGCAGATGCGATTCAACCAGCTGGAGATTCGCCGCACAGCCGAGGCGGACACCAGCCGCCAGACAGTCAGCGGAATTCGCAACCTCTTAGCTGGTCAGCAGCGGCTTGCCCAGCGTTGGAAAGACGAAGCTCACGGCCTCGCGGAGAAGCTCGAACGGGCGCTCGACGAGCGACGTGTCGAGTCCGAGCGGCTTAACAGGCGGGCGGAGGAGCTGGCCGGGGCGCTTCGGCACAGCCAGCGGCAGCTGCAGGAAACGGAGGCGGCTCTGCGCGAGAGGGACCGGGCGGCCAAGCGGCTGGAGGAGCGGCTGCAGGTGTCGGCTGCGGCTGCTGGCCAGCGGCGGCAACGGCGCGCTGGAGGCGGTGGCGGCGACCTGCCGCAGTCACCGCCTGCGGCTGTGGTGGCCGAGTAATATGGCTGCGACGGTATTAACTTTAGTTCTGTATTTGGCTTAAAGATCTAACTTTAAACTGTATATGCTGGCCAGCCACACAGATCCTCAGTTGCTGAGCCAGCTTCCCAGATCCTCAGTTGCTGAGCCAGCCTCCCAGATCCTTAGTTGCAAGGCCAGCCTCCCAGATCCTTAGTTGCTGGGCCAGCCTCCCAGATCCTCAGTTGCTGTGCCAGCCTCCCAGATCCTTAGTTGCTGGGCCAGCCTCCCAGATCCTCAGTTGCTGTGCCAGCCTCCCAGATCCTTAGTTGCTGGGCCAGCTTCCCAGATCCTCAGTTGCTGATCCAGCCTCCCAGATCCTCAGTTGCAGGGCCAGCCTCCCAGATCCTCAGTTGCAGGGCCAGCCTCCCAGAGTGTCAGTTGCTGGGCCAGCCTCCCAGATCCTCAGTTGCTGGGCCAGCCTCCCAGATCCTCAGTTGCTGGGCCAGCCTCCCAGATCCTCAGTTGCTGGGCCAGCCTCCCAGATCCTCAGTTGCTGTGCCAGCCTCCCAGATCCTTAGTTGCTGGGCCAGCCTCCCAGATCCTCAGTTGCTGTGCCAGCCTCCCAGATCCTTAGTTGCTGGGCCAGCTTCCCAGATCCTCAGTTGCTGATCCAGCCTCCCAGATCCTCAGTTGCAGGGCCAGCCTCCCAGATCCTCAGTTGCAGGGCCAGCCTCCCAGAGTGTCAGTTGCTGGCCAGCCTCCCAGATCCTCAGTTGCTGGGCCAGCCTCCCAGATCCTCAGTTGCTGGGCCAGCCTCCCAGATCCTCAGTTGCTGGGCCAGCCTCCCAGATCCTCAGTTGCTGTGCCAGCCTCCCAGATCCTTAGTTGCTGGGCCAGCCTCCCAGATCCTCAGTTGCTGTGCCAGCCTCCCAGATCCTTAGTTGCTGGGCCAGCTTCCCAGATCCTCAGTTGCTGATCCAGCCTCCCAGATCCTCAGTTGCAGGGCCAGCCTCCCAGATCCTCAGTTGCAGGGCCAGCCTCCCAGAGTGTCAGTTGCTGGGCCAGCCTCCCAGATCCTCAGTTGCTGGGCCAGCTTCCCAGATCCTCAGTTGCTGGGCCAGCCTCCCAGATCCTTAGTTGCTGGGCCAGCTTCCCAGATCCTCAGTTGCTGATCCAGCCTCCCAGATCCTCAGTTGCTGGGCCAGCCTCCCAGATCCTTAGTTGCTGGGCCAGCCTCCAAGATCCTTAGTTGCTGGGCCAGCCTCCCAGATCCTCAGTTGCAGGGCCAGCCTCCCAGAGTGTCAGTTGCTGTGCCAGCCTCCCAGATCCTCAGTTGCTGGGCCAGCCTCCCAGCCTCCCAGATCCTCAGTTGCTGGGCCAGCCTCCCAGCCTCCCAGATCCTCAGTTGCTGGGCCAGCCTCCCAGAAGTCTTTTTCCGAGGTGTTTAACAAATTACTTCATTTAAACACAGTTTTACAGAACTGCGACTCTAACAAGTATATTCTTCAGCAGCCAGTTGTTGCTCAGGTCAAATGCAGGTCTATTTTGACGTCTTTGCTGCCTAACAAGCAGCTTTCAATTAGACAAAAATGCGGACTTTACTCTTAAGAGCCTGCATATTGGTCACCGTTTCGATTCACTTTACTGCAATTTTCCGTCCGAACATTCCATAATTTCTTCTTTTGTTCCTTTTCCAGAGGAAGAAGCGGCTAAAATATATCTTTATCAAAAAATGATTTTCGTAAGTCGTATTAAAACTAACTTTATTGCTATGCGCGTTTTTGTGTATAATGTACATTCGAACAAAGACTAATTGCTTTAAAACTAAGGTGTATTTTTTGTTCGGCAGGTTCCGATCTTAAACTTCTCTCTACTGTGTTAATTTAGCTAGCCAAATCACTTTTTTTATAGTGGAATCATTTCTACATTTTAGGTTATAACTTTATCATTGAAATTTTCTATAGGTATAATTGTAGCGCTATCAGTTGTAAATGCGTACTTTTAAAATAACAAAATTAAATTATTTATACCAAATTGTTTGAATCTATTTATTTCTTTGTACACAGGTTGAATAGTTTAGAGATATTCCATAGCTTTTAGACACTATTCTCTATTCTATCCTCTCATTTTCTATTTTCGCTTCTCGTCTCCCCTCATCTGTCTTCCATTTTCTCCACCTTCTCCGCTCTATTCTCTCCCGTCTTCTCTCTCTAATCTCTATTCTCTCCCGTCTTCTCTCTCTCATCTCTATTCTCTCCCGTCTTCTCACTCTCATCTCTATTCTCTCCCGTCTTCTCACTCTCATCTCTATTCTCTCCCGTCTTCTCTCTCTAATCTCTATTCTCTCCCGTCTTCTCTCTCATCTCTATTCTCTCCCGTCTTCTCTCTCTCATCTCTATTCTCTCTCGTCTTCTCACTCTCATCTCTATTCTCTCCCGTCTTCTCACTCTCATCTCTATTCTCTCCCGTCTTCTCACTCTCATCTCTATTCTCTCCCGTCTTCTCACTCTCATCTCTATTCTCTCTCGTCTTCTCACTCTCATCTCTATTCTCTCCCGTCTTCTCACTCTCATCTCTATTCTCTCCCGTCTTCTCTCTCTAATCTCTATTCTCTCCCGTCTTCTCACTCTCATCTCCATTCTCTCCCGTCTTCTCTCTCTAATCTCTATTCTCTCCCGTCTTCTCACTCTCATCTCTATTCTCTCCCGTCTTCTCTCTCTAATCTCTATTCTCTCCCGTCTTCTCACTCTCATCTCTATTCTCTCCCGTCTTCTCACTCTCATCTCTATTCTCTCCCGTCTTCTCTCTCTAATCTCTATTCTCTCCCGTCTTCTCACTCTCATCTCCATTCTCTCCCGTCTTCTCTCTCTAATCTCTATTCTCTCCCGTCTTCTCACTCTCATCTCTATTCTCTCCCGTCTTCTCTCTCTAATCTCTATTCTCTCCCGTCTTCTCACTCTCATCTCTATTCTCTCCCGTCTTCTCACTCTCATCTCTATTCTCTCCCGTCTTCTCTCTCTAATCTATATTCTCTCCCGTCTTCTCTCTCTCATCTCTATTCTCTCCCGTCTTCTCACTCTCATCTCTATTCTCTCCCGTCTTCTCTCTCATCTCTATTCTCTCCCGTCTTCTCACTCTCATCTCTATTCTCTCCCGTCTTCTCACTCTCATCTCTATTCTCTCCCGTCTTCTCACTCTCATCTCTATTCTCTCCCGTCTTCTCACTCTCATCTCTATTCTCTCCCGTCTTCTCTCTCTAATCTCTATTCTCTCCCGTCTTCTCTCTCATCTCTATTCTCTCCCGTCTTCTCTCTCTAATCTCTATTCTCTCCCGTCTTCTCACTCTCATCTCTATTCTCTCCCGTCTTCTCACTCTCATCTCTATTCTCTCCCGTCTTCTCACTCTCATCTCTATTCTCTCTCGTCTTCTCACTCTCATCTCTATTCTCTCCCGTCTTCTCACTCTCATCTCTATTCTCTCCCGTCTTCTCACTCTCATCTCTATTCTCTCCCGTCTTCTCTCTCTAATCTCTATTCTCTCCCGTCTTCTCTCCCTCTCATCTCTATTCTCTCCCGTCTTCTCACTCTCATCTCTATTCTCTCCCGTCTTCTCTCTCTAATCTCTATTCTCTCCCGTCTTCTCTCTCTCTCATCTCTATTCTCTCCCGTCTTCTCTCTCTAATCTCTATTCTCTCCCGTCTTCTCACTCTCATCTCTATTCTCTCCCGTCTTCTCTCTCTCTCATCTCTATTCTCTCCCGTCTCTCATCTCTCTTCTCACCCGTCTTCTCTCTCTCTCTCTCTCATCTCTATTCTCTCCTTTCCTCTTATCTATTCTTACTTACTAGGAGGTAAGTTGGATTTAACTGACCTAACTATTAGCACTATTTGCGATTTTACCTCTTTCAGACAGCACCGTCTTCGCATTCAGTCATTAGTATGCCTCTTGATTAGTTTTGTAGTGTTAAAAACCGTTTATTAATTCAACGACTGCTGAAGAAAAATGAAAGAGCAATTCTACAATCAGAACGTGACAAAAAAGGTCAGTCACGTGACTTTCACTGTGCTCAGCGCCGACGAGATACGCGCTGCGAGTCACATGCGCGTCACGACTAAAGACATGTACAATTTAGAGAACCGCAAGCCGGCAGACGGCGGCGTCCTTGATCCCCGTCTTGGCACCTGTCGAAAAAATGAATCCTGCGCCGTGTGCGGCGATTCTTTTCACGACTGCATGGGTCATTTCGGTTACGTTGATTTGGCCTTGCCGGTGTTCCACTGCGGCTACCTAAATCACATTGTGAAAATATTGCAGAGCATCTGCAAATCTTGCTCTCGGGTGTTGCTATCTGGCGAAAAACGCGATCAGTACTTGAACGTATTGCGCCGGCCGAATCTGTCTTACCTGGCTAAGAAAGCTCTGCGTAAAAAGATACACAGCTTAGCTAAATCTGTGCACAATTGTCCGCACTGCAACGCTGTCAATGGATTTGTAAAGAAAGGCGGATTAGCTTACGTTTTGCACGACAAATTCCGATTCTCTAAAGGCGACGCTTTGGCTAAACACGCCGAACAGTTCGCCTATATGATTGAGAAGATGCCAGAGCTCAAGCCGCTAGTTGACAAAGGTATTGAACCTTTGCGCGCTCTGCAGGTGTTGCAGCTGCTTAATGCTATTCCATTGGAAGACATACCGCTGCTGTGTATGCATAGCGATCGGGCCCATCCCCGCGACCTGATCCTGACTAGAGTGCCAGTGCCGCCTAATGCTTTACGGCCGTCGGTAGTGTCCGAGGTAAACATTTCTGGCAGGGTACACGACACTTAGCTGGAATAAATTATAATATACATTCACTCAACGGATCAATCCCATGAAGAATCGCTCTTCATCCCATTAAGAATTGGCTGAATGGCCATTTTATCTCATGAAGAATCGCCCTTCCATCTCATGAAGAATCGCCCTTCCTCACCATAAACAATCTCCCATCCCATGAAGAATCGCCCTTCATGCCATGAAGAATCGCCCTTCCATGCCATGAACAATCTCCCATCCCATGAAGAATCGCCCTTCCATCCCATGAACAATCTCCCATCCCATGAAGAATCGCCCTTCCATGCCATGAACAATCTCCCATCCCATGAAGAATCGCCCTTCCATGCCATGAAGAATCGCCCTTCCATCCCATGAACAATCTCCCATCCCATGAAGAATCGCCCTTCCATCCCATGAACAATCTCCCATCCCATGAAGAATCGCCCTTCCATGCCATGAACAATCTCCCATCCCATGAAGAATCGCCCTTCCATCCCATGAACAATCTCCCATCCCATGAAGAATCGCCCTTCCATGCCATGAACAATCTCCCATCCCATGAAGAATCGCCCTTCCATGCCATGAACAATCTCCCATACCATAAAGAATCGCCCTTCCATGCCATGAACAATCTCCCATACCATAAAGAATCGCCCTTCCATCCCATGAACAATCTCCCATCCCATGAAGAATCGCCCTTCCATGCCATGAACAATCTCCCATCCCATGAAGAATCGCCCTTCCATGCCATGAACAATCTCCCATACCATAAAGAATCGCCCTTCCATGCCATGAACAATCTCCCATACCATAAAGAATCGCCCTTCCATGCCATGAAGAATCACCCTTCCATGCCATGAACAATCTCCCATACCATAAAGAATCGCCCTTCCATGCCATGAAGAATCGCCCTTCCATCCCATGAAGAATCGCCCTTCCATGCCATGAAGAATCGCCATTCCATGCCATAAAGAATCGCCTTTCCATACCATAAAGAATCGCCATTCCATGCGATGAAGAATCGCCCACCACCTGCCCAATAAACCAGGTGAGAGCCGGCACCACAGAAGACGACATCACCGCAAAATTGAGCGACATCGCCTTCTTAAATCGGGACGTGCTTAACAAGCAGGCCGCATCAAATCGCGACATGGTGGCTCTGCAACAGGCCTGGGACATTCTAACCTACGTGACTGCTCAGATGATCAACTCAGAGAATAGCGGCATACCTACTCAGCTATTAGGCAGCAGATCATTTGTACGCGGCTATATACAACGCCTGAAAGGCAAGCAGGGCCGATTCCGTGGTCATCTGTCTGGCAAGCGAGCCAATTTCACTGCTAGAACCGTTATCAGCCCAGATCCTAATCTGCGTATCGATCAGGTGGGTGTTGCGCTTGTCTATTTTTTTATAGACAATCTGTATATTCAGGCATATTGCCCCGGGAGCTTAGATACTAAGTATTCTGAGAATATCCCGACTAAGCACTCCTTCTAAAGCACTCTATCCAATCTTTGTTTAAAAATTAAACTATACCGCCTTTCTAAGCACTCCATTTTAAGTGCCCTCTGAGGACATTTAAAGAATCGTCATCTGAGCACACATCTAAGAACTGCCATCTGAGCACATCAAAGAACTTCCCTCTGAGCACACATCTAAGAACTGCAATCTGAGCACACATCTAAGAACTGCCCTCTGAGCACACATCTAAGAATTGCAATCTGAGCACACATCTAAGAACTGCAATCTGAGCACACATCTAAGAACTGCAATCTGAGCACACATCTAAGAATTGCAATCTGAGCACAAATCTAAGAACTGCCCTCTGAGCACACATCTAAGAATTGCAATCTGAGCACACATCTAAGAATTGCAATCTGAGCACAAATCTAAGAACTGCCCTCTGAGCACACATCTAAGAATTGCAATCTGAGCACACATCTAAGAATTGCAATCTGAGCACACATCTAAGAATTGCAATCTGAGCACAAATCTAAGAATTGCAATCTGAGCACACATCTAAGAACTGCAATCTGAGCACACATCTAAGAATTGCAATCTGAGCACAAATCTAAGAACTGCCCTCTGAGCACACATCTAAGAATTGCAATCTGAGCACACATCTAAGAATTGCAATCTGAGCACACATCTAAGAACTGCAATCTGAGCACAAATCTAAGAACTGCCCTCTGAGCACACATCTAAGAATTGCAATCTGAGCACACATCTAAGAATTGCAATCTGAGCACACATCTAAGAATTGCAATCTGAGCACACATCTAAGAATTGCAATCTGAGCACACATCTAAGAATTGCAATCTGAGCACACATCTAAGAATTGCAATCTGAGCACACATCTAAGAATTGCAATCTGAGCACACATCTAAGAATTGCAATCTGAGCACACATCTAAGAATTGCAATCTGAGCACACATCTAAGAATTGCAATCTGAGCACACATCTAAGAATTGCAATCTGAGCACACATCTAAGAATTGCAATCTGAGCACACATCTAAGAATTGCAATCTGAGCACACATCTAAGAATTGCAATCTGAGCACACATCTAAGAATTGCAATCTGAGCACACATCTAAGAATTGCAATCTGAGCACACATCTAAGAATTGCAATCTGAGCACACATCAAAGAACTGCCCTCTGAGCACACATCTAAGAATTGCAATCTGAGCACACATCTAAGAACTGCCCTCTGAGCACACATCTAAGAATTGCAATCTGAGCACACATCTAAGAATTGCAATCTGAGCACACATCTAAGAATTGCAATCTGAGCACACATCTAAGAACTGCAATCTGAGCACAAATCTAAGAATTGCAATCTGAGCACACATCAAAGAACTGCCCTCTGAGCACACATCTAAGAATTGCAATCTGAGCACACATCTAAGAACTGCCCTCTGAGCACACATCTAAGAATTGCAATCTGAGCACACATCTAAGAACTGCCCTCTGAGCACACATCTAAGAACTGCCATCTGAGCACACTGGACTCATCCTATGAGCAGCAGAGGTTTCCAATTAAGCTATCAAGCACATCCCAATTTCCTAATTAACAGGTCGGTGTCCCAGAGTTCATGGCCAGAAAGCTGACCTACCCCAGCCGGGTGACCAGCTTCAACATCGAACAGCTTCGCCGACTGATCCGCAACGGTGCCCACCAGCACCCTGGCGCTCTCTACGTCGAAGCTCACGACGGTCGATTTCCCAAACGAATGCTGGAATTTTCGAACGAGAAATTTCGCTCAAAAATTGCTAACGAACTACGCTGCGGTGACACAGTTGAAAGGCATCTCATGGATGAGGACACAGTGCTGTTTAATAGGCAACCATCGCTACATCGAGTCAGCATCCAGGTGAGGGTCATTGCGCTGGGGCTAGGTGGCCTCCTCTCCTCTTCTGTGCTGCGCTTAGGAATCACTCTAAACTGACTAATCGCCCTCAAAACCCTTAAGGAATCGCCCTCACAACCCTTACAGAATCGCCCTCACAACCCTTACAGAATCGCCCTCACAACCCTTTCAGAATCGCCCTCAAAACCCTTAAGGAATCGCCCTCACAACCCTTAGGGAATCGCCCTCACAACCCTTACAGAATCGCCCTCACAACCCTTACAGAATCGCCCTAACAACCCTTACAGAATCGCCCTCACAACCCTTACAGAATCTCCCTCACAACCCTTACAGAATCGCCCTCACAATCCTTAAGTAATTGCCCTCACAACCCTTACAGAATCGCCCTCACAATCCTTACAGAATCGCCCTCACAACCCTTAATGAATCGCCCTCACAACCCTTACAGAATCGCCCTCACAACCCTTACAGAATCGCCCTCACAACCCTTACAGAATCGCCCTCACAACCCTCAAAGAAATCCTTCTCACAGCCTATTAACTTGGAATTGAGAATTGCCATTAAATTAGCTCAAAATCCCGTACAGAATCACCCATTCTACCAAATAACCTCCAGGCCTTCAGAGTCTCTGTGAAGCCCTACCGAACCCTGCGCTTCAACGAGTGCTGCTGCACTCCTTTTAATGCCGATTTCGACGGCGACGAGATGAATTTGCACGTGCCGCAGACTGAGGAGGCTCGCGCCGAGGCCAAGCAGCTCATGGCCTCAGTTAAGAATATGAGCACACCTCGGAATGGAGAGCCGCTGATTGCCGCTATTCAGGACTTCATCACCGGGGCCTACCTTATCACCTGCAAGGATGTGTTCTTCAACAGGGACCGGGCTGCTCAGCTGCTTGTTCAAAGCCGGCCGCCTCAGGAAAAGCACCTGTCTGTTAGGCTGCCTCCGCCAGGTACGCACCATCAGTTGCTGGGCCAGCCTCCCAGATCCTCAGTTGCTGTGACAGCCTCTCAGATCCTCAGTTGCTGAGCCAGCCTCCCAGATCCTCAGTTGCTGTGCCAGCCTCCCAGATCCTCAGTTGCTGGGCCAGCCTCCCAGATCCTCAGTTGCTGGGCCAGCCTCCCAGATCCTCAGTTGCTGAGCCAGCCGCCCAGATCATCAGTTGCTGTGCCAGCCTCCCAGATCCTCAGTTGCTGGGCCAGCCTCCCAGATCCTCAGTTGCTGGGCCAGCCTCCCAGATCCTCAGTTGCTGAGCCAGCCGCCCAGATCATCAGTTGCTGAGCCAGCCGCCCAGATCATCAGTTGCTGAGCCAGCCGCCCAGATCATCAGTTGCTGAGCCAGCCATCCAGATCCTCAGTTGCTAGATCCCCAGATCCTCAGTTGCTGAGCCAGCCATCCAGATCCTCAGTTGCTAGATCCCCAGATCCTCAGTTGCTGAGCCAGCCATCCAGATCCTCAGTTGCTGAGCCAGCCACCCAGATCCTCAGTTGCTGAGCCAGCCACCCAGATCATCAGTTGCTGAGCCAGCCGCCCAGATCCTCAGTTGCTGAGCCAGCCACCCAGATCATCAGTTGCTGAGCCAGCCACCCAGATCCTCAGTTGCTGAGCCAGCCACCCAGATCATCAGTTGCTGAGCCAGCCACCCAGATCCTCAGTTGCTGAGCCAGCCACCCAGATCCTCAGTTGCTGAGCCAGCCACCCAGATCCTCAGTTGCTGAGCCAGCCATCCAGATCCTCAGTTGCTGAGCCAGCCATCCAGATCCTCAATTGCTAGATCCCCAGATCCTCAGTTGCTGAGCCAGCCACCCAGATCATCAGTTGCTGAGCCAGCCACCCAGATCCTCAGTTGCTGGGCCATGGCCGCTCTCCCAGATCCTCATGCAGTTGCTGGGTCAACTTCCGCCAGCTGACGAAAAGTGCAGACTCAGAATCCACCTCCTACCTCACTCGCCAGCCATCTGCAAGCCAGTGGAGCTGTGGTCCGGCAAGCAGATATTCTCCTGCATTCTGCACCCGTACCCGATAAACCTGGCCACCAAAACCAAAGCCATCTACACTGACGGCGAAGAATTCTGCACCAACGACGGCTACGTGCTGGTCCGCTCCGGCGAACTGCTCGCCGGTCGAGTTGACAAGAAAATCATCGGCTCGGGCAGCAAGGAGAATCTGGTCTACCTGCTGCTGCGCGATTTCGGCGGCGATGCCTGCGCCACGGTTCTGGCTAGGCTGACCAGACTGATCCCCGCCTACTTGTCGCATCGCGGCTTCAGCATCGGCCTTGGCGACGTCACGCCCGGCCCACGACTGCTCGAAGCCAAGGCCGGCCTGGTTCGCTTCGGCTTCGATCGTTGCCGCGAGCTGATCCGCCAGTACGAGGCTGGCACTCTGCCAACTCAGCCCGGCTGCTCTGGCCAGCAGACGCTTGAGAATGCCGTGAGCAAACAGCTGTCTGACATTCGCGACGAGGCTGGCAAGGTGAGTGGCGGCTGGCCTGTCTGTCTGTCTGTCTGTCTGTCTGTCTGTCTGTCTGTCTGTCTGTCTGTCTGTCTGTGTCCTTTGTTTTGTCTTTCTGAGCCCATTCTGCATGTCCTTACGTTTGTCGGTCTTCGTGTCTTTATTGTGTCTGTATGTCTCTCTACAGTGTCTGTATGTGTCTCTACAGTGTCTGTATGTGTCTCTACAGTGTCTGTATGTGTCTCTACAGTGTCTGTATGTGTCTCTACAGTGTCTGTATGTGTCTACGGTGTCTGTATGTGTCTACGGTGTCTGTATGTGTCTGTGTTCAGTTTTATTTTATTACTTTTAGTAGGCAGTTTCGCTAATTAATTTCCTTAGCTTTAAATTTCGTCATCTTCTCTTGATCCCTCCCCCCACTCTCGGTAGGCCTGCCGCCGCGACCTGCACCCGGCCAGCGCGCCACTAGTGATGGCCCACTGCGGCAGCAAGGGCTCATTTCTCAACGTCAGCCAGATGGTGGCCTGCGTTGGCCAGCAGATCATCAGCGGCAAGCGAACCCCGGACGGTTTCGAAGGCCGCTCGTTGCCGCATTTTCCTCGGCGCAGTCTGCTGCCGCAAGCGAAAGGCTTCGTTGAGAATAGCTTCTTTAGCGGTTTGAGTCCTACTGAGTTCTTCTTTCACACTATGAGCGGCCGGGAGGGCCTGGTTGACACGGCGGTGAAAACTGCCGACACTGGCTACATGCAGCGCCGCCTGATGAAAGCGCTGGAAGATCTGTGCTGTCACTACGATGGCACGGTGCGCGGCGCCCGCGGCGAGGTTGTCCAGTTTGCCTACGGCGGCGACGGCTTCGACCCCATGGAGATGGAGGCCAAGAGGTGGGCGGAGCAGTGCGTTGCTATGCCTCATTTATTGGCTGTGTGCTAATTATTATCTCGGAGATTTATTGGCCTTTGCTTGTCTGTCTTTCTGGCTTCTAATGTCTATTTCTGGTCTTTGCATCTGTCTTATTCTCTCTTTTATTCACACTGTTTGTAGCTCCTTCTTTCTCTATCATCTCTCCAATGTCTTCTCTTCTCCCCTCCGCTTCTCTTCTCCCCTCTCACTCTCTTCTCTTCACCCCTCTCTCCCCTCTCCTTCTCTTCTTTTCACCCCTCTCCCTCTCTTCTCCTCTCCTCTCTCTCCCCTCTCCCTCTCTTCTTTTCTCCCCTCTCCCTCTCTTCTCCTCTCCCCTCTCTCCCTCTTCTCCTCTCCCCTCTCTCCCTCTTCTCCTCTCCCCTCTCTCTCTCTTCTCCTCTCCCCTCTCTCTCTCTTCTCCTCTCCCCTCTCTCCCTCTCCCTCTCTTCTCCTCTCCCCTCTCCCTCCCTTCTCCTCTACCCTCTCCCTCTTCTCCTCTCCCCCTCTCTCTCTCTTCTCTACACCCCTCTCACTCTCTTCTCATCTCCCCTCTCTCCCCTCTCCCTCTCTTCTCCTTTCCCCTCTCCCTCTCTTCTCCTCTCCCCTCTCTCTCTTCTCCTCTCTCCCCTCTCCCTCTCTTCTCCTTTCCCCTCTCCCTCTCTTCTCCTTTCCCGTCTCCCTCTCTTCTCCTTTCCCCTCTCCCTCTCTTCTCCTCTCCCCTCTCTCTCTCTTCTCTTCACCCCTCTCTCCCCTCTCCCTCTCTTCTCCTCTCCCCCCTCTCTCTCTTCTCCTCTCCCCCCTCTCTCTCTTCTCCTCTCCCCTCTCTCCCCTCTCCCTCTTCTCCTCTCCCCCCTCTCTCTCTCTTCTCTTCTCCCCTCTCCCTCTCTTCTCCTTTCCCCTCTCCCTCTCTTCTCCTCTCCCCTCTCTCTCTCTTCTCCTCTCTCCCCTCTCCCTCTCTTCTCCTTTCCCCTCTCCCTCTCTTCTCCTTTCCCCTCTCCCTCTCTTCTCCTCTCCCCTCTCTCTCTCTTCTCTTCACCCCTCTCTCCCCTCTCCCTCTCTTCTCTCCCTCTCTCTCTTCTCCTCTCCCCTCTCTCCCCTCTCCCTCTTCTCCTCTCCCCCTCTCTCTCTCTTCTCTTCTCCCCTCTCACTCTCTTCTCTCTCCTCTCCCCTTTTTCTGTCTACCTCTCCCCTCTACCCTCCCCTCTTTTCTCCTCTCCCTTCTCCCTCTCCCCTTCTCCTTTCCCCTCTCTTCCTCTCTTTTCTCTCCTCTTCCACATCTCCCCTATACTTCTCTGCCTCTGCGCCCCTCTCGGCTTGCACGGCCACTCCCCAACACAGTAATACGTGCTACTAATTTGCCTAATTCATCCTTCAACTCACTCCTCGCATTTCAGCCATCCAGTCGATTTCGATCGTCTTGCCGATCTGGCTCGTACTTTGCATCTGGCCAAGACAAGCAGCGGCTCCGCAATGAGTAGCGCTGGCATCAGCTGCCCCCTGTTGCCAGATCAGCAGACAGAAGCTGAGCTCAATAGTAGCAGTAGGAATCTGTCTCCACTCTCAGCCGCTTACAAAGCCGGCATGGAGGCTTGCGCTAAGCGTCGCCGTCTCGCCAAAGAGCCTTGGCATCAGATCTACGTAGATTTGTGCCGCGCCAAGCACCGGCGCGCCCTAATCGAACCCGGGACCCCGGTTGGCGCCCTGTGCGCTCAGAGCATCGGCGAGCCGGCCACCCAGATGACGTTGAAAACGTTTCACTTTGCCGGCGTGGCTAGTATGAACATTACCCAGGGTGTGCCACGAATTCGCGAGCTGATTAATGCCATTAGAGCGATTTCTACTCCAATTATAACGGCCAGATTGACGCCCGAGGCTGCTAGAGACGAGGGCCAAGCTAGACGAATAAAAGCTTGTATAGAGCCTACCAGGCTGTCCGAGATCTGTCTGAGCATTAGCGAGTGCATCGAACCGGACGAGGTTAGCATTAGATTGAAGCTGGACTTGCAACGATTGGCTATATTGAAGCTGCGAACTACGCCTAAAGCTATTGGAGCTGCTATTGTGTCCGCCAAGCTGGGCGGGTATAAAATTAAAGGCGTTGATATGATCGGTGAGTACCTCATTAAAGAGTTGCTAGCATTTTTAGAGACGCACAGACAGACGGACAGACGGACAGGTAGAAAGGAGCAAACATCAACACAAATTGACGCACATGGTAGACAAACACTCAATTGCCAGACAGATAGGTAGATAAACACCTCAAGGTAGACAGACAGACAGACAGACAGACAGACAGACAGACACAGACAAACAGAATGATACTAAGGCAGGCAGACACAGACAGACAGTCACAGACAGGCAGACAGACAGACAGACAGACAGACAGACACAGACAAACAGAATGATACTAAGGCAGGCAGACACAGACAGACAGTCACAGACAGGCAGACAGTCAGACTCTAAGACAGACAAATAGACAGACACAGACAGACAGAATGATACTAAGGCAGGCAGACACAGACAGGCAGACAGACAGACAGACAGACACAGACAAACAGAATGATACAAAAGCAGGCAGACACAGACAGACAGTCACAGACAGGCAGACAGACAGACAGCCAGCTCCCCCCTAACTACCAGCGCCATCCCTGCCCTGTAGGCGCAGACCAGCTGGCAGTGTACCCGGAGGACGTGTCCACAATCCGGCACTTGCGCGCCAACCTGGAATCGGTGATCGTCCGCGGCCTGTCCAGCGTCACTCGGGCCATCATCCACCGGGATAATCGCGACTCGGATTACACTCTGTTCGTTGAAGGCAGCCAGCTGGCTCCGGTGCTCTGCATCCCCGGAGTTGACGGCTGTCGAACCCAGTCCAACAGCGTCTTGGAGATGGCCAGCGTGCTGGGAATCGAGTCGGCCAGGGCCACGCTAGTCCGCGAGATGCTAGACGTTATGGCCGGCCACGGTGTCGAAGTGGACACACGGCACGTGAACCTGCTGGCGGATCTGATGACTCAGCAGGGCGAAGTGTTGGGCAACCAGCGGCACGGTATTGCCAAGCTGAAGGAGTCCGTGCTCATGTTGGCCAGCTTTGAGCAGACTGCCGATCACCTGTTTGAGGCGGCCTATCACGGACAGACGGACGATCTGTCCGGCGTGTCCGAGTCAATCATACTGGGCAAGCCTACCAGGCTGGGCACAGGCCTGTTCTCGCTGCTCATGCAGCAGGATTCCGCAGTGCTGACGCCTCCTAGAAGACCCGTCATATTTGACTCCTATCCCGCTTGATGCTTTGGCATTGTTGCTTCTATTTGCAGTTTATGATCGATAGGTATTTAATATGGATAGCGCAATCCAGTTCCACTGTATGCCTGATGTGCTTGATTAGTCTTTTGGCTTTTAATATATTTTAAGGGGATCCTAGATTTTTTATTATTATAGCTTATAGCTACGAGCTAGAATCCTCAATTATCACTCCAAACCTAATTCCTAAGTATCTCTTTATCTCGAGTCCCTTTAACTCGTATCCCCAAATATCCCTTCAATTCGAATCCCCGTTTATCCTTTCAATTCGAATCCCCGAAATATCCCTTCAATTAGAATTCCCAAATATCCCTTCAATTAGAATTCCCAAATATCCCTTCAATTCCTCGTAGAATCTCCAAATATCGCTTTAATTTGAATCCCCAAATGTCCATTTAATTTTAGAATCCCCGAAATATCCCTTCAATTAGAATCCTCAAATATCCCTTCAATTAGAATCCTTAAATATCCCATCAATTAGAATCCCCAAATATCCCAAGATTTAGAATCCTTAAATATCCCATCAATTAGAATCCCCAAATATCCCAAGATTTAGAATCCTTAAATATCCCATCAATTAGAATCCCCAAATACCCCAAGATTTAGAATCCTTAAGTATCCCATCAATTAGAATCCCCAAATATCCCAAGATTTAGAATCCTTAAATATCTCATCAATTAGAATCCCCAAATATTCCTCCAACTCGAATCCAATCGCATTTTATTTTTCAGAACTTCGTTACACTTTACTGTTAGTCATCTGTAATGCTATTTTATAGCTCTATTCATATTGATGCCTATACTTGCTTAATTGAAATTGTTAAACTCAATTAGTTGCGCACCTGTGTGTCAATCTATAAATCAAGTACATCCATTAACTATATGGGTTGAAAAATTTTTGTTCGTTTCTTGGTTTTCAGAAGATATCTTTGTGTCTTTATTTATTGACTCTTTATAATACATATATACAGCTGTAGAAGTCAGGTGTGACGTCATAGAGAATGACGTCATCAAAGCTTCTTGTCTATGGTCAAGTGTAACTCTGTGTCAGGGTAGGCCGGGCTGTTGCTTACCGCAGTTGTGACTCGCACTTATATTTCTAAAATCAGTTAATCGCACCTTAATTTGCTTGCATGTCAAATCGAATTCTGTGCCAAAACTCGTCAGAATTAGCGAGCTGATTAATCAAATTTTGGCGATACTGCTATTTAGTAGTAAGTAGGAGGGTAGATAGCGCGAGAAGGATTTGATTGACAGCTCAGTTGTCTATGGCCGAATCCGGGGCAGCTGCTGCGGCTGCTGCTGCTACTACTACTGACCTGTCAGCAGACACCAATGCCGCTAATAATGACGAGGATCCGGAGTTCGAACCCGAATTCCCCGAAGACGCCGAGGTTGATCCGCGAGTTGAAGACGAATTAGAAAAGATGAATATGGTTGCTTTGCAATTGAACGAAGTTGAGACTACTCTACAGCAGGCTAGAAATCATTTTCGTTCATTGCTAGCCGAGACTGCTGCTAAGCTGGAGGCTGTACAGTCGGGCATCGGGGTTGCCTGCGTGGAGAAGGCCAGGCCCTTCTACGAGGCCAAACGGCAATGCCGCCTGCTCCAGATGGAGACTCAATCGGCTGCACTGCGGTACGAGCGCTCCTGCGAGATGCTGGGCGCAGCCAAAGACCTCGTGCGCACCGCCGAGGCCTCCTGTCCCGCCACCGGCCGGGGTGGTCAGGTGAGTAAGCTGCTGCACTTAAGGTGTTTTTTATTGTTTGACTGGATATTTGTGCGTGTGAGATTGATAGGCTGAGGCAGACAGGTGTGCTTTAATAGGTAAGCACTATGGCAAACAGATAGGCAGACAGACAAACACACAGAATAGATAGGTAGTTAGATGGTTAGATAGATAGGTAGATGATAGATAGATAGATAGATAGATAGATAGAGAGATAGATAGATAGATAGATAGAGATAAGATAGATAGCTAGATAGATAGATAGATAGATAGATAGATAGATAGATAGAAGATAGATAGGTAGATGATAGATAGATAGATAGATAGGTAGATGATAGATTGATAGATAGAAGATAGATAGGTAGATGATAGATAGATAGAAGATAGATAGGTAGATGATAGATAGATAGCTAGATAGATAGATAGAAGATAGATAGGTAGATGATAGATAGATAGATAGAAGATAGATAGGTAGATGATAGATAGAAGATAGATAGGTAGATGATAGATAGATAGATAGAAGATAGATAGGTAGATGATAGATAGATAGATAGATAGATAGAAGATAGATAGGTAGATGATAGATAGATAGATAGATAGGTAGATGATAGATAGATAGATAGAAGATAGATAGGTAGATGATAGATAGATAGATAGAAGATAGATAGGTAGATGATAGATAGATAGATAGATAGATAGATAGAAGATAGATAGGTAGATGATAGATAGATAGATAGATAGATAGATAGAAGATAGATAGGTAGATGATAGATAGATAGGTAGATGATAGATAGATAGATAGAAGATAGATAGGTAGATGATAGATAGATAGATAGATAGATAGATAGATAGATAGATAGGTAGATGATAGATAGATAGATAGAAGATAGATAGGTAGATGATAGATAGATAGATAGAAGATAGATAGGTAGATGATAGATAGATAGCTAGATAGATAGGTAGGTAGGTAGACGGACAGACAGACAGACAGGCAGAGAGACAACCAAACAAATAAAAAGTAACTAGACAGGCAAACAGGTACACAAGCAGATGGACAGACACTAAGGCAGACAGACATACCAGGGTACCTCTCGCTTACGTTTCCCTAACCAGTTCGCCCATCCTTACACTGTACCCTACCGCACTGTACCATGCGCCTTTGGCCCACTCTATCGCGCAGGTTGACGAAACCTGGGCAATGATGCTCAACCAGGCCACTGAGAAGGTGGCCAAAGCCGAGGACGAGCGTCGCCATCACGCTGCCGAGCACGCGCGCCTCACCGAGATGTTCGCCGGTGCCCAGACTCGAGTCCGACTAATGGAGTCCAGCCTGCGTAGCGCCATCAAAAAGTCTCGGCCATATTTTGAAGCGAACGCTCGCTACCAGCAGGCGCTTATCGAACAGAAACAGCACGTTGAAGTCTACGAAGAGAAAGTTCGAATTTGTAAACGACTGTACGACGAAGCGTTGCGCACTCTGGAAGCGATTAGCGAGTCAATTCACACCAGACGGCGCGAGGAGAACAATGTGAAAAAGCAGAAATTGAAACTGGGAAAGCAGCAACAGTCAACTGATGAAGATTCGGCATTGCAGGCGCTTGGCGAACGTGGTCAAGGTGTCGGCGCTGAGGACCCGCCAGAGTCGCCAAGTAAATTGGAGTCTTTCTCGGCCGCTAAGCCTCCTCTGCCTCCGTCATCTTCATCATCGGCTAATTCAGCTTTTTCTTCGTCTGCGTCTGCTTCTGCGGCAACCGCCGCTCCGGTTGCTAAGCCGCGGCGTCGGAAGAGCCTTCGGAATAGCGTTGCTACGCCAATTATGAGCCTGCTGGAGGACGCCATGCGGTATGAGCAGCAGCATCGGTTGAACCACCAGCTGAAGAGCGGCACCGCCGCCTCCTTGTCCTTGCCCCGTTCGCCGTCAAATCATTCAACAGCCTCGTCATTAGATGACGAAGTTCTGGCTTCGTTTGTTGTCAATCCGTCAGCGTCGACCGCGGGAACGCCAACTTCTACTAGGAGTCAGAGTCCGTTGCCACAGCAACAGCAGAAACAGCACACGCATCAGAGAACTCTTGTGCTAGCTCCCGAGTTAAGAAAATTTTTACACTCTTTAGATGCTAGCGAGCAACAGCAGCGGACTGATTAATATTTAACTGCTTGAAATAAATTGCGGTGAAGTACGCTATATCGTCTACTCATTTCTAGGGCAGTGCAGGTAGACAAGTAGCCAGTATTTTTCATATGATTCTATGTAGTGTCTATGTGTGTCTAAATAGACTTTGTGTCTATTATCTCTGTGTCTATATAGACTTTATTTCGAATTCAATGGTCTTTGTGTCTATAGTGTGTGTGTCTATATAGTCTTTGTGTCTATGGTCTTTGTGTCTATAGTGTGTGTGTCTATATAGTCTTTGTGTCTATGGTCTTTGTGTCTATAGTGTGTGTGTCTATATAGTCTTTGTGTCTATGGTCTTTGTGTCTATGATCTTTGTGTCTATAGTCTGTGTCTGTGTAGTCTTTGTGTCTATATAATTATAGACTTTATTTCTAGTTCTATGGTCTTTGTGTCTATAGTCTGTCTATGGTCTTTGTGTCTATATACTTTGTGTCTATAGTTTGTGTCTATAATTTGTGTCTATATAGACTTTGTCTACGGTCTTTGTGTAGCCTTGTGTCTATGATCTATGCTAGCTGCTTGATTATGATTTAATCAAGAACAAAATTACCTGAATAAAATGCTGACAAGTAAAACAAAGCAATGTACATATCGAACTTTTCCTAACAATGGCTGGCTCAATTCAGGCTTAATTTAACGAATTCCAAAATTTGGTATTCATTGTTGACTTTCAACCAAGCAATAACAGCTGTTGAATTGAGTTTGAGCTTTAATCCTTGTTGATCTAGAGTTAATATTATTTTATTTACTTTTTTGTATGC
This sequence comes from Macrostomum lignano, assembly GCA_002269645.1. Taxonomy (NCBI): domain Eukaryota; kingdom Metazoa; phylum Platyhelminthes; family Macrostomidae; genus Macrostomum; species Macrostomum lignano. The sequence continues at coordinate 126,061 of NIVC01000630.1, forward strand.
ACTGTGCTGTGCTTCTCAAACATCTCAGTATGACTCACTTGATTATTGTCGATCTCGTTTAATGTTTATTCCTGATGAGTTTTCTCGACTGTAAATCAGATGTTGATTGGGATGTGGAAATTCTTGTGCTTCAAATTGTACTTTTTTATTTCATTGTAACTCTAATAGATTTTGCTTCTCAAAAATTGCTAAATACTCCAACAGTCAGAGAAATTGCTTGAACTAGGCGCAAAAGCGCGATTGATAATTTTTTATATTTACCGTTTTTGTTTCAATTTTGCAGTAAACCTATTATTATACTACTATCAGTTATAGTACGTTTGATTTGTATTTCAATTTGCACGGCTGTGAGGTAGAGTGAATATTTGAGTGTGGTAGAGAGTGACAGTGAATGAGGTACAGAGTGACAAACTGATTAAGGTAGAGTGAATGTGAGTAAGGTACAGAGTTACAATGTGAGTAAGGTACAGAGTGGCAATGTGAGTAGGGTACAGAGTGACAATGTGAGTAATGTACAGAGTGAATGTGAGTAAGGTACAGAGTGACAATGTGAGATACAGAGTGACAATGTGAGTAATGTACAGAGTGAATGTGAGTAAGGTACAGAGTGACAATGTGAGATACAGAGTGACAATGTAAGTAGGCACAGAGTGACAATGTGAGTAGGATACAGAGTGACAATGTGAGTAGGACACAGAGTGACAATGTGAGTAAGGTACAGAGTGACAATGTGAGTAAGGTACAGAGTGACAATGTGAGTAAGGTACAGAGTGACAATGTGAGTAAGGTACAGAGTGACAATGTGAGTAGGGCACAGAGTGACAATGTGAGTAGGGTACAGAGTGACAATGTGAGTAAGGTACAGAGTGACAATGTGAGTAGGGCACAGAGTGAGTGACAATGTGAGCAAAGTAGAGACGATTTTAAAGCAGAGAATTAGAGATTTTCTTAGTTGCTGCAACAATAGCATGTGCTATTCTTTATCAATTTGCTTTTTCTCAATTCAAGTCTTTGTTTAAGTACATCAGGCTGCTCTATGCACACGTTTATTATAATCTTATTGTTCATAAATTATTCCTGTATCAATCTACTGCTTTCAGAGGTAAGGTGAAGTATTTCTTTATAGATTGCTTAGTCTAAATGTTTCTGTGCAAGTATATCCTGCATGTACATTGCATGTATAGTAATGGATTTGTAAAATGTATTAATCAAAGCAAATACCGATCCTTGTTTTTGTTTAAATTGCTGTAATTTGGTTCCGCCTCGGCTACGAGAATTGGTTGCCTTCTAAAAGCTGCAAAGCAGAAAAAAGGATTATGTTCGTTTTGTTTTTAACTGATGGCACGCTTTTCATTTATTGATGAGCACTTCTGGGAATTTCTTGATCTTTGCCTCCCGGATCCTTATCTTCTTGAGTCATCTTTGCATCCCGGATCCTCATCATCTTGAGTCATCTTTGCATCCCGGATCCTTCATCTTGAGTCATCTTTGCATCTTGGATCCTCATCTTCTTGAGTCATCTTTGCATCTTGGATCCTCATCTTCTTGAGTCATCTTTGCATCCCGGATCCTTATCTTCTTGAGTCATCTTTGCATCCCGGATCCTCATCTTCTTTGAGTCATCTGTGCATCCCGGATCCTCATCTTCTTGAGTCATCTTTGCATCCTGGATCCTCATCTTAAGTCATCTTTGCATCCCGGATGCTCATCATCTTGAGTCATCTTTGCATCCCGGATGCTCATCATCTTGAGTCATCTTTGCATCCCGGATGCTCATCATCTTGAGTCATCTTTGCATCCCGGATGCTCATAATTTTGAGTCATCTTTGCATCCCGGATCTTCATCATCTTCAGTCATCTTTGCATCCTGGATCCTCATCTTAAGTCATCTTTGCATCCTGGATCCTCATCTTAAGTCATCTTTGCATCCCGAATGCTCATCATCTTGAGTCATCTCTGCATCCCGGACCCTCATCTTCTTGAGTCATCTTTGCATCCCGGATCCTCATCTTCTTGAGTCATCTCTGCATTCCAGATTCCCATTGTCATCGAAATTTAATGTCGCAAGCATTCTTTGTTACTTGCATTCCAGCAACCAGACTGCATTGCGCCAAAATGCTGCAGCCATTCCCTGACCAGGAGTTTGTCGACGCTTGCCAACAATTGGAGGTTGAAAACACGGATGGGTTTGAGTTTTTCACCGAGAGTCACGATGTGCGCATCTTCCGACAGTACAATTCCACTTCCGGCTTGTACAAGTACAAGATATACGGCTTCCTGCACGGGGCCGCGCCAGAGCTCTGCGCCCAGGTTGGTGGGGGCACTCTACAGATCCTCAGTTGCTGGGCCAGCCTCCCAGATCCTCAGTTGCTGGGGCAGCCTCCCAGATCCTCAGTTGCTGGGCCAGCCTCCCAGATTCCCAATGGTAGGGCCAGCATCCCAGATCCTCAGTTACTGAGCCAGCATCCCAGATCCTCAGTTACTGAGCCAGCCTTCCAGATCCTCATTTGCTGAGCCAGCCTCCCAGATCCTCATTTGCTGAGCCAGCCTCTTAGATCCTCAGTTGCTCAGCCAGCCTCCCAGATCCTCATTTGCTGAGCCAGCCTCTCAGATCCTCAGTTGCCAGGCCAGCATATCGATTATGACAAAAACCTATGCATATCCGCACTGCCGCAGGTGTACCGCGATCTGGATTATCGCCGCACCTGGGACTCGTACGTGAATGAGCTCAAAGTGCTGCTACAGGAGGGCGACGACCGAGAAGTGGTGTACTGGCACGTGAACTTTCCCTGGCCAATGTCGCACAGAGACTATGTCTACCAGCGTCAGTTGAAAATTTTGCAAACAGAGTCCGGCAATCAGGCCTGGGTAGTGCTGGCCAAAGCCTGCAACGAGCTCAATTTGATACCGGGGAAATCTGGCGTTATACGCGTTATAGACTACTTGCAGTCCTGCGCCCTAACTTCCGATGGACAGGGCGGCACTAGGGGTGAGTTTAGAATTCATGGATTTGGGATTTATGGGTATAGGATTAATTATAGATTTGGGAAGGATGGATTCGGGATTTGTGGATTTGGGATTTATGAATTCGGGATTTGTGGATTTGGTATTTATAAATTCGGGATTTATGAATTCGGGATTTGTGGATTTGGGATTTATGAATTCGGGATTTATGAATTTGAGATTTTAAATGAATTTGGAGTTTATGGATATGGGATTTATGAATTGAAGATTGATGGATTTGAGATTTATGAATTCGAGATTTTTTAATTTGGGATTTACGGATTCGGGATTTATGAGTTTGGGATTTATTAATTCGGGATTTATGAGTTTGAGATTTATGAATTCGAAATTTATTAATTTGGAATTTATTGATTCGAGATTTATGGATCCGGAATTTATGAATTTGAGATTTATGGATTTCAGATTTGAATTTGAGATTATGTTACAATTTATGGATTCCGGATCTATGAGGTTTGAGTAGTTGGGTGTAGACATGGTTTAACTATCATGGTTTAAAACAAACAATTCCAGCTTACATGCAGTACTATGACGACCCTCGCGGCTCAATACCCACTATGCTGATTAATTGGGGCGCCAAGACCGGCGTGCCCGGCTTCCTGTCCATGATGCAGAAGGCTGTCAATCAGTACGATGCTTATCTGAAGAAGCAGAAGCAACAGGAGCAGGAGCAGCAATAACAGTAATAATAACAATATTTACTGTTTACATTTTATAACTCTGACAAGCAGTTGTACAATACTACAGTTTTAGCAAAGATTATTTAGTAGATATTATTGTGAGCCTACATTTATGATTTTATTTTCTTTTATTTATATAGCGTAAGACTAATGTGTTTCTTTTCTCATAATTTTTATTGATTTCTGATAGTAAATGTTTCTTTAAATTTGACATGTCAGTTCCTTATACTTTACTACAA
>NIVC01000630.1:135000-147500 GCA_002269645.1 Macrostomum lignano
CCAGAGAGCTATTGGCTTGACATTTGCAAATACATTTATTTTTACCCGTAATTTTATTGCATATAAAAATATGCTAAAACTCTGCAAAAATTCGAATTGAAATTTGTATTGTTTATTATTAGGCTAAAGTTTTCTAGCTTTTAATATAGTTCTAGCATACGTTATTATTGAACTGTTGTTTTATTTCTTAACTCGCAAATAGTTTCTTTGAAAAATATTTTGGCACAAATTTGTATGGCTTGCATGCGTGAATTTTAAAATCGCTGAGCTTCAGAAACAGTAGGCGGGGTAGTTTTTAAGCAAAGGAAGGACAAGTGCTGTATAGTATTCTATCTTTGTTTTTAAATTACTAAAGAGTACTAGACCTTGCCTAAGCTGACTTCAGCATGGACGATGAAACAATTGTTGAGGAGTATTTTCGACTAAAGGAGAAGTCGAATGAGAAGTTTCTACAAATCGGGTATGTTATTGCCTGCACTGTCCCACTTTTGTCTTCTAAGTCTAATTCTATAATCAGCACAAGGTCTAATTAAGGTCCTGATTAGGCCAAAAGCTCTTAGATTTAATAGGAGGCAATTTGAAAAGTCTGATTATTGATTATTGATGTATTGATTTTAATGCAATGGGATTGTAGTAAAGACTATAGCAGGCGCGTCGCCACCAGGGGGGACATGCCCCCCCCCATTAAAAGCTATGGGTGGACATGCCAATGCTTTGTCCCCCCCCCACCCCACCAATTGTGGCTCATTGTGATGATCAGTAATTTTTCTTCAGGGCGCCAAAATATAGTGCCTTTGGCGCCAAAATGGGTGCCTGCGGCGCTAAAATGAATGCCAGTGGCGCTAAAATGGGGGCCTGCAGCGCTAAAAAGAATGCCTGTGGCACTAAAAGGGATGCCTATGGCACTAAAAGGAATGCCTATGGCACTAAAAGGAATGCCTATGGCACTAAAAGGAATGCCTATGGCACTAAAAGGGATGCCTATGGCACTAAAAGGGATGCCTATGGCACTAAAAGGAATGCCTATGGCACTAAAAGGGATGCCTATGGCACTAAAAGGAATGCCTATGGCACTAAAAGGAATGCCTATGGACTATGGTGCCAAATAGAGGTCGGACGGGATCCCGAAATCTCGGGATCCCGAGGAAAATTGAATTCCCGCGGGACCAGAATCCCGACCCTAAAAAAACTTGAGATTCGGGAACAGGTCTTTCGATTAATAATTTGTAGAATTAGTGATTACTTGAAAGTATTTTGCTTTAACTTGTACTTGTTACATTATTTACTTTGTTGGTTTCAAAACTTCATATCAATTTCGTTGTGTTTTACTTTTTGATCTTGACAATCTTTTCTCAGTTTTGTTTAACTTTACATGGACAATACACTAAAAGACCTGATCCTGATTCCCGAATCCGGATCCCAATCCCGAGAAAAAAATTATTCCCGATCCCGATCCCGCCCAAAGATTTCAATCCCGTCCGACCTCTAGTGCCAAATGAAGTGCTGACAACACAATTCTTAAAATAATAGAAATTTTGAAATTTAGTCATGTACACATGTTTAATTTTTGGCTTTGCCCCCCCCCCTCCAAAATCCATGGCAACACCCCTAGACTATAGACTAAAGACTATAGTTCTTAACTTTCTTATTACTATGTTGATAGTCATACATGCCCAATCTCAAAATTTCACTTGTCCAGTGCAACTTAGTTTTGTCCAGATTTGTGACTTAGTTTCTCCTGATTGCCACTTAGTTCCTCTCAATTGCAATTTAACTTTCACTTTGTAAATGACTTCTTGCTTTTTACTTTTTTTCTCTTTTTCTTTCTCTTTCTCTTTTCCTTCTCTCTCTTTTCCTTCTTTTCTTTTCCTTTTCTCTTCCTCTCTTTTTTCTTTTCCCAATTTTTCATTTTTTGCATTTACAATTTTCAACTTACCTTGGCTAGTGGCCATTTCACCCGTCCAGTTTGGACAGGTTAGACAAGTGTTGGACATGTATGTTGATAGGTAAATAATCATTTTTTATGATATAAGATGACAAAATAACCAAATAATATATTTATTAATAACAGGATATTTGTATCATCATGATATTTTGTTAGATATAAGAGCCAAATAACTAAGGTAGCAAATTCTTCTAACTTTTGTTAATAATCTTATTATATAGTCTTATAAAATCTAAAGGTTTTCCCCATAGTCTGGATCATGCTAATTATGATTTATTGATTGGAAATATACTTAAACTAGATTGAATTTTTCACTGTTTTAAGGTCAATATGTTTTACTTTATTTGCTCATTTTTTAGGGAAGCAAGGCCTTCCAAGCAGCTAAAAGTTGAAAATATAACATGGTTAAGATTGATAAAATTGCAAAAAAAGAAATTAAAACATTGTATTAATTGTTAAATTATTGCAAAAAAATTATATATATATGTAGAGGCAATGGCATAGCCAGGGGGGGCAGGGAACTGCAGCCCCCCCTCCCAATTGCCTGGGGATGGGGTTGAGCGTGGCAAGAACCAAAAACCATGAGGCAATTGAGTGCTTGCAATGCTAAAATGAATGCTTGTGACGCCAAAAGTGAGTGCCTGTGGTACCAAAATGAGTGCTTGCGATGCCAAAATAAATGCCTGCAGCGCCAAAAGTGGCAATGGCATAAGGCAGGGCCAGCAGTAGTGTGATTCAGGCGCAAATTCGCGACAGGCGCAAAAATAGTATCATACATGCGCAACCTTCAAAATTTGGTCGGCCGTGCGACTTAGTTTTAACAAAAAATGCGACTTACCTGTGAAAGAAACCCTTAAGCAAAATTAACGCAATTTTGGGTAAACGGCAGGAGTAACTATGACTGTCTTATAAGGGCTAAATGCCTCGTCATCTAATTAGTACTACGTATGATTCTTTCGGGTGGGCATTTTTGCAACTTACCTTGGTTGGCCGCCAAATCGGTCGGCCGGATCGGCCGACTCGGCCGACTGTTGCGCATGTATGAATAGTATGAATGCGCAAATCCTGGGGGTCTGGCGCAAAATTTTGTGGAACCATGGGCACGAAAATTGCATTCTTAGTTTCTGCTTTTTACACTTATTCTCTTGTCAGACAGTATGAAATACAAGAATGTCATAGCTTAGGAGATTAATCTAACAAACTGAGTTCAATCTAGTGTCTAACCAGTGTCTGGCTAGTGTCTAATCTTATGCCAGTGCTGCTTCTTTTGTTGGCACTGCTGTTGTCATTCCAGTTCTACCAGCATAGCGGCAGCTGCAGCCAATGTGGAGGCAGAGACAGTAGAGTTGGCAGAAATGGCTAAGGTATAAAAGCTTTGGTTGTTCTGTCAGTGCTGCAAATATAATCTTTTAGTAGAAATAAGGCTAAGAGTTTTATGGAACTGTAATCCTTAATTATGGGTATTCATCATTTGTTAAATGTTTTTGTTATAAAGTATATATAGCTAATTTGTTCATACAATTAAAGAGTATACAAAAGTTAACAAATATTTGGTCAAGTGTCTATTGTTAGCTATTATTAGGTCCTGTGTCATATAGTAAAAATATTTCAGTTTACTAAAAAACTCAAACATATTGTTAAGAATCTAAGACCAAACCTTAAAATCCCATGTATTGTATAAAAACCTATATTGTTAAATATATACATGCACAACCTCTGAAATTATCTTAGCCATGGCAACTTAGAAATGTGACACAGTTATACAATTTACCAAAAAAGCACAAAATCATAGAAATTCATCAATTTTATAACTTTCATTGCTATGGTTGTAAAGTGCCACTGGCCAGTGATACTAGTTGAGAATTTCATAGATGGGGCATTGGGACCTCTTGCTGTTGGCTGTTACAGCTGCAGGAAAGAAACTGTGATTCTGTGGCTCCTAATGCCCATTAATTTGATCATCCTTTCTGACTGTTCTCTCTCTCTATTATTCTCTTCTCTCTCTCTTCTCTCCAATCTCATTCTCCCCCTTATCTCGCCTCTCTCCTCTCCATGCAACGCAGGTAGTGTCAAAAATTTCTGTTGCATGAGTCCTCAACCCCAGTTACTTAAAAGCTCCCATTGCATTGAAAGTGGAAACATATATATTGACTTTAGCTCCCTCTCCTCATATTCCTCCATACATGCGCAACCTCCAAAATTCGGTCGGCCATGCGACTTAGTTTTAACAAAATGCGACGTAGTTTTTGGCCAAAATGCGACTTACATGTAAAAAAACCCTAGCGTAAGTAGCGTAAAGCAAAATTAACGCTACTTTGGGTAAACGCCAGGAGTAACTATGACTGTCTTAATAAGTCAAAATGCCTCGTCAGTTACTTAGTACTACTGCTTCGGTATTTTTTGGGTGGGCATTTTTGCGACTTCCTTGTTTGGCCGCCAAATCGTGCGGCCGGATCGGCCGACTCGGCCGACTGTTGCGCATGTACTCCCCTGTATTCCCCTATAGACTGTATGGACTGTATTCCCCTATAGACATGTTAGTAAAATGAGTGTATAGTGATAATTACAAGTGCAGGAAAACTTATTAAAATTATGGCAACATATCTGATATATGGCTACATAATACTAAGATAACTAACATTAGCAATTTTAAAACACTCCCACAATACACAGGAACCTACCTCGCAGTGGCTATCGCAAATGGCAGCCGTACTTTGACCGCGCTTTCGCCGTGTTCACCGAACTGTGGCGCTTCCAGCAGCAGTACAGGGAGTCGCTCAGCGAGCAGCAGGTGTTGAAACGGCATCACATCGGCGAGATTGCGTCAAAAATTGGCCAATTGTACTATCAGTACTATCTGAGGACTAGCAATACAGCCTACCTGACTGAGACCTACTGCTTCTACTATGCTATTAGATGCAGAGGCTACTATGACAACGCCAAGACGGAGAAACGGTTTGTTGTTTATATGCGTTTTTTCTTATCCTGTTTAACTCGTGCTTTAGCTTGTAGGTTTACCTGATTATGAAGCATCGCCCAGCTTCCGCTGTATAACCTACCAGAACTGATAATGAAGCATCTCCCAGTCTCCCCTCTGTAACCTACCAGAACTTATGATGAAGCATCGCCCAGCTTCCCCACTATATCTTACCTGAACTGCTGATGAAGCATCGCCCAGCTTCCCCACTATATCCTACCTGAACTGGTGATGAAGCATCGCCCAGCCTCCCCACTATGTCCTAGCTGAACTGATGATGAAGCATCGCCCAGCTTCCCCACTATAACCTACCAGAACTGATGATGAAGCATCGCCCAGTCTCCCCACTATGTCCTAGCTGAACTGATGATGAAGCATCGCCCAGCCTCCCACTATAACCTACCAGAACTGATGATAAAGCATCGCCCAGCCTCCCCACTATGTCCTAGCTGAACTGATGATGAAGCATCGCCCAGCCTCCCACTATAACCTACCAGAACTGATGATGAAGCATCGCCCAGTCTCCCCACTATGTCCTAGCTGAACTGATGATGAAGCATCGCCCAGCCTCCCCACTATGTCCTAGCTGAACTGGTGATGAAGCATCGCCCAGCCTCCCACTATAACCTACCAGAACTGATGATAAAGCATCGCCCAGCCTCCCCACTATGTCCTAGCTGAACTGATGATGAAGCATCGCCCAGCCTCCCACTATAACCTACCAGAACTGATGATGAAGCATCGCCCAGTCTCCCCACTATGTCCTAGCTGAACTGATGATGAAGCATCGCCCAGCCTCCCCACTATGTCCTAGCTGAACTGGTGATGAAGCATCGCCCAGCCTCCCACTATAACCTACCAGAACTGATGATGAAGCATCGCCCAGTCTCCCCACTATGTCCTAGCTGAACTGATGATGAAGCATCGCCCAGCCTCCCACTATAACCTACCAGAACTGATGATGAAGCATCGCCCAGCTTCCCCACTATGTCCTAGCTGAACTGATGATGAAGCATCGCCCAGTCTCCCACTATAACCTACCAGAACTGATGATGAAGCATCGTCCAGTCTCTTTAATTTAGTAACAAAGCAGCAGTGCATTTTTCACCGAAAACTTGAAATTCACTCACCTCAGCTTCATCAACTCACCCGTCCCCCCCCCCTGACTACCAGTCCGGACTTCATGGTGAAGAAGCTGCGCTACCTGTGCCGGTTCATATTAGTCTGCCTGGTGCTTGAGAACGGCAAGCTGGCCGCCGAACTGATGCAGGACCTCAGCCGCGATATCGCCGACTACGAGGCCACCTATCAGCCGTTCGACGCCGCCTGGTGGTTCCGAGTGGCCGACGAAATCCGCTCGATGCTGCGAGCCGCCCAGCCTCTCAGCCTGCTGGACTCGGATGGAAGGCAGCTGTTTTTAAAGCGGCGCCTATCGCCGGAGACCAGCCCGCCGCTGACTGACTTTCTGGCTCTGCGCGCCCCGACCGGCGGGACGACACAGCTGCCGCTTCGTCTGGCCGACGCTTTGATTGTTGGCGGCTGCGCTGATCAGGCCAAGTTCAGCGAGCTGTCAGTTGACATGCTGAGAATGTCCCTGGCGTTAGAGAAGCAACCGCCTGTGGCCGCTGGTGCTGGCGGTGGCCCGGCTGGACTGGGCGACAATCCGGGGTCCAGACAGGTGCGAGACCGGCATTTGAGAAAGTGGGAAGAATGTCCGAGGGGATTGAGGCAGTGGAAAGAATGTCCGAGGGGATTGAGGCAGTGGGAAGAATGTCCGAGGGGATTGAGGCAGTGGGAAGAATGTCCGAGGGGATTGAGGCAGTGGGAAGAATGTCCGAGGGGATTGAGGCAGTGGGAAGAATGTCCGAGGGGATTGCGAAAGTGGGAAGAATGTCCGAGAGAATTGAAAAAGTGGGAAGAATTTCCGAGGGGATTGAGGCAGTGGGAAGAATTTCCGAGGGGATTGAGGCAGTGGGAAGAATGTCCGAGGGGATTGAGGCAGTGGGAAGAATGTCCGAGGGGATTGCGAAAGTAGGAGGAATGTCCGAAGGGATTGCAAAAGTGGGAAGAATGTCCGAAGGGATTGCAACAGTGGGAAGAATGTCCGAGGGGATTGAGGCAGTGGGAAGAATGTCCGAGGGGATTGCGAAAGTGGGAAGAATGTCCGAGAGAATTGAAAAAGTGGGAAGAATTTCCGAGGGGATTGAGGCAGTGGGAAGAATTTCCGAGGGGATTGAGGCAGTGGGAAGAATGTCCGAGGGGATTGAGGCAGTGGGAAGAATGTCCGAGGGGATTGCGAAAGTAGGAGGAATGTCCGAAGGGATTGCAAAAGTGGGAAGAATGTCCGAAGGGATTGCAACAGTGGGAAGAATGTCCGAGGGGATTGAGGCAGTGGGAAGAATGTCCGAGGGGATTGAGGCAGTGGGAAGAATGTCCGAGGGGATTGAGGCAGTGGGAAGAATGTCCGAGGGGATTGAGGCAGTGGGAAGAATGTCCGAGGGGATTGAGGCAGTGGGAAGAATGTCCGAGGGGATTGAGGCAGTGGGAAGAATTTCCGAGGGGATTGAGGCAGTGGGAAGAATTTCCGAGGGGATTGAGGCAGTGGGAAGAATGTCCGAGGGGATTGAGGCAGTGGGAAGAATGTCCGAGGGGATTTAGGCAGTGGGAAGAATGTCCGAGGGGATTGAGGCAGTGGAAGAATGTCCGAGGGGATTGCGAAAGTAGGAGGAATGTCCGAAGGGATTGCAAAAGTGGGAAGAATGTCCGAAGGGATTGCAACAGTGGGAAGAATGTCCGAGGGGATTGAGGCAGTGGGAAGAATGTCCGAGGGGATTGTGAAACCGGGAAGAATGTCCGAGGGGATTGTGAAACCGGGAAGAATGTCCGAGGGTATTGAGGCATCTGGGAGACCTCACCCCGCATTGCAGGGTGCCCAGAGTCCGGACGGCGGCTTGTCGGAGTCGCAGAATCCGCACAAGTACCTCCTGTACCGGCCGAGCCTGGCCGAGATTGTCTTCTCGTTGAATTCGACATTTAACGATTTACCAGACGACGGAGTGGTGCTGGTGTACTTTAGCGCCGACGGCAGACGGTGCCAGCAGCGCGGCAAGAAGGAGGACTGTGAGTTCATTTAATGTTTAATTGTTTATAATAATTTATTTGTTTAATTTTAGGGGAAAAATGCAATCCATTAAAGCATTTTTACTGAGCATCAGTGTGACCACTGCTGTGTTATTTGTGTTTTTCTGTTTTTTTAAATAGCTGTGTTATTGTGTTTTTTAAGAAGTCATCCCTTTTCTGTGTTAAACTAAAATAAACAGCCCAATTTAGCTTTTTCTTGTGTTTTTATATTTTCTACCTGGGTGGAAAGCAACTGGCAGTAGCAAGGAAGGCCACTAGCCCAGACAGATAGGGTAGATTGGAATTCTAGCAAGCTGCGTAGTTTATATACTAAACAGGCTCCAAGCTGCCTTTAGTTCACAGCAGCAAAATTTGCAGCAGGTGCAAAAGGATGCAACGACACAGCGAAATATTGATGCCATGCGTAGGAAGGCGCAGGAGCTGCTTACAGAGGCAGCTTCAGCTGAACAGGAATTGCGCCAGCGCCGAGGCCCAGCTCCAGCTGCAAAGAAGTCGAGGCTCTCTAGTGCGCCTTCTACTAGGGGCAGGGGACGTTGAATTGATGACATACAAATCACGAGTTCTGCAGTCGTGATTCTTGTGAACTTTAAAATTGATTGACTATATATACCGTTTCAATCCATCCCTACAACGTATGATTGATGACGATGTCGATTAAAGATGAAAATGTGCATGCTTGAAGCTGGAATGAATTAAAATGAGAATTGCTATTCGGACAATAAGTAAGCATTGGCAAAATTGCTATAGTGAATGTCTTTCTAGCTGTGTTATTTTTCACATTTTTGTTGGTGGTCACACTGCTGAGCATCTGTTTATTAATAAGGAATGTGAGTTTATTGATCTGTTTATTAATAGGGAATGTGAGTTTATTGATCTGTTTATTAATAGGGAATGTGAGTTTATTGATCTGTTTATTAATAGGGAATGTGAGTTTATTGATCTGTTTATTAATAGGGAATGTGAGTTTATTGATCTGTTTATTAATAAGGAATGTGAGTTTATTGATCTGTTTATTAATAAGGAATGTGAGTTTATTGATCTGTTTATTATTAGGGAATGTGAGTTTATTGATCTGTTTATTAATAAGGAATGTGAGTTTATTGATATGTTTATTAATAGGGAATGTGAGTTTATTGATCTGTTTATTAATAGGGAATGTGAGTTTATTGATCTGTTTATTAATAAGGAATGTGAGTTTATTGATCTGTTTATTAATAGGGAATGTGAGTTTATTGATCTGTTTATTAATAGGGAATGTGAGTTTATTGATCTGTTTATTAATAAGGAATGTGAGTTTATTGATCTGTTTATTAATAGGGAATGTGAGTTTATTGATCTGTTTATTAATAGGGAATGTGAGTTTATTGATCTGTTTATTAATAAGGAATGTGAGTTTATTGATCTGTTTATTAATAGGGAATGTGAGTTTATTGATCTGTTTATTAATAGGGAATGTGAGTTTATTGATCTGTTTATTAATAAGGAATGTGAGTTTATTGATCTGTTTATTAATAGGGAATGTGAGTTTATTGATCTGTTTATTAATAGGGAATGTGAGTTTATTGATCTGTTTATTAATAGGGAATGTGAGTTTTTTGATCTGTTTATTAATAGGGAATGTGAGTTTATTGATCTGTTTATTAATAAGGAATGTGAGTTTATTGAACTGTTTATTAATAGGGAATGTGAGTTTCTTGATCTGTTTATTAATAGGGAATGTGAGTTTATTGATCTGTTTATTAATAAGGAATGTGAGTTTATTGATCTGTTTATTAATAAGGAATGTGAGTTTATTGATCTGTTTATTGATAGGGAATGCGAGTTTATTGATCTGTTTATTAATAAGGAATGTGAGTTTATTGATCTGTTTATTAATAAGGAATGTGAGTTTATTGATCTGTTTATTATAAGGAATGTGAGTTTATTGATCTGTTTATTAATAGGGAATGTGAGTTTATTGATCTGTTTATTAATAAGGAATGTGAGTTTATTGATCTGTTTATTAATAGGGAATGTGAGTTCATTGATCTGTTTATTAATAGGGAATGTGAGTTTATTGATCTGTTTATTAATAGGGAATGTGAGTTTATTGATCTGTTTATTAATAGGGAATGTGAGTTTATTGATCTGTTTATTAATAGGGAATGTGAGTTTATTGATCTGTTTATTAATAGGGAATGTGAGTTTATTGATCTGTTTATTAATAAGGAATGTGAGTTTATTGATCTGTTTATTAATAAGGAATGTGAGTTTATTGATCTGTTTATTGATAGGGAATGCGAGTTTATTGATCTGTTTATTAATAAGGAATGTGAGTTTATTGATCTGTTTATTAATAAGGAATGTGAGTTTATTGATCTGTTTATTAATAAGGAATGTGAGTTTAAGGATCTGTTTATTAATAGGAAACGTTCTTTTATCAATATGTTTATCAAGTAATTGTGGGTTCATGGAAAATGTTTACTTTTTGATTCTGTAAAACATAATCTAGGGGAACATGCGAATATTTCCCACTTTTCTACGTTAAGGCTATTGTTGGCGGGCAGCATTGTTAGTAATAAATTTTCGACTCTTAAAAGTTGGCTAAAACTGTTTGAAACCTGATCCCAATTCATAAATCATGTATTTATTTTGCATAGCTACTGCTGGTCTCTCTCGCTCTCTTGCCCTTCACACTGTGTGCATGCGCCAGTTTGATACAGTTTGATATTATTTATGGTGCAGCCAACTCTGCCACTTACAGCCTACAGCGGCTACAGAGACGGCGGTCTGGCAGTTCAAAGGAGCCGCGAATCGGACAAACCCGGCAAGCCGGAGACTCGCAGACTGCCTGGCAGTGGCGGCGTCATCAGAGACAGCAGGTGGTGAGTGCTGCATATTTCGTGAATTGGGAGGAGGTTGTTGGCTCGCGATTCACAAGCCATAAGGACCATCCTGTGTACACTTGTACACCCTGTGTGAGCGTGTCTATAAATGCGTGCCTGTGTGTATGTGCTCATGTTTTTTCTGGCTGTTGCTTCACATAGAAATTGCCTTTCTTCTCAGGATTGCTTTTGCCATAGACACTTCACTCTTGCATACCATTAATTCACTCTTCAGTAGTATTGATTTACCAAAGACTGCATTGTCTGACCATAGACTGCATTGTCTGGCCATAGACTGCATTGTCTGACCATAGACTGCATTGTCTGACCATAGACTGCATTCATTGTCTGGCCATAGACTGCATTGTCTGGCCATAGACTGCATTGTCTGACCATAGACTGCATTGTCTGACCATAGACTGCATTCATTGTCTGACCATAGACTGCATTGTCTGGCCATAGGCTGCATTGTCTGACCATAGACTGCATTGTCTGACCATAGACTGCATTCATTGTCTGACCATAGACTGCATTGTCTGGCCATAGGCTGCATTCATTGTCTGACCATAGACTGCATTGTCTGGCCATAGGCTGCATTGTCTGGCCATAGACTGCATTGTCTGGCCATAGACTGCATTGTCTGGCCATAGACTGCATTGTCTGACCATAGACTGCATTGTCTGACCATAGACTGCATTCATTGTCTGACCATAGACTGCATTGTCTGGCCATAGGCTGCATTCATTGTCTGACCATAGACTGCATTGTCTGGCCATAGGCTGCATTCATTGTCTGACCATAGACTGCATTGTCTGGCCATAGACTGCATTGTCTGACCATAGACTGCATTGTCTGACCATAGACTGCATTGTCTGGCCATAGACTGCATTGTCTGACCATAGACTGCATTGTCTGACCATAGACTGCATTGTCTGGCCATAGACTGCATTGTCTGACCATAGACTGCATTCATTGTCTGACCATAGACTGCATTCATTGTCTGACCATAGACTGTATTCATTGTCTGACCATAGGCTGCATTCATTGTCTGACCATAGACTGCATTCATTGTCTGACCATAGACTGAATTGTCTGACCATAGACTGCATTGTCTGACCATAGACTGCATTCATTGTCTGACCATAGACTGCATTGTCTGGCCATAGACTGCATTGTCTGACCATAGACTGCATTGTCTGACCATAGACTGCATTCATTGTCTGACCATAGACTGCATTGTCTGGCCATAGGCTGCATTGTCTGACCATAGACTGCATTGTCTGACCATAGACTGCATTGTCTGGCCATAGACTGCATTCATTGTCTGACCATAGACTGCATTGTCTGGCCATAGACTGCATTCATTGTCTGACTATAGACTGCATTGTCTGGCCATAGACTGCATTCATTTTCTGACCACAGACTGCATTTTCTGGCCATAGACTGCATTCATTGTCTGACGATAAACTGTATTGTCTGACCATAGACTGCATTCTCTGACCATAGACTGCATTGTCTGACCATAGACTGACTGCATTTGCATTGTCTTGCCATGAAACAGCTTATATTTTTT
>NIVC01000630.1:152500-420000 GCA_002269645.1 Macrostomum lignano
TAAGAATCGCCCCTAACCCACCCTAAGAATCGCCCCTAACCCATCCTAAGAATCGCCCCTAACCCACCCTAAGAATCTCCCCTAACCCACCTAAGAATCGCCCCTAACCCACCCTAAGAATCTCCCCTAACCCACCTAAGAATCTCCCCTAACCCACCTAAGAATCGCCCCTAACCCACCTAAGAATCGCCCCTAACCCACCCTAAGAATCGCCCCTAACCCACCCTAAGAATCGCCCCTAACCCACCCTAAGAATCGCCCCTAACCCACCCTAAGAATCTCCCCTAACCCACCTAAGAATCTCCCCTAACCCATCCTAAGAATCGCCCCTAACCCACCTAAGAATCTCCCCTAACCCACCTAAGAATCTCCCCTAACCCATCCTAAGAATCGCCCCTAACCCACCTAAGAATCGCCCCTAACCCACCTAAGAATCGCCCCTAACCCACCTAAGAATCGCCCCTAACCCACCTAAAAATCGCCCCTAACCCACCCTAAGAATCTCGCGCAATCTACTTCAGCCAATGCCGGACGCAGCCGTAGCCCCGTCCGCTGCAAACAATGCCAAAACCGGAAATGCCACTACCGGCAATTCCGCCTTAACCGGAACCGGTGGCGGCGCCGGCCACCGAGCCCGAAGCAAGTCATCTTCGTCTGGCGCTTCCTCGCCGAAGCGTCGCCGCTCCTCATCGTCCGCAGCTTCCTCAAAGGATTCGAGCAAGGCCTCGGCAAAGAACAAGCGCAGCAACAAAAGTAAAAGCAAAAGCAAGTCGAGGTCCTCGTCGGCTTCTTCCGCTCGCTCGTCCTCTTCCGGTTCGTCGTCCTCGGATTCTTCATCGTCCAGCAGCAGCAGCAGCAGTTCGTCCCGCCGGTCTCGCGGCGCTTCGCCTTCGTCTACGGCGGCCTCGCCGTCCAACAATCGACGTCGACGTCGGGCGTCGTCCACGTCGCCGAGCAGGCCGGCAAAGGTTGGCGACGACTTTGTTAAATATTTTTGTGTGCAGAGATTCTGAGATCTCATCTCCAATTCAGGGATGGGAGATTCTGAGATCTCATCTCCAATTCAGGGATGAGAGATTCTGAGATCTCATCTCCAATTCAGGGATGAGAGATTCTGAGATCTCATCTCCAATTCAGCTATGAGATTCTGAGATCTCATCTCCAATTCCAGGGTGAGAGATTCTGAGATCTCATCTCCAGTAGAGATTCTGAGATCTCATATCCAATTCAGGGGTGGGAGCTTCTGAGATCTCATCTCCAATTCAGGGGTGAGAGCTTCCGAGATCTCATCTCCAATTCAGGGGTGAGAGCTTCCGAGATCTCATCTCCAGTTCAGGGGTGAGAGATTCTGAGATCTCATCTCCAGTTCAGGGGTGAGAGATTCTGAGATCTCATCTCCAGTTCAAGGGTGAGAGATTCTGAGATCTCATCTCCAGTTCAGGGGTGAGAGCTTCTGAGATCTCATCTCCAGTTCAAGGGTGAGAGTTTCTGAGATTTCATCTCCAATTCAGGGATGAGAGATTCTGAGATCTAATCTCCAGTTCAAGGGTGAGAGATTCTGATATCTCATCTCCAGTTCAGGGGTGAGAGATTCTGAGATCTCATCTCCAGTTCAGGGGTGAGAGATTCTGATATCTCATCTCCAGTTCAGGGGT
The DNA here is from genome assembly GCA_002269645.1 of Macrostomum lignano. NCBI lineage: Eukaryota > Metazoa > Platyhelminthes > Macrostomidae > Macrostomum > Macrostomum lignano. Next base: position 154,156 of record NIVC01000630.1, read on the forward strand.
GAGAGATTCTGAGATCTCATCTCCAGTTCAAGGGTGAGAGATTCTGATATCTCATCTCCAATTCAGGGATGAGAGATTCTGAGATCTAATCTCCAGTTCAAGGGTGAGAGATTCTGATATCTCATCTCCAGTTCAGGGGTGAGAGATTCTGAGATCTCATCTCCAGTTCAGGGGTGAGAGATTCTGATATCTCATCTCCAGTTCAGGGGTGAGAGATTCTGAGATCTCATCTCCAGTTCAGGGGTGAGAGATTCTGATATCTCATCTCCAGTTCAGGGGTGAGAGATTCTGAGATCTCATCTCCAGTAGAGATTCTGAGATCTCATCTCCAGTTCAAGGGTGAGAGATTCTGAGATCTCATTTCCAATTCAGCTATGACATTCTGAGATCTCGTACCAGTCTAGGGATGAGATTCTATAATCTTATCTGCAGTTCAAAAATGCTTAAAATCGCCTCAAAAATGCTTAATTCTCTGCAGATCCGCGTCACCCGCCTCACCCGCAACGTGGCCCGCGCCCACCTTGAGGAGATATTCGGCATGTACGGTGCACTGCGCCGCATCGACATCCCCGCTGACCGGCAGCACCCGGAGCTGACTCGCGGCTTCGCCATCATTGAGTTTGAATCGCCGGGCGAAGCGGCAGACGCCTGTCGGCACATGGACGGCGGGCAGATCGATGGTCAGGAGATTCAGGTGAGGATATGAATGACTGTTAATCTCCCTGCAAATTTCCCATCGGTTGCCAATCCCGATCCCCTTGCTTAGTTACATTGGGATAAGTTGTTTCACCATCGACAGCTGAGCTGCATTGCTGGAGTAATAATAGTTTTAGTCCTTGGCATCTCAGCAAATCCCACATTGAGCCAATTGGTGAAATTGTGAGCCAATCAGCGTCTCAACCACTCCCCCATTCAGAGCCAATCAGCGTCTCCGCCACTCCCCCATTCAGAGCCAATCAGCGTCTCCGCCACTCCCCCATTGAGAGCCAATCAGCGTCTCAGCCACTCCCCCATTGAGAGCCAATCAGCGTCTCCGCCACTCCCCCATTGAGAGCCAATCAGCGTCTCCGCCACTCCCCCATTGAGAGCCAATCAGCGTCTCCGCCACTCCCCCATTGAGAGCCAATCAGCATCTCCGCCACTACCCCATTGAGAGCCAATCAGCGTCTCCGCCACTCCCCCATTGAGAGCCAATCAGCGTCAAAGCCACTCCCCATTGAGAGCCAATCAGCGTCTCCGCCACTCCCCCATTGAGAGCCAATCAGCGTCTCCGCCACTCCCCCATTGAGAGCCAATCAGCGTCTCCGCCACTCCCCCATTGAGAGCCAATCAGCTTCTCCGCCACCCCAGCCAGTGTTAATTTTGCTATTTAAAAGCACATTGGCTAGCAGAATCCAACTGCACGTGTTTACAGGCCAGGCTAGTGAACCCGGAGCCGCCCAGGCACAACAACGCCGGAGGCGGCAGGCGGCCTGCGCCGGCTGGTCGAGCTGGGCGACGAAGGCGGTCGAGTTCGTGAAATCTGAGATTCAGGAGATTCTGCACCCATTATTTACTTGTATGGCCTTTTCTTGAGGAGTCGCAAGCAGTTTGATCACTTGTGAAAGCTAGCTGTCAAACATTCACTCGCTTCATTTTATACTATTCACAATTTAGTTCAAATGTAAATTTACTCTTTGTAAAATTACTCTGTTAGTCAATTATTAATTATAATTATTGTTATTACTGTTATTGTTGACCTCGCATTTTATATAGCCAAGTGACTGGTACGGTTAAATTTCAATTGTCCTATAAAAAAATTTAGTAGTAGCCTTTAGTGTCTGCTCTTTTAAACAACTTCTCTTAGTTGAGTGCGCTTTAACTTCTGTAACTACTTGATGACCGCAATTTCATCTGGATAAACTGGCGTGTCACTTGTTTGTGAATAAAATTGCTTTCAAATATCTGTTGCAGTCTAAATCGTTTCGTGTATTCAATGAGTTGCCTTTTTCTCTTTTGGCGCTAAATCTATTGGCTGCTTTTAGCGCCAAATCTATTGGCTGCTTTTAGCGCCAAATCTATTGGCTGCTTTTAGCGCCAAATCTATTGGCTGCTTTTAGCGCCAAATCTATTGGCTGCTTTTAGCGCCAAAATCTGTTGGCTGCTTTTAGCGCCAAATCTACTGGCTGCTTTTAGCGCCAAATCTATTGGCTGTTATTAGCGCCAAATCTATTAGCTGCTTTTAGCGCCAAATCTATTGGCTGTTATTAGCGCCAAATCTATTGGCTGTTATTAGCGCCAAATCTATTGGCTGCTTTTAGCGCCAAATCTACTGGCTGCTTTTAGCGCCAAATCTGTTGGCTGTTATTAGCGCCAAATCTACTGGATGCTTTTAGCGCCAAATCTACTGGCTGCTTTTAGCGCCAAATCTATTGGCTGTTATTAGCGCCAAATCTATTGGCTGCTTTTAGCGCCAAATCTACTGGCTGCTTTTAGCGCCAAATCTGCTGGCTTCTTTTAGCGCCCAAGCGCTGAGTTCAGAAAATTTAAATCAAGACTTTACAAAGATGGCTGCTCGCAAAAGTTATCTACGAGTGTATTTTAAAAACAGAATCGCAGAATTTCCACCGCAGCAGTTTATTTGGCAGAAAAAATTGCATTATAAGAGGTTTAAATTTAGCTCTCATTAGATATGGTTTTATTCAAAAGGTTTCTCAGGTACAGAGGCCGATTCTGTTTGCAGTGTAGCCGGGACGAAAAAAGGACGCAACTCCCAACGAGAGGGATGGAAAGAATTCCTTATTTGTAGCCATTTGCTCACTTTCAACTTGAAATAAAATAGACTTAATGAAATCGATTTCGGTTTCTTGTTCAAGCAGTCGAGAGCTCAGAGCAAAAGGTGAGCTCAGAGCAAAAGGTGAGCTCAGAGCAAAAAGTGAGCTCAGAGCACAACACAGCAGGACGACGTCTGCCTTCTCGGGGGCGGCGGCAGCAAGTCCGGGGTCGGCTCCGGGACCACACCGTCGATAAAGAACCTGTCGAAAAATTGAATTGGGTCCATTTTTTATCTTGAATCTCTGCGCGACTTCGGATTTCTGATCAGCCATGCCATGATTCTCAACCGTCTGGGTCTCACCTGAAGCAGGTCACATAGCTATGATTGGTCAGTTTGGTCAGCATGACGTCACAGTTGGCGTGCTTCACTTCGTCAGCCTCGGCTGGGTGAAACACTTGGATGGTCTCGGCCGACACGATTCTGGGCTCTGGGTAGGAGTTTTCAGTTTTAATTTAGAAATTTAACTTTTGATAAATAAATAATTGTTTAGAAATTCCGGGTGCCTTTCAGAAGGACATTGGGCTGAAATCGGAGTGACATGGTTGAAGAACGGAGTCACAGATGGTTGTTAAAGACCGGACTGACAGATGGTTAAGCATCGGAGTGACAGATGGTTAAAGACCGGAGTGACAGATGGTTAAGCATCGGAGTGACAGATGGTTAAAGACCGGACTGACAGGTGGTTAAACATCGGAGTGACAGATGCACAAAGATCAGAGTGACAGATGGTTAAACATCGGAGTGACAGATGGTTAAACATCGGAGTGACAGATGGTTAAGACCGGAGTGACAGATGGTTAAGACCGGAGTGACAGATGGTTAAACATCGGAGTGACAGATGCACAAAGATCAGAGTGACAGATGGTTAAACACCGGAGTGACAGATGGTTAAACATCGGAGTGACAGATGGTTAAACATCGGAGTGACAGATGGTTAAGACCGGACTGACAGATGGTTAAACATCGGAGTGACAGATGCACAAAGATCGGATTGACAGATGGTTAAAGATCAGAGTGACAGATGGTTAAATACCGGAGTGACAGATGGTTAAACATCGGAGTGACAGATGGTTAAGACCGGAGTGACAGATGGTTAAAGATCGGAGTGACAGATTATTGTAGATCGGAGTGACAGATGCTTAAAGATCGGAGTGACAGATGGTTAGACCGGAATGACAGACGCACAAAGATGAGCCATCATCCACAAAATCCTCACTGGTGACATTCATCCAGCTGGCAATTCTGCCGCAGGTCATCTGCACAGATTCGTAGCTCTGATCTCCCGTCTTGAAGGGCACAAAGACTTTAGTAGTCAGTAAGCCAGTCTGCAGCAGTGGCAGCTGCGGCCCACCATACGTGAAGATGATCTGAAAGCCAAGATAAATGTTTTCAAGAAGATTTTGCTGTAAGTGATTAGCGCCATAACTGACGGCTCACCCTGAGTGTAGTTAGCATAAACGAAGTCACAGAGCTCGACCGATCAACAGAGTGGCTTCGATAAGGATTCTCCACTTCGGCCCATTCTTTCCACCCTGTGAAAAATTACAGAAAAAATTCTCAATGCTCTACTTTCAGCGTCTGGTTAGTGTGTTTGCGTATTTATCGCTAATAAACATAATTTTACAGTAATCGCTTACTCAAATCGCCGCCATCCATATTGACGAACAGACGAAACGATTGCAGATCGGTGACCCGGACATTCTGGCGCGGGTGGCACAAATAGGGGAGAATATTAGTTTATCGTACACTTATTAAAAGGTGAAGCGTCGTCACAGTTATGACCAAAACACTCACCGCGTGATTTTGTCCGATCCATTTAATAGCCTTGTTAACTAGCGAAGTGTAGTCTGAGAATTTCGGTCGCTGCATCCCGGACCGGTGCGTGGCCTCGGGTAGGAGGCTGACAATGCCTGGGGTACAGCGAGCGATTGGGTTTTAACTGAATTGTACGCTGGGCTTTAAAAAGTTCGGCATTGAGGTCAGGGGCTGAGGAGTTGGAGCTAAGGGAATTGAGGTTTGGGCTAAGGGGTGGGGCTATTGGGGTTTGGGGCTATGAGGTTGGGTGTTTAAGGCTAAGGGGGCTTGTGGCTAATGGAAGGGTGTTTAGGCTATGAGATTTTGAGGCTAAGATGGTTGGGTGTTTGGGGCTAAGGGGGTTGGGTGTTTGGGGCTAAGGAGGGTTGGGTGTTTGGGGCTAAGGGGATTGGGTGTTTGGGGCTAAATGGGTTGGGTGTTTGGGGCTAAGGGGATTGGGTGTTTGGGCTAAGGGTTGGGTGTTTGGGGCTAAGGGGATTGGGTGTTTGGGGCTAAGGGGTTGGGTGTTTGAGGCTAAGGGGTTATGAGGTTTTGGGTAGGGGTCTGTGGTTTTGTAGGAGTGCTGCATACTTTGGGAGGCCCTGCTAGGGGCTGAATACTATTTCTTCCTTCCACAATACTAAAATTTCAGAACTGCAGTCGGCTTAGGCAACGCATAGCTTACCAATTTTCTCGTTGAGCGGCGGTCCCACCATGTAGTAGATTCGCAGCCCGATCAGATAGAACTTGCCCTTGTCCTGGCGCACTAGCTGGTAAGTCTTGTCCAGATCAATATTGCGCTTATTGCCCCAGCGTTGGAACAACAGCTCCATCTGCTCCATGTTGAGTATGGTGCCCGGCAGCGGGTTGACTCCGAACTGCATGTTCATCGCGTCGCATGTCTGTTTGAGATCTTCGAATTCCGGAAACAGACTGTTGTCGGTTTTCGGAGCCGGCTTCGGCAAAACGTTAATGTACCACAGCTGCTGCATGGGTATGTCGTTGCGCTGGGTCACCCACATCCTGCAATCATTTCCACAGGCTTAGTTAGGGGGCGAGTCGGGATCATAGATAGGGGGGGGGGGGCGAGTCGGGATCATAGATAGGGGGGGGGGCGAGTCGGGATCATAGATAGGGGGGGGGGCGAGTCGGGATCATAGATAGGGGGGCGGAATCATAGATCGGGGGCGAGTCGGGATCATAGATAGGGGGGGGGGGGGCGAGTCGGGATCATAGATAGGGGGGCGAGTCGGGATCATAGATACGGGGGGAGTCGGGATCATAGATAGGGGGCGAGTCGGGATCATAGATAGGGGGGGGCGAGTCGGGATCATAGATAGGGGGGCGAGTCGGGATCATAGATAGGGGGGCGAGTCGGGATCATAGATAGGGGGGCGAGTCGGGATCATAGATAGGGGGGCGAGTCGGGATCATAGATAGGGGGCGAGTCGGGATCATAGATAGGGGGGCGAGTCGGGATCATAGATAGGGGGCGAGTCGGGATCATAGATAGGGGGCGAGTCGGGATCATAGATAGGGGCGAGTCGGGATCATAGATAGGGGGCGAGTCGGGATCATAGATCGGGGGCGAGTCGGGATCATAGATAGGGGGCGAGTCGGGATCATAGATAGGGGGCGAGTCGGGATCATAGATAGGGGGCGAGTCGGGATCATAGATAGGGGGCGAGTCGGGATCATAGATAGGGGGCGAGTCGGGATCATAGATAGGGGGGGGAGTCAGGATCATAGATCGGGGGCGAGTCGGGATCATAGATAGGGGGCGAGTCGGGATCATAGATAGGGGGGCGAGTCGGGATCATAGATAGGGGGGCGAGTCGGGATCATAGATCGGGGGCGAGTCGGGATCATAGATCGGGGGCGAGTCGGGATCATAGATAGGGGGCGTGCCTTGCGATTCACAGCCATGAGCTGGGCCAAAACGGCCAAGGCACAGACTGTACATTCCTGACGATTAGAAAGTCAAAGGGCCGCTGTGTACACCCTGCGTGAGCGTCTGTATGAGTGCGTATCTGCCAGGTTTCCCGCAGCTCTCCTGCAATTATTGTTTTGTTATTCTGAGGCGACAGACTTGCCTGAGACCGCGAACAAAGACCAGCGAGCCGAACTTCGAGCCCCTGGTGTGGGTGCCCGCGTAGTCAATGACGCCATCGAACGTAGCCGGCCGCAGGATGGTCTCGCAGCGCATGCACCGGAAGTCCGGATGAGTTGACAGCCAGTGATTGGCCTGAGCCATCAGCGTGCTGAGCAGTTGGGGAGGGTAAGGATGTGTCAGTGAGTTCGTATTGCACACTTTAAATAAAGTGATCTCTTTTGTTGTTTGTTCTGCAACCGGCATCTGCTGTGCCTTTCTAATGCACCCTCTTCCACTCACTCCCCCTCTCGCCTCTCTCACTTCCCCTCTCTCCTCTCTCACCTCCCCTCTCGCCTCTCTCACTTCCCCCTCTCTCCTCTCTCACTTCCCCTCTCTCCTCTCTCACCTCCCCTCTCGCCTCTCTCACCTCCCCTCTCTCCTCTCTCACTTCCCCTCTCTCCTCTCTCACCTCCCCTCTCTCCTCTCTCACCTCCCCTCTCTCCTCTCTCACTTCCCCTCTCTCCTTTCTCACTCCCCCTCTCTCCTCTCTCACCTCCCCTCTCTCCTCTCTCACCTCCCCTCTCTCCTCTCTCACTTCCCCTCTCTCCTTTCTCACTCCCCCTCTCTCCTCTCTCACTTCCCCTCTCTTATCTCTCACTTCCCCTCTCTCCTCTCTCACTTCCCCTCTCTCCTCTCTTACTTCCCTCTCTCCTCTCTCACTTTCCCTCTCTCCTCTCTCACTTCCCCTCTCTTCTCTCTCACTTCCCCTCTCTCCTCTCTCACCTCCCCTCTCGCCTCTCTCACTTCCCCTCTCTCCTCTCTCACCTCCCCTCTCGCCTCTCTCACCTCCCCTCTCTCCTCTCTCACTTCCCCTCTCTCCTTTCTCACTCCCCCTCTCTCCTCTCTCACTTCCCCTCTCTCCACTCTCACTCCCCTCTCTCTCCTCTCTCACTTCCCCTCTCTCCTCTCTCACTCCCCTCTCTCTCCTCTATCACTTCCCTCTCTCCTCTCTCACTCCCCTCTCTCATCTCTCACTCCCCTCTCTCATCTCTCACTTCCCCTCTCTCATCTCTCACTTCCCCTCTCTCCTCTCTCACTTCCCCTCTCTCCTCTCTCACTTCCCCTCTCTCCTCTCTCACTTCCCCTCTCTCCTCTCTCACTTCCCCTCTCTCCTCTCTCACTTCCCGTCTCTCCTCTCTCACCTCCCCTCTCGCCTCTCTCACCTCCCCTCTCTCCTCTCTCACTTCCCCTCTCTCCTCTCTCACCTCCCCTCTCTCCTCTCTCACCTCCCCTCTCTCCTCTCTCACTTCCCCTCTCTCCTTTCTCACTCCCCCTCTCTCCTCTCTCACCTCCCCTCTCTCCTCTCTCACCTCCCCTCTCTCCTCTCTCACTTCCCCTCTCTCCTTTCTCACTCCCCCTCTCTCCTCTCTCACCTCCCCTCTCTCCTCTCTCACCTCCCCTCTCTCCTCTCTCACTTCCCCTCTCTCCTTTCTCACTCCCCTCTCTCCTCTCTCACTTCCCCTCTCTTATCTCTCACTTCCCCTCTCTCCTCTCTCACTTCCCCTCTCTCCTCTCTTACTTCCCTCTCTCCTCTCTCACTTTCCCTCTCTCCTCTCTCACTTCCCCTCTCTTCTCTCTCACTTCCCCTCTCTCCTCTCTCACCTCCCCTCTCGCCTCTCTCACTTCCCCTCTCTCCTCTCTCACCTCCCCTCTCGCCTCTCTCACCTCCCCTCTCTCCTCTCTCACTTCCCCTCTCTCCTCTCTCACTTCCCCTCTCTCCTCTCTCACTCCCCTCTCTCTCCTCTATCACTTCCCTCTCTCCTCTCTCACTCCCCTCTCTCATCTCTCACTCCCCTCTCTCATCTCTCACTTCCCCTCTCTCATCTCTCACTTCCCCTCTCTCCTCTCTCACTTCCCCTCTCTCCTCTCTCACTTCCCCTCTCTCCTCTCTCACTTCCCCTCTCTCCTCTCTCCCTTACCCTCTCTCCTCTCTCACTTCCTATCTCTCATCTCTCGCTTCCCCTCTCTCCTCTCTCACCTCCCCTCTCTCCTCTCTTACTTCCCTCTCTCCTCTCTCACTTTCCCTCTCTCCTCTCTCACTTCCCCTCTCTCCTCTCTCACTTCCCGTCTCTCCTCTCTCACCTCCCCTCTCGCCTCTCTCACTTCCCCTCTCAACTCTCACTTCCTACCACTCCCGACCACAATCGCTATCAATCTTTTTTCCTCAACTCCCAAACAGTTGTTTAAACTCACGAGAAAGACTCAAATCTAGGCGATATGTCCAGCCTCTGGTTGCCCTTCTGCTGGCAGATCGGGTAGAACTCCACAGACATCACGTGACTCTGCGTGCTCTGCATCATGAACCGGGGCGGCGTCGGGTTCTTCTGCGGCACCTGCTGAATCAGCTGCTGAGTGGCTGCGGAGTCGAAAGCAATGGGTTGGGGAGTCTTGTTGTGTCAAAGGCGAATCTGTAATCCCCTGTCTAAGTTACACAGAGAGTGCACATGCCTGACAGGATTAGAAAGTCAGGGGCGTGTGAGCGTGTGAGCGTGTGTATGGGCAGAACTCCACCTTGACGTCTACCGAATCTCCCTAGCAACAGAGGGCCGTCTCACTCACGATTCTCATAGACGGGCGGCCCTGGTACGCTTTCATCATCGGATGAGTCGCTAGACGAAGAACTGGCACCATCGCCAGAATTTTTCACCTGCCCTGGCGCTCTGTTTCGATGCTTCTTCTTCTCCGATCTGGCCTCCTTTGGGGCCGCGTTCGGCAGGTAGCAGGTGCCGTAGCTGGTCTCCTCAACGCGGACCCCCTCTGGCGGCGGTGCACTTGGTTCGACACTCATAGCTGAAATCAATTCTGATCTGTTAATTATTTTGTGCTGGCTCTGCGATTTTTTGGCTCCGATAACTGGAGAGGCTGGGGGATGTCTGTGAGGAGTTTTTGGAAGGATTATAACTGCATTTTCCCCTGCCTTTCCCCCGCTTGTAGCCCTGTGTACTCGCAGGGAAGAGAGGGACTGAGCAATGGCCGGAGGGGGACCTACAGAATGGGGCAGAGCCGGCCTGTGTTGTCACTGGCAACGCAGCAGTGTTGGAGGAGCCCTCCACAACAGAAGTGTCCATGGACTGCGCGGCCCATGGAGCTTTAAATCTACCCTAAATCTACCCTTATATTCTGTAGATCTCCTTGGCCCATACGGGGTGTATTGTGGCACAATGGGACTGCCAAGCCCCATAACCTCAGCCAGTGCAACGTACAGACTGGAGAGGGAAGGAATTAGTTCCTCGCAGGTGAGCTATACCTGAGCCCATTGCAGTATGAGCTATAGGCGCCCTTGGTTACCAATTCCATGACAACATGCAGGCTTTTACTAAACTCAAAGCCCCAGCACAATGGGCCTGGGGCAGGGAAAAAAAATCAGATTTCAAAGGCTGAATTCTGGTAGAACAAACGAACTTGTAGTACGAGGGTACCTAGCTGTCAGGAATTTTCCACGAGACAATTGGTTAACGTACTCATAAATGCTTTTTGAGTTAGCAGAGAATAAAAAAGCGACCATGCTCGTTTTTTTCTACTGATATCAGTATAGTTCTATTCGGTTTTAACTTCAAGTAGAAGAGACAGTTTCAACTCCATTTTGTCGATGGTCGCAAATTCTGTCACCATGGTTCAATACGCATCGAGTCGGTCCAGCTAAGGTTGTAAAATCCAGCCAATTGTGGCGGCTGCACAATGCTTTATTTATAATATCGCTCGTAAAATCTGTTGAATCACTGCAATTAAGTTACATGACACCGCTTTTTCTACCTATCTCACTATTCATAGTCTATGGCACAGCGGTTGAGATCCTCCTGTTCTTATGTCTATGGCCGAAACCTATATTTAAGTCTAAAACGTTTTTGATTCGCTCAGACAGCGGTATTCAATGCTTTTATTCTATGGTAAAAACCATACTAAAAATGTGGCGTAGCAATGTGTGGTAGAATAGTAGATAGACTGACAGACAGACAGACACACACACACAGACAGACAGACACACAGACAGACAGACAGACAGACAGACAGACACACAGACAGACAGACAGACAGACAGACACAGACAGACAGACAGACAGACACACAGACAGACAGGCACACAGACAGACAGACAGACAGACAGACACAGACACACTGGGCCTCAGGGTTCCAATTGAGAGCAGAAACGGCAGCTTTGGCAAAGTCAGCAAAATCCGCGTAATTCAAACTACCAAATAAAAGTCTTAGAGTCAACGGTGACCCCCGGTGGCCCCCGAGTCCCAATAAAATCTGCCCTCCTCCATCCACCAACAAAATCGGTGCAATCGTAAATGCATCTATATTGAGCATCAAGTTAAGGCCAGTGCAGCTCAATAAAATGTCGAGCTCCAAAGCATCTCACCATTGCAGGTGGCACAGAGCCCAACAACTGCTTTTAGCAGCTCCCACCGCATCACAATGCGCATTGTCTGTGCCATCCAATCGAGCTTCTTTAATGAGGGGTGGTTGTGTCATTTCTGCGCTCCTATGAACAATGCCAATTTGAGATGATGGCTCAGGTTACCATAAATAGGTTAGCAATGATTCTCTTTTTAAAACAAGAAATTACCGTTAAAAAAAGAAATTAACTCTTCTTTTTAAATTAAAACTTCCAATTTTTAAAGCTGACATAAGCAAACAGAAGGACCATGAGTCAGTGCTCATCGCCCAACAGCCTTGGTAGCTCAACCATTCGTAAGACTGCTATTTCATCTCATTCGATAAGAAACTAATCTTCCTTGACAGGGATCTAATCTCACCTGAAAATGATCTAATCTCACTCGACAGGGAGCTAATCTCCCTTAAAGTGGATCTAGTCTCCCTTGACAAAGATCTAATCTCACTGACAATGATCTAGTGCTACTTCCTATGTTTCTAATCCCAAGTTTTCTAACACACCGCTGCAGCCTCCAGGACGTCACCAGCCTTTGAAGACGCCGCCACCCTCCATCAGCAACAGCGCAATCAGTTAAAATTCGGCATCAGCAACATCCTGGGTTCGAACGCTTCTCACCATAGCGACAAAAACAGCTCGACTGTTTCGTCGTTTTCGCCGCCCAACGCCAGCGTTGCCATGACAACCAGTGCCAACGCGACTGCTGTTGAGCTGGCTTGGAAGCATTACGAGAGGCAGCATCGTGAGCAGCAGCAGCAAATGCTGATGATGTACAGCTACTGGAATGCTCTGCAGCCCACTGGCGCTGTGAGTCCGATTCTGCAATCTGCACTCAAATCTCACTCCTGGAGTATCTTAGTCTCACCCCACGAGTATCTTTAGTCTCTCCCCTGAGTATCTTTTAGTCTCACCCTCGAGTATCTATTAGTCTCAACCCTCGAGTATCTATTAGTCTCAACCCTCGAGTATCTATTAGTCTCAACCCTCGAGTATCTATTTGTCTCAACCCTCGAGTATCTATTAGTCTCAACCCTCGAGTATCTATTTGTCTCAACCCTCGAGTATCTATTAGTCTCAACCCTCGAGTATCTATTAGTCTCAACCCTGAGTTCCCATTAGTCTTAACCCTCGAGTATCTATTAGTCTCAACCCTCGAGTATCTATTAGTCTCAACCCTGAGTTCCCATTAGTCTTAACCTTCGAGTATCTATTAGTCTCAACCCTCGAGTATCTATTTGTCTCAACCCTCGAGTATCTATTTGTCTCACCCCTGAGTTCCCATTAGTCTTAACCCTCGAGTATCTATTAGTCTCAACCCTCGAGTATCTATTTGTCTCACCCCTGAGTTCCCATTAGTCTTAACCCTCGAGTATCTATTAGTCTCAACCCTCGAGTATCTATTTGTCTCACCCCTGAGTTCCCATTAGTCTTAACCCTCGAGTATCTATTAGTCTCAACCCTGAGTTCCCATTAGTCTCAACCCTCGAGTATCTATTAGTCTCAACCCTCGAGTATCTATTAGTCTCAACCCTCGAGTATCTATTTGTCTCAACCCAAAGTATTCAAAGTGTTGAGTTCAATCTCCAAATCTCCACAATTTTCAGTGCGAAGCAACCCCGTATCCGTACATCCCTGGCACATCGCAACAGCAGCCGCAGCCGCAGCAGCTGCAAATTCAATTTGTCAACAACGGCAATGGCGTAAAAAACCCCCTGGCTGAGGCCGAGTGTCGACGCGCCAGTGGTGCACAGAGAGGCGGACTAGGTGAGCAAACATGGTTCATGATCGAATATAACTTTCGTGCAGGCTGAGGTTAGGGATGGATTTAAAGAATTTTTATTGGTAGGATGGTAGCCGTTGGTGTCTGTTAAGGTGACAGAAGCAGAGGCGCCAGAGGGGGCGCCATTAGATGAGTTAGAGGGATTGCCTGAGTGCCTATAGATGCAAAGTTAGCAGCGTTAGAGAAGGTGCCATTAGAGATTCTATTAGAGATTCTATTAGAGATTCTATTAGAGGTGCCATTGGAGATGCCATTAGAGATTCTATTAGAGGTGCCATTAGAGATGCCATTAGAGATTCTATTAGAGGTGCCATTGGAGATGCCATTAGAGATTCTATTAGAGGTGCCATTAGAGATGCCATTAGAGATTCTATTAGAGGTGCCATTGGAGATGCCATTAGAGATTCTATTAGAGGTGCCATTAAAGATGCCATTAGAGATTCTATTAGAGGTGCCATTAGAGATGCCATTAGAGATTCTATTAGAGGTGCCATCAGAGATGCCATTAGAGATGCCATTGGAGATGCCATTAAAGGTGCCATTAGAGATGCCATTAGAGATGCCATTGGAGATGCCATTAGAGATGCCATTAGAGATGCCATTAGAGATTCTATTAGAGGTGCCATTGGAGATGCCATAAGAGATTATATTAGAGTGCCATTGGAGATGCCATAAGAGATTCTATTAGAGGTGCCATTGGAGATGCCATTAGAGATTCTATTAGAGGTGCCATGAGATGCCATTAGAGATTCTATTAGAGGTGCCATTGGAGATGCCATAAGAGATTCTATTAGAGGTGCCATTAAAGATGCCATAAGAGATTATATTAGAGGTGCCATCCGAGATGCCATTAGAGATGCCATTGGAGATGCCATTAGAGATGCCATTAGAGATTCTATTAGAGGTGCCATTGGAGATGCCATTAGAGATTCTATTAGAGGTGCCATTGGAGATGCCATAAGAGATTCTATTAGAGGTGCCATTAAAGATGTCATAAGAGATTATATTAGAGGTGCCATCCGAGATGCCATTAGAGATGCCATTGGAGATGCCATTAGAGATGCCATTAGAGATTCTATTAGAGGTGCCATTGGAGATGCCATTAGAGATTCTATTAGAGGTGCCATTAGAGATGCCATTAGAGATGCCATTGGAGATGCCATTAGAGATGCCATTAGAGATGCCATTAGAGATTCTATTAGAGGTGCCATCAGAGATGCCATTAGAGATGCCATTAGAGATGCCATTAAAGGTGCCATTAGAGATGCCATTGGAGATGCCATTAGAGATGCCATTAGAGATGCCATTAGAGATTCTATTAGAGGTGCCATTGGAGATGCCATAAGAGATTCTATTAGAGGTGCCATTAGAGATGCCATTAGAGATGCCATTGGAGATGCCATTAGAGATGCCATTAGAGATGCCATTAGAGATTCTTTTAGAGGTGCCATTGGAGATACCATTAGAGATTCTATTAGAGGTGCCATCAGAGATGCCATTAAAGATGCCGTTAGAGATTCCATTGGAGATGCCATTAGAGATGCCATTAGAGATTCTATTAGAGGTGCCATTGGAGATGCCATTAGAGATTCTATTAGAGGTGCCATCAGAGATGCCATTAGAGATTATATTAGAGGTGCCATTGGAGATGCCATTAGAGATTCTATTAGAGGTGCCATTGGAGATGCCATTAGAGATTCTATTAGAGGTGCCATCAGAGATGCCATTAGAGATTATATTAGAGGTGCCATTGGAGATGCCATAAGAGATTCTATTAGAGGTGCCATTGGAGATGCCATAAGAGATTCTATTAGAGGTGCCATTGGAGATGCCATAAGAGATTCTATTAGAGGTGCCATTGGAGATGCCATTAGAGATTTTATTAGATGTGCCATTAGAGATGCCATTAGAGATTCTATTAGAGGTTCCATTAGAGATGCCATTAGAGATGCCATTAGAGGTGCCATTAGAGATGCCATTAGAGATGCCATTTGAGATTCTATTAGAGATGCCATTAGAGATGCCATAAGAGATTCTATTAGAGGTGCCATTGGAGATGCCATAAGAGATGCCATTAGAGATGCCATTAGAGATGCCATTAGAGATTCTATTAGAGGTGCCATTAGAGATGCCATTAGAGATTCTATTAGAGATGCCATTGGAGATGCCATTAGAGATGCCATTAGAGATGCCATTAGAGATTCCACTAGAGATTGGCGGCTCCAGGAGTCAAGCGCAATTCCGACACCGCCAACTCAATCTGCCCCACCCAGGCGCTCAGCTGCCCAACGGACAGTACGAATGTCGAATCTGTCAGAAGCGCTTCAGCCTTCAGCGCCTGCTCAACCGGCACCTGAAGTGCCACTCGACTCTGAAGAGATTCCTGTGCAGTTACTGCGGCAAAGGATTCAACGATACGTTCGATCTGAAGCGGCACACTCGAACTCACACAGGTAAACAACTGGGGGTTGGGGGCCATCTCTATTCGGTTTTCAACCCAGGCCTGCGTTGGCAATAAAAGAAAGCTTTAAAAGCCTCCGAGAGACGCGAATTTCACTACACTTAAACACACACACAAAAACTGTTATAAGGTGAAATAATATTCCGTCCAGCTAGTAAACCGTTTTTATCATTTTGGGGGCCGCTCACTGCATTGTGACATCAAGCTTGGCGCTCTGATTCTTTTATTTATTGTCTAAATTTGAGCCAATACGCAAGCACGAAATCGTGGGAAACAGCTGCGCCTTAATGGCTTTTATATGGCTTTGTGTGCTGGGCTGCAACTCGAAGGCAGCCAACTGGGCTGACTGAACTTGTTGACGAACTTATGTACGAGCTGGCTTGCTCGAACCTTAATATGCGGTAAACATATTAGTCACATGTTATTTCAAGCCGCTGTGTCTTCTGTGTGGAGAATTTTGTAATGATATTTTAGCACAACCATCCTTAATTTGAGCATATTTGTCCGAAATTTGAGCACAGCTATCCAAAATTTGAGCAAAACTGTCCAAAAAGTTGCTAATCTGTCCGAAATTTTACACGCTGGCACACCTGCCCAAGATTTGAGCACACACTTGTTCGATATGAACACAAATCTTTCATCGCTTACTTTTACTGCACTAAAAGCCCCGGAAACTTTGCTGAAAGAAAAGAAATTCTCTAGCTGGGCATGCCCTTATTAAGCCGAACTCCCAGAGCGCATGTAAGATGCGAGCAGTGCTCCATTATCTCTGCGTGCAACATGTTGCTCGTGGGGGGCAAAGCACTGCTGCTCGCCCAGTCTCTCAGAGCAGGCTATTCTGGTCCGCTAATCTGAATTTCTGCACGCGGCGGTAGATGGCCGAGCAATTATAGCAATTAGTGGGCTTGCGGTTCAAGCAGATGCTGCACCTTGATTCTCTTAATTAGATGGCACCAGCTAGAGTCCCCCGACTCAGACCACCAACGCAGGTGGGGCCAAACTGGCTCAGTGTGCTATTGCTATCCTTGTATAGCACTGAGAACTTGCATGTCTCTTGAAATAAGCGGGCCCAGACGCTACTTAGAGGTCTACTACACTTATGTAGTATACAGTGCTCAAGAGCTACTTGAGTAGCCCCCCCCCCAAAAAAAATTTACTCCACGCTACTCGCGTGTTCTGAGAACACAATCGTCATTATTTTGGATTGAGCATGCCTGCGGCTGTCCCTTATCCTGAGAGTTGTGCCGGTTCTGTCAAGTCCTAATTAAAAATCTTACCTGTATAGTTGTTTACCGTTGCAATTTGCAAGTGTGCGTGTGTGACTCACAAATTGAGAGGGCTCTTGTGAATTGCTATTTAGCCATGGAGTACTAAATTGTTGAGTCTGGGATGGGACTTCACTTTTCGAGCTTTCAAAATTGGAAATTGCCAACGCCTTAGCCACCCATGGAGCTCTAGATCTGATATCTGAGAGGAGTCCTAGTTCTAATAAAATCTGGACTGTGACACTCCTTTATTAACTATCCATGGAGTTCCAGATGTAACATCTGGATTGTGACACACTTTTCCAATTATCCATGTGGTTCTAGATCTATAATATGGATTATGAAATTTTTTGTATTCTATTCATACAAAGAGATTTAAGAACATTGAAGTCTTGCGGCACTTTTTCAGTCTATCTAAATTGAATTATTGCCCGATATCTCATCGTATATGAGCTTTCAAATCCCAGCTACATAGATTTAAAACTCCTCGCCTTGGGTAATATTGGAATAAACAAACTTCAGTGCAGGTAGAACCCCCATCATTGTTGGAGTCGCCATAAAAAAGTTTCAAGAAAGCAAATTAACATTTTGCCTCGCTATTCCTGATTGCGTATTTGTGCAATCATAAAAATTATGATAAGCTATAAAAACTCTGCAGTTTTATTGCATTAAGAAGCCACAAAGACGCCGACTAGATGTCTATCTAATTTTTTTTATTATTTTAATTGCTCACCCAGGTAAGCAAAAGTTCGCGCTCTTTATTTCTTATCATGGAAGTTGAGAAGCGAGAGGGAAAGAGAAAGGTAAGTTTCGCGAGGCTCACGCGGTGAAATCAACGAAGCGGTCGCAATTAGACAGGTATCATAAACCCCCCCCATTCTCTCGAATGCTTTACTATACCCATCTGCTGACTCGACGCTACAGAGAAAACAGAAAATACCTCTCAAAGCAGACTCTGAATTCCAAAAATATAATTCTAAGCTGCTACTGCTGTACAATTGATAAATCTTCACTCGCTTTACTGCTCACTGCTATAGGAGAGAGATGGAGAGAGAAAGAGAGCTCTCACGGTAACTGCATATCATCGTTTCGCTTCGGTGAGCCTTTTGCAGAGCATAACAAAAGTTATCAAGCAAGACGAGAAAGGAGAAACCAGTTACTCTTGTGTCAGTTCAGTTAGAGACACGGCTTACTGCAGTGCATTGTGGTGGGGCAAAAATGACAAATTAAAGCTAACTTAGGCTATAATGTTAGCAAACTATAATAGCTATGGGACAAGGCAGTTGTCCCGCCCGCCTATCCAAGCGGAAAAATAAACAGAATAGTTTGACAAACTTATAGCGTTTTATGATTGAGTGCAGACGTGCTCAGTAAAATGGAAACGAATACGACTTCTCTAGAGAAAGTTAGCAGCTAAAATACCAGTTTTTAGCTGCAACAGTTGAGCATTTTAGTTCCAACATGAGATCTTTTCTAAAGTGAAGATGGATAATGCCGAAGGATATGAGGAGAAGATGGTGGGTCATCAAATAAGGGGAGAGGGGTGTAAAGGGAGAGGGGTGTAAAGGGAGAGGGTGTAAGGGGAGAGGGGTGTAAGGGGAGAGGGGTGTAAGGGGAGAGGGGTGTAAGGGGAGAGGGGTGTAAGGGGAGAGGGGTGTAAGGGGAGAGGGGTGAAAAGGGAGAGAGGTGTAAAGGGAGCGGGGTGTAAAGGGAGAGAGGTGTAAAGGGAGAGGTGTGTAAAGGGAGAGGGGTGTAAAGGGAGAGGAGTGTAAACGAATGTCAGGGCCAGGGGTGCAAGAGGGGTGCAAAGGGAGAGGGGTGCAAAGGGAGAGGGGTGCAAAGGGAGAGGGGTGCAAAGGGAGAGGGGTGCAAAGGGAGAGGGGTGCAAAGGGACAGGGGTGTAAAGGGAGAGGGTGTAAAGGGAGAGGGGTGTAAAGGGAGAGGGGTGTAAAGGGAGAGGGGTGTAAAGGGAGAGGGGTGCAATGGTAGAGAAGTGTAAGGGGAGAGAAGGTATAGAACAATGCTGCAGTCAAGAGTAGAAACCTGCATGAGAGGGACAGTAAAAGCAGATATCGATCAAGATTGAACCAGAGCTGTGCAAACATAGTTTGAGCAAAATAAAAAAGCGTACTTGAGCTGTGCAGCTTCTTTTATAAACTTCAGCTTCATGGGCAAAAAATCACCTTCTTGAAAGGAAAGAAAACCGCGAAAATTATCTTTCCCGTCGACATCAAAACTTAACAGTTCAATTGAGATTGAGAATAGTTGAAACGAGCTGAGATCAGACTCAGACAACACCGCAAACCCAACTCCTCCGATCCACGCTATCCGCAGGCGTCCGGCCCTACAAGTGCACCGAATGCGGCAAAGCCTTCACCCAGCGCTGCTCCCTGGAGTCGCACGCTCGCAAGCTGCACGGCCGGGCGCTGGGCTTCGGGCACAAGGAGCGCCGAGAGAAGCTGCACGTCTGCGAGCTGTGCGGACACTCCACGGCGTGCGCCAGGCAGCACCTGAGCCACGCGAAGCAGCACCAGCAGGCGGAGCGGCCTGCCAGCAGCGCAGCCACCGAGGAAGCAACTCTCTGGCAATTGTTTCAAGCTGCTGCGAGCGGGCTAAACTTGCACACCTAACTAAGTGGAACAATGTTTTATTTATACATTGCTGCACAATTTTAATCAGATTTGTTTGTCGAAACTTGCCGCGTGGACATTCGGCATGTTCCCCCCGAGATGTTCGGCCCTTATGTTCAATGACCAACCCACTATGATCAAATGACTTCAAAAAAGTTAATAACTTTTTTAAGATTTCAAAAGTTTACTACAAGAAAAATATTACATTTTTTGCGTTGGCTACATGCAATATAGTTGCACAATCTATACGGCACTGAATTAGCTGGCTATCTGTAGCTAGTAACAACGGGTGCATAAAAAAACATTTTTTGCTGCTGTGATTTTCTGTTTACAAAATAGAGCTCATTCTCCATGTAACATTTGCCAAGTAAGCTATGTCTGATTTTGCGCTTTTACGTAAATATATATACGCGTATTGTAAATGTGTGTTGCACTGCTTGCATAGCTAGATTGGAGACTTTGCCTTTCTGCTAATTGTTAAAAATAAATTATAATGAAAAATTTACAATCATTTCTGCTTTTGTCCGGAGACTCCTGACTAACTGAAATTTAGTATACTAATGAAACAAATAGAAAGCACAATATTTACTTATTTTATTAATCAATCGAAAAATGAGCATTAGGGGGACATTTTTCATGCAATTGTTACAACGGCTCTTTATCAATTGATAATTACCAAACTACCTAATTATCCTATAGCCTATTTCTTTATAAAAATATATTTCTTACAGCTTTAATTAACTATAGTCTACTGATAATACGTGGCAAGCCAAATAAACAAAAAATAATTTAAAAAAAAACGAAAGCTAAATAATTCTAGTGCAATTTTTTTTTTCGCGATGAGTCCGATTAAGTAAAACATTTTATTGCCAGAATTTGCGTTGCCAACGCAGTTTTATTTAATTAACCACCGTTTTAAGTAATAATTGCTACAGTTATATATTTTAAACTGCATTACAAATGAAAATGAAAATTATAAATGGTAAATTAAAACAGGCAGGTTTTTAAAAATTGATTTCTAACACGTACATGTAAGAACGATCGACAGCATTTACTCACACATCTTTTTATTAGGTTTCATCAAACAGCTGGATGCGATATTCTCTACTTAAAGTAGCTAGTTTACAATTTGAGGTAATTCGGTTGGCAAAGCTTCGGTGCGCCATTGAGTGCCAATGTTTGGCGACCGGATCGATTGCAGATAAACAATTTAAACAAATTAAAATTTGTTTTGCGTTCGTTTTGAACATATTTGGATCATTTCGCCGATCAGCCAGTTGTCGGCTTCATCAACTCCTGTCTGCCGCCGCAGCTGCCATTGAGGCTGGCAGACGAAGCCAACTCCGCAGAGATCTGGTCGGTCAGCCGGTCAAAGGACTGCTCCGCCTGGGCGACAGCATCGCTAAATTCTCTATTAGAGCAGCGCGATGAAGCGCTCAGCTTCCCGTTGCTAAGCGGCCGATTGGCCGCAACAGTGGAGGATATCGTTGAAGAAGCAGACGGTGTTCCAGGCTGCTGCACTTCCGGCTCGCTGACTTCCTCATCTGGCGCAGTTCCGGTTTGTTGCTCTTCAAGCAACGGCGAAGAGCTGTGCATCCGCCTCTGCTGCGCCTTGGAAGCAAACAGGTTGCAGACAGGTTCAATAGGATCGGCCCCCTCTAGCCTGCAGAGAGCTACATTCATACAAAAATCCGGCCAATTAAATATTATTTTATACCGAAAAGCAGACTTCACTTCTCCTGCGCAAATTCTACCTTTAAGTAGCAATTTCTCCTTAATAAGGTTACCCCTCTGCAGCGCCACAAGGTGTAGCTGAAACCGTTTCCCAGGTACAGAATTTCCTGCACCGCAGTGCGCTCAAGTAGCTTGAAAAGCGCAACAATTTCTTTCTAGTTGCATTATGCTCGTGCTCGACACTCTTCGATTTGCCGTTTCTTCTTATTTTGTAGGGAAATTTCTTAATTGAAAAAAAGAAAAAAACTTCTGGGGCGTTGAGTGGCGAGCCAAGAAACCAAAAAAAAACTGGAACTTCAGCCTCAATTTAAAACCCTGCGAGTTTCTAAGAAATGCCCAATCGGCTGGTCTCGACGGAGCTCATGAAAAAAATTCATGATTTAAACAGATTTAAACAAATTTAAACAGATTTAAACAAGGTTTATAGTTTAGTTCAATTCATTATAAAATTGGATCGTAGTTGCTGTATGACCCCTGTGGCCCCTTGTTCAAAAACGGCCCAGTTTTTTGTTAAACTTAAGTATGACGATAGCGAATGCTACTTCAAATTTTTTCTTACCTTTACCGATGGCGGCTTCAGAGAGACAGCCGGAGTGTCTGGGCCTGAAATGAGAAAATTTTGTCGAGTTCAAGTCGAGTTTGCGCGCTTGTTTCTATAGGAAATCAATAGCAATAAGCAGGTGCCTCGGAAAAAAAGCTTTGTCCCCAAGGTGGGGCAAAAGAGTCCCAGTTTCCAGTCACTAAAAAGAGGATGTTAGCGCCAAAATGGCCAGAATGACTTTAGCGCCAATTTAGCGCCAAAATGGCCAGAATGACTTCAGCGCCAATTTAGCGCCAAAATGGCCAGAATGACTTCAGCGCCAATTTAGCGCCGAAATGGCCAGAATGACTTCAGCACCAATTTAGCGCTAAAATGGCAGATATGACTTAGCGATAGGATGAGATAGATAGATGCACGATGTTGCAGGTATAACGCATGAAAACTAGAAAGTCATTCTCCATGTCTCGATTTCTCACCTGTTGAATTGGCTCGAGTGCGGTTGTTATGCTGGGACCTGACGTTGGCGTTGATGAACTTGTTGTCTGCGGGTGAAAAAAACCATTTCGAAAAAAATTAGAAGTATTAAAAACACTCATATAAACAAATAAAAGCGAGTTAAAAAGCGAGGCTATAGAGCGAGCATGTTTGAATTCCGCGATGATACAAAACATGATGGGCGATATTATGTAGTATGGGTGAGATGAGACACGATTAGGATGAGATGCGATGAGATTAGATGAGATGAGACACAATGGAATGACGTGAGATAAGACACGATGAGAAGAGATGAGACACGATGAGAAGAGATGAGACACGATGAGAAGAGATGAGACACGATGAGAAGAGATGAGACACGATGAGAAGAGATGAGACACGATGAGAAGAGATGAGACACGATGAGAAGAGATGAGACACGATGAGAAGAGATGAGACACGATGAGAAGAGATGAGACACGATGAGAAGAGATGAGACACAATAAGCAGAGATGAGACACGGTGAGAAGAGATGAGACACGATAAGCAGAGATGAGACACGGTGCATTACATTACATAAGATGAGATAAAGGACTCTCAGTCCTGGAAAATTTCTTCATATCAAACTGACCCAGACATTTGCACAGTCTGATTCTGTGACTCCACACAGATATTCACCCGAGTAAACCTGCTCTGACTGACTATCTGACTCACTCTCGGCAAAACATAACGCTCAGCAGAGCCTATTACGTAACCTGATAATGCAGCATAAAGTGAGATCTCAGAAGTTGGATCAAGTCCATTCTCGATAGTGTTATGCAATAATATTTGAGACTTAAGACACCTCAACGACCTTCCAATGCGGCTTCATATTTTCTCTTAGTTATTGCAATATATAGCTTTACTTGTATGTGTCATCGCTAATTTTCTATACCTGGTCGGCTGTTCGATGACGTCATACTAGCATAGGGTCGAATGGAGGTTGGCAGCTGGTTTTGAAAGCTTTATCCATCTTTGTCAACTATTCTAGGCCACATCACAGAGTCTTAAGTAGGGATCTGCTCAAGAGAATGAATGATCAAAGAGTTGAAGAGGCATCGCGTGAGTCATTGTGAATAAAGTATTGCTTTTTTGATAGGACTGTATATTGATTTGTAGCCTTAAAAATAGACAACTAACATCTCAAGTCGCAGTACACTCTAATCATTGGCTAGATTAGCAATCCACTCGAATCATTGGCTAGATTAGCAATCCACTCTAATCATTGGCTAGATTAGCAATCCACTCTAATCATTGGCTAGATTAGCAATCCACTCTAATCATTGGCTAGATTAGCAATCCACTCTAATCATTGGCTAGATTAGCAATCCACCCTAATCATTGGCTAGATTAGCAATCCACTCGAATCATTGGCTAGATTAGCAATCCACCCTAATCATTGGCTAGATTATAGCAATCCACTCTAATCATTGGCTAGATTAGCAATCCACTCTTAACCATTGGCTAGATTAGCAATTCACTCTAATCATTGGCTAAATTAGCAATCCCCTCGAATCATTGGCTAGATTAGCAATCCACTCTAATCATTGGCTAGATTAGCAATCCACTCTAATCATTGGCTAGATTAGCAATCCACTCTAATCATTGGCTAGATTAGCAATCCACTCTAATCATTGGCTAGATTAGCAATCCACCCTAATCATTGGCTAGATTAGCAATTCACTCTAATAATTGGCTAGATTAGCAATCCACTCTAATCATTGGCTAGATTAGCAATCCACTCTAATCATTGGCTAGATTAGCAATCCACTCTAATCATTGGCTAGATTAGCAATTCACTCTAATAATTGGCTAGATTAGCAATCCACTCTAATCATTGGCTAGATTAGCAATTCACTCTAATAATTGGCTAGATTAGCAATCCACTTGAATAATATAAAAAAGCACCCAGAATCAATCAATCAAACCATGGCTAATCAATCAAATTTGCCTTACCCTGCTCGTCCAATACAAAATCAGCATTGTTTAGCTTCTCGTTGCCATAGGCAACAAACACGCTGGCGTCAGCGAAGAAGTCCTCGAGGCAGGCCACCTGTATAGAATCCAAAATTTTTGTTTTAATTGATGAATTAAATTAGTTTTAGATTAGTGGGAAAATAACATGTTCTCCACTGCTCAATACTTTAACTATTAAGGTCTCACGGTGTAACTCCAGCTGACACTCCGTCACTCTAGCTGTCACCTCAGCTGTGCCTTTGTCACTGCTGAGTTTCACTCCCAAGGGGTTTCACTCCCAAGGGGTTTCACTCCCAAGGGGTTTCACTCCCAAGGGGTTTCACTCCCAAGGGGTTTCACTCCCAAGGGGTTTCACTCCCAAGGGGTTTCACTCACCAGTCTCCTGTCATCCAATCTATACAGCCGTCTGACAGCTCCGCCGGGCAGTCGGGCAGCCTGACTGATGTCGGCCATCACTCTGTCGAACGATTTCGCCGTCCGACTGTTGAGCAGGACTCGAGCTGGGCGGCGTGGCCTCGGCACCCCGCCGCCGGGCAGAATCACGGCGATGCGGCCTCGAGTTGCAGCCGACGCGGATGCTGAAGATGACGGAGCTGCTGGCAGCTGCTGCTGCGGGCCATTTCCATTGGCAGCCTTCTGCTTTTTAGCAGCAGCAACTCCATAATTCAGCTTCTTCAGCTGCTCAAACGAGGCGCACACGTAGCTGCCGCCTTCGATAAAATCTTGCAAACCTCGAACTCGTCTACCTGTCTGCGCCTCGAACAGGTATCGAACTCCCTGCGGCAGGACGTTGCGATTGCACACCGGGCCTCGGGTCAGGTCGTCCAGCAGCGCTTCGAATGTTCGATAGCGCTCTGCAGTCAAGGCCATCTGGAATCCCGAATAGTGCGAGTCGCCGTTGCGATAAAATCTGACCCGAACGGTGCGTTTTAAGTTTGTCTGCTGCTGCTGCTGCTGCTGCATTCTGGGAAAATACGTTATTGCAGTCTTTTAATTGTCACAATGAGTTTGTTGTCTCTCCGTCTTACCGAGGCCCTAAAAAACAAGCCGTTCCTATTTTAATTAACTTATGGTCAATGGCTGATGTTATCGGAGGACTTGCTCGATTCTAATTGGCTGGCGGCTGAGGGGTGGCGGCGGTCTGGGGTGGGGGATGGGGGGACCTAGCTAATAATCAGTTTTGTACGCAAGCGAAGTGCTGACTTGATTTGGCCTGCGCGGATTGCATCGTGAAATCAAAGGGGTGCCGGCGTACTCTGGGTGGGGGCCTTAAAAATGATGACTGACTCAGAACTGCTCATTTTTATGCCCTGGGAGACGCCAAATCTAATATATCTAAAGTAGCAACCCCCCCTCCACCGGCCCTGTCTGTCTGTGGGTATGTAACAGGTTATCTCCCAAAAGGCTCAGCTCATTTTTATGCCCTGGGAGACGCCAAATTAACTCTATTTGAGTTGGCACCGAAGCTAACTGTATTTCAGTTTGTGCCAAAGTTAATCAATTGTATTTCAGGTGGCGCCAAAGTTAATTAATTGCATTTCAGGTGGCGCCAAAGTTAATTAATTGCATTTCAGGTGGCGCCAAAGTTAATTAATTGTACTTCAGCTGGCGCCAAGGTTAATTAATTGTATTTCAGGTGGCGCCAAAGTTAATTAATTGTATTTCAGGTGGCGCCAAAGTTAATTAATTGTACTTCAGGTGGCGCCAAGGTTAATAAATTGTACTTCAGGTGGCGCCAAGGTTAATAAATTGTACTTCAGGTGGCGCCAAGGTTAATAAATTGTATTTCAGGTGGCGCCAAAGTTAATTAATCATATTTCAGGTGGCGCCAAGATTAATTAATTGTATTTCAGATGGCGCCAAGATTATTTAATTGGATTTCAGGTGGCGCCAAAGTTAATTAATCATATTTCAGGTGGCGCCAAGATTAATTAATTGTATTTCAGATGGCGCCAAGATTATTTAATTGGATTTCAGGTGGCACCAAAGTTAATTAATTTTATTTCAGGTGGCGACAAAGTTACTGTAATTAACAGAATTTAATATTGCGCCAAGTTTTAACGCAGAGTTTGAAACTACGATACTCTGAGTGACTTCGATTTTATGGACTTTAAAAGGTTTAAAAACTGCATTGTACTACTTGAAGCTAGCAGTAGTATTGCTTGCTTCTGACATCTGACTATAATAGATGTTGGATGAAATTCTGTCTTCTCCGATGCCCAATTGACCTCGCAGTTATTCAGCTGATTTCTTCGATGGCAGTGGAAGGACTTTCAGCAATGTTCTCAATTTTTGAGTGACATCCTACTGTACTTTGTGACATCATAAAGCATTAAGTGACATTCTAACGTGTTCAGTGACATTCTAACGTGTCCAGTGACATTCTAACGCGTTTAGTGACATTCTAACGTGTTCAGTGACATTCTAACGTGTTCAGGGACATTCTAAGGTGTTCAGGGATATTCTAACGTGTCCAGTGACATTCTAACGCGTTCAGTGACATTCTAACGTGTTCAGTGACATTCTAACGTATTCAGTGACATTCTAACGTGTTCAGTGACATTTTAACGTGTTCAGTGACATTCTAACGTATTCAGTGACATTCTAACGTATTCAGTGACATTCTAACGTGTTCAGCGGCATTTTAACGTGTTCAGTGACATTCTAACGTATTCAGTGACATTCTAACGTGTTCAGCGGCATTTTAACGTGTTCAGTGACATTCTAACGTATTCAGTGACATTCTAACGTGTTCAGTGACATTCTAACGTGTTCAGCGGCATTTTAACGTGTTCAGTGACATTCTAACGTATTCAGTGACATTCTAACGTGTTCAGCGGCATTTTAACGTGTTCAGTGACATTCTAACGTATTCAGTGACATTCTAACGTGTTCAGTGACATTCTAACGTATTCAGTGACATTCTAACGTATTCAGTGACATTCTAACGTGTTCAGTGACATTCTAACGTGTTCAGTGACATTCTAACGTGTTCAGTGACATTTTAACGTGTTCAGTGACATTTTAACGTGTTCAGTGACATTCTAACGTATTCAGTGACATTCTAACGTATTCAGTGACATTCTAACGTATTCAGTGACATTCTAACGTGTTCAGTGACATTCTAACGTGTTCAGTGAAAATCTACTACTGCCTGTACTAGCACATAAATGTTGTTTACTGCAAAAAATAATTTTCTATCGGCCACTGCTGTAGATTAATTTTAATCACGCGAAAGTCAACGAAAATAGGTACTCATAATCATAGAACCTATTGTTTAGTCCAACATAATTAATGAAATCAACTATATAACAATTGGAGTCAGATGAGCACACTCCATATTTCATTATGGCTGGCACCACGCAAGGCTGTATTCAACCTGAAACAGTGCAATGCGAGTGCACACAGCCAGAATAGCAGAAATGCTTGACAACCTACTTTAGCAGGTCACTGGCTGATTGGATATTGTCAAGTGGCATTACGCTACTAATTAGGATGAAATAAATGCTAAACGTATGTGCGATAGGGTAAACACGGTTTGACTATTAACTCATTAATTAAATGTGTTCAACCTTCAAACTCTACCTAAGAATACAATCTCTCCCTAAGAGTGCCATCTCTTCCTAAGAGTGCCATTTCTTCCTAGGAGGGCCATCTCTTCCTAAGAGTGCCATCTCTTCCTAAGAGTGCCATCTCTTCCTAAGAGTGCCATCTCTTCCTAAGAGTGCATTCTCTTCCCAAGAGTGCCATCTCTTCCCAAGAGTGCCATCTCTTCCTAAGAGTGCCATCTCTTCCTAAGAGTGCCATCTTCTCCTAAGAGTGCCATCTCTTCCCAAGAGTGCCATCTCTTCCCAAGAGTGCCATCTCTTCCTAAGAGTGCCATCTCTTCCCAAGAGTGCCATCTCTTCCTAAGAGTGCCATCTCTTCCCAAGAGTGCCATCTCTTCCTAAGAGTGCCATCTCTTCCTAAGAGTGCCATCTTCTCCCAAGAGTGCCATCTCTTCCCAAGAGTGCCATCTCTTCCTAAGAGTGCCATCTCTTCCTAAGAGTGCCATCTTCTCCTAAGAGTGCCATTTATTCCTAGGAGGGCCATCTCTTCCTAAGAGTGCCATCTCTTCCTAAGAGTGCCATCTCTTCCCAAGAGTGCCATCTCTTCCTAAGAGTGCCATCTCTTCCCAAGAGTACCATTTCTTCCTAGGAGTGCCATCTCTTCCTAAGAGTGCCATTTTCTCCTAAGAGTGCCCTTTCTTCCTAGGAGTGCCATCTCTTCCTAAGAGTGCCATCTCTTCCTAAGAGTGCCATCTTCTCCTAAGAGTGCCATCTCTTCCTAACAATGCCATCTCTGCTTGCAAGACTGTCTACATACCCAAATCCACCCTCCTTTAAAGTTTCCTTCAACCCGCTCAGGCTGTAGGTAGCTTAGCAACCCTTCAGTTAAACTTTGAAGAAGTGAAAAAACTCCTTCCTATTCTCAGCCTTTAAAGTTAAAGAATGGCAAGGCCATGAAAGTCATTGTCTCGACAAGACGCTCTAGACTAGCTACTCGTAAAGGCTAGAAGTTGAACTGCAAGTATTTGCCAAGCATACTGCCAGCTAAACAATGCACAGCAAGATGGAGACAAAGTCTGGGGGTAACTTTAGTCAAGGGGACCAGGAACCAGAGACTTGAACTGACAACTGTATAGGCTACCTGAAGCTTTTTTAGTTAAGCTTTTCAGCCTATGGTTGTCTCTCGGAGTTGTCACTCCAGACTCCGCGGTTCAGAGCCCCCCGCCCCCTGCCCCAGCGCTGATGCATGCATCGTTTCAAAAAACCCGAAAAGTTTTAAACAATGGAAGCTCATGCTCCACGAGCGCTTGCTTAGCTAAAAAATTTCCATATACTAAAGGTATGTTTTTTCTAGCTTTCGAGAACAATGTATAAGAATGATACTTATAGATGGACAGGTGAGCGAGAGGTGATACGAGAACACAACTATACAGATGTTTCCTCCGCACTGGTATTTTTTCACGCTTAGTTTTGTTTCTAAGGCATACGACAGTCCAACATCGTGGAAGTTAGCTGAAAGTATGAGATTAAATAAATGATAGTCAGAAAGTGAATTAGTTGTCTAGCTAAGGTGCCCTTAATTATCTCTGCCATTGCTGTCTGTCTGTCTGTCTGTCTGTCTGTCTGTCTGTCTGTCTGTCTGTCTGTCTGTGTGTCTGTCTGTCTGTCCGTCCGTCTGTCTGTCTACCTGTCTGTCTGTCTGTCTGTCTGTCTGTCTGTCTGTCTGTCTGTCTGTCTGTCTGTCTGTCTGTCTGTCTGTCTGTCTGTCTGTCTGTCTGTCTGTCTGTCTGTCTGTCTGTCTGTCTGTCTGTCTGTCTGTGTGTCTGTCTGTCTGTCCGTCCGTCTGTCTGTCTACCTGTCTGTCTGTCTGTCTGTCTGTCTGTCTGTCTGTCTGTCTGTCTCCAGCGTACCTGTCTGACCGGGCTCCCTCCCGCCTCAGTCACCCCTCCCAGTCGTCCCCACTCTCAGCACTCAGTGCTTTCCATCGAAGATTCCAAGGTGAAAAAATCTAAAAAAACTGGCGCCCCCCGACAAATCATCTAACGCTTCTGGCAGGCACGCTTTGGTCTCCATGGCAACGCAACCCATAGCATCTATTGTTGAAGATTTTTTCTCCCTATTTTGAGAGTCACTCAGAGGCTGCAGAGAGCCGGCTGGCGCAGCATCCAATGATCGCAAAGCAGGCCAAGTTTTTTTTTCAGCAGTGAACCGTTCCAGCCGAACGGAGCTTCATATGGCGAGGTTTGCTGAGTTGAGCACTATTTCAGTGTTGAGCAGGCCCATTGTCTCAAACACAAATCTGCTTAGTCGGCTCATTCACAGAAGCTTGAATTGCTCACACAATTTCGGGTTGGATATATTGACGCTTTGTTAAACCTGTTTCAAAAACAATCTGAAATATATACGTATTAAAAGCCAATTAATTCCGAACTCAGGTAAGACGTTCTTAACAGCATAAATAGACGTACTGTTGCAAAAAACTTGGAGACCTGCAATTTCAAATTACCCCAGTGAATTTTTGATTACCTCATTGAACTTCAAATTACCTCAGTGAATTCCAAGAACACCTCAGTGAATTCCAAGAACACCTCAGTGAATTCCAAAACACCCTCAGTGAATTCCAAAACACCTCATTGAATTCCAAAATACCTCATTGAATTCCAAAACAACTCATTGAATTCCAAAACACCTCATTGAATTCCAAAACAACTCATTGAATTCCAAAACACCTCAGTGAATTCCAAAACACCTCATTGAATTCCAAAAGCACCCTCAGTGAATTCCAAAACACCTCATTGAATTCCAAAACACCTCATTGAATTCCAAAAGCGCCCTCAGTGAATTCCAAAAGCACCCTCAGTGAATTCCAAAACACCTCATTGAATTCCAAAACACCTCATTGAATTCCAAAAGCACCCTCAGGGAATTCCAAAAGCACCCTCAGTGAATTCCAAAACACCTCATTGAATTCCAAAACACCTCATTGAATTCCAAAAGCACCCTCAGGGAATTCCAAAACACCTCATTGAATTCCAAAACTCCGAAAACATTTTTCAGAACTGTCGCCATAGCAACTGCCCCGATGTCGAACAGCAACAGCTGGCGTGGTCGCTTTCAAACAGCCATCCTAGCCAGGTTGCCATGGCAACTAATTAAAGACGAGACAGAACCGGCGGCCAGCGGCTACGGCAGTTGGCAGCGGCGCCAGACTCTGCGTCGAGCGGCGAAACGTCGTCTGGCCCTGTTTCTGACAACTGTGGCGCATCTGGCGCTGGTTCTGACCGCCGCTTGCGCCGATCGCCGGGGCGTCGAGCAGCTGCTATTGCGCCGGCATCTCCACCGACTGTTCGAACCGGGCGCGGCGCCTTACAACTCAACGGTGGCCGGTTTTTGGCGCTGGGCGCGCGCGCGCCTTGTGCCGGGACTCTTCTACGCGCCCGAGTCACGAGTTGCCTTGCGCATAGCGGGACAACCGGCAATCAGCCTGGCGCTGAGTCCCTCGTCTGGCGCCCCGTGTCCTTCAGGACTGCCGCAGGCTCTGCAAGATCCGCCTGGCGCCGTTTGCCTGGCGCCAGGCAGCGCCGACGGCACTCTGTCGGCAAACTTAGAAAAGGAGATTCAGTCATTAGGCCACAATGCAACGGTTGCCATGGCAACTATTGACGCATTGGAATCGGCCAACTGGGCTCCGTTGTTAAGGACTCGTAGTCTGTCGGTTGAGTTTGTGCTCTACCAGACTGGCTGCGGCCTGCTGGCAGCCTGCCAGATGCAGCTGCGGCTGCCGGTTGCCGGGACGACCGGGCAGTCCCGGCTGCGGCTGTGGCTGCACCCGGTGAGAGACTATCCGGGAGACGGCAGATCGGTGGCGGCTCTCACTCTCGAACTGGCCAGCCTGCTACTGGGCGCCGCGCTCATCATTGTTGTTGTCATGGTAACGCGTCGCTGCAGCGATTTGTACGGTCGGATTGGCGCCGGGTGGCTTTGGCATCGGGCCACGTGTTTCGGCGCCATCCTGGCGTCCGGAGTGGCGCTGACGCTGCGCTGCAGCGGCGAGCTGGACGCGAGGCGACGTCTGGCAGCGGGACAGGCGGCGGAGGCGTTCGCCGCGGTCAAGGCGACGGCGGAGTTTGGCGAGGTCAGTAAGGGTTTGTTTTGCTGTTTGAGCAGCCATGAGGGCCGACCCTGGGTGTGGCCCAGCGCGTCGCTCTGATATCCGAGCGGCCCAAGGCTCGATTCCAAGTGCAGTCGCATTAAGTTGGAGCTAAATTGGGAATCCCGGCTTGACTCTGCTCGTGCAATTAACACCGTGAAGTGTACATGCCTAACGATAAATGCCGCTGTACACTCCTGTGTGTGTGTGTGTGTGTGCTTGTGCGTATGACTGCGTAACAGAATGGGGAATGATGTCTCTCGCCAGTTGTGTCCCTCTTCTGCCACTAATAAAAAATAGCTACAGAAGGCTAGAGCCAAAGGAAAATAGTTGGTGCGTGTTCTATAAAATCTGGTTGTTTTTTAGAATGCATTTGCATCAACTGAGTTTTTTTACATGAAGAAATATCCATTAAATAGGTAGGAAGTGCCTGTAACTTTAGTGGAATTTTCGCTCTGTTGCCAGAATCCAGTATAGTAATTCTCCAGAAGAACGCCACTAGAAGGCAGCTAGTGCCACAGCTTCTGGTAAAGAGACCATGATTTTGTTGTCATGCGGTTGTTATGTCATGTCACAGCTATGAGGGCCAGCCCCCCAAGACACAGAGTGTGTACATGCCTGACGATTAGAAAGTCAGGGCCGCTGTACACCCTGTGTGAGCGCGTGCCTCCGAGTCAGCGGAATGTGCAGAACTGTCATCAACGCTGATGTTGTGGGACGATGTCGCAGAAGTCGTTGCGCCAGGTTGCCCAGAGCCCTTTTACAAATATTTCATTTCATAAATAATTTATCCTTCCTTCAGGCCTTCAGCAGCCTACTAGCCATTCAAGCCTTTCTTTGCACTCTGCAATTGCTGGAAGCAATGCTGCTGCATCAGAGGCTGGCCAAATTCTACTCAGTGGTTGGAAGAGTTGTTGGCAAACTTGCTGGGCTAGCTGCGGCCCTCTGCCTGCTGTGCCTCGCCACCTGTCTGTACCTGCTGGCTGCCCTGGCCTCTGAGTTTGGACATGAACGTTGGTACAATTTCGCAACGCTGATGCAGAGCCTGATTGTTACTACACTTCGTAAGTCTGAGCTGGAGTATCTGCAACAGTATTTAAGCATGCTAAGCTGCTAATTAGCAACAAGTATACGAAATTGTTAAATTACTGCAGAGCTGCTAAAGTACTCGATCATACTGTTGACTCTACAACCATATTCAGCTGTATCCAATCACGATGAGCCTCACTAACAGTTTTTTTCCTAATTTTCTTCTGTGTCAGCCAATCAGAGATAAGCATCGCTGAATAAGTCATTAATTCTCTCCTATCTGCGTCAGCTAATCAGCGATAAGCATCGCTGGATGAGTCATTCGTTTTCATTTCAAAAATGTACCCTCAGGCGAGGCAAAGCACGCTCATTGGCGCGATCTTAACCACTGGCCGTTGGCGATCCTGCTATTGGCGGTTTTTGTGACGGCAATTGGCCTTCTTGTCGTACGGTTTCTTAGCGCCCTCGTCATTCAGTGCTACGCCGAGGAATCGGCGAAGCGTCGAAGTCGAGATGTCAATGATTTTGGCGATGTCGCTGACGAAGCAACGCCGGGACTGCTGAAGTCGATTTTGTGCTCACCGACTGTGCGGCTGCTGCGATGGCTGGCAACGGTGCTGAACATCGCCAATCCGAGACTCAAGTCTAGGCTGGACTACATTCACAGTCACCAAGGTCAGTTTATAGTTTACAGCCAATAAGAGAACACCTAGCGTTCAATGGTTCACTTTTCTAATCCCTACTAACTGGCCCACGCCCGTTAGCCAATGAGAGAAGGGCCCTATGTTCGATGAGTCATTATTTCTCCTACCCCTGTTAGCCAATAAGAGAAGAGCCCGATGTTCGATGAGTCATTATTTCTCCTACCCCTGTTAGCCAATAAGAGAAGAGCCCGATGTTCGATGAGTCATTATTTCCCCTACCCCTGTTAGCCAATGAGAGAAGAGCCCGATGTTCGATGAGTTACTAAATGTACATGTATTTCTCCTAACTTAAAAAAATTACAACAACTACATGTACGCAGAGAGCAAGGTGAGCTCGAACTTGCACAACATCCGCATCGGACTACATCTGATCCAGCTGCGACTCATTAGACTTAGCCGGGTGGATCTTCAACAGCCCGCCTCCGCCGGTTCCGACGGCACCACCGCCACTACACAGCAGCAACGGCGGCAAAAGGAGCTGCAACAGGCGGCGGAGGAGATGGCCCTGAGCAAGCGCCAGTTCTGCCGAGCTGTCAGGCGAACGGTGTACCAATCTGATAATCCTCTGGAGTGGCCATTCTTTGAAGAGGAGCAGCTCTGAAAAGGGCACTGTTAGATTAGACGGGGACAAGATGTAATTTTAAAAGACTGGCTATTTTTAGAACAAATTTAAGGAACGCTGTTACATAACACTCATCTCGGTTCCTATGTACGACTCACCTCGTACGTAGTTTCTTTTGACGCTTCTATTTAATGCTATTGATTTTCATTTCTTGTCAAATGAGGGTACGAATTCGTAGCTTAAGTAAAGTTCACACTGAACTTTTTTGGAACGCGAAAAGTTTTCACCGATTAATTTTGGAAATATTGTTCACGTCAAAGCACTTTTGATAGACAAAAAAGCTATAAAATTCGCCTTCATTTTTTTGTTACAGTGCAACCTTTTCAAAGTTGTAGAACTATAAGCTAAGACTTCTTCTTTCAAACTTAAAAGTTTTGATTTTTTATAGCTGCTTTGAATAACTTTGCAAGAGCCGCCAATACTCCTAAAGGTGACACGATCCTGACGCTCCTGTATGATAGTGATGGTATTTCTGACCCTCTTGACACTCCTGAAACATCCTGACACGCCTGACAAATGAGGAAACATATCCTGACACTCCTGACAATCACGAAAAAATTGACACTATAAGGCCTTTAGCTTCACAATTTTAGCACAAGTGGTTTTAGCACCAGAGAATAAAGTGGTAATATACGCTAGTACAATATGCGAGACATGTTCTAACTTCTAACTTCTATATAATTATATGTTACACGCATATGTGTACTTATTTTGCTGATTTCTTTAGCTTCTCAATTTGTTAACAGTAATTACTGTTTAAACAGTTTTTCAGATAAAGAATCAATGGAATTGGGTCTGCAGGGGGATTTGATCAGCGTGCATATACATGATATTAAGTGCAGAATTCGAATTCACGCACTCCAGTCCTAAATCTCCAGCACAATTCTTTGCGTTCAAACATATATATATTCAGCAGATACAACTACAACTCTCTCAGTCTGCCACGGGGTCCTTTAAATATCAGGGGGGGGGGATAGAAAATCGTTAGCGATCGCGGTCTGTAGGTTTTGTCGTTTAGGTTTACTTCATGTACATGAACATATATGTTCGCACGATCTTCAGACAACAGATCAGGTACATGAGGATTTAATGTTGACGTTAAACTAGTGAAGCTGCCACCATACTGTAGCATGCGCTGGCAGGCAGTTCGGGTACCTAGTTTGCACTCCGTGACCCCCACCCAGCCTATCCACTTCCCTCTGCTCGAGCACATCCCAACGCGCACTCAACGAACCGGAAATCTGTGTTCTACCAGACAATAAATATACAGGCACAGCCACATTCTATTTCTTCACCTTTTTGAGTGGCTAACTAACACTCGCAACAACCAGCTAGAGTTGCTCGCTACATTGGCGTCGCAAGCAGGATCCAATGGCGCTACTACAGCTACAGCCGCCATCCGCATTCAGCATTAGCGCGGACCCCCACACCGTCAGCAAGCGCTGGACAGAGTGGGCCACCACACTAAAGCGATTCTTGGCAGCATCAGGAATCTCGGACGACGCCCAGAAGCAGGAAATCCTCCTGTATACCGCGGGAAAAGAGGTTGCAGACATCTTTAAAGAGATCTCACAGACGCGTCCCGCCACTGACCAGCCGGAGCAGCAAACGCTTGACTCACTCATAGCGGCGCTAACTCAGCACTTTCAAGGACGCGACAATGTGGTGTTCACCCGGTACCAATTCCGCCAGTGCACGCAGCTAGACGGCGAAGGTATCGACAGCTGGTACAACCGACTGTGCAACGCGGCTGAGGCCTGCCAGTTCGGAGAGCTGCGCCAGTCCCTCATCCGCGACCAGATCGTCGCCTGCTGCCGCAGTGAATCCCTCCGAAAGCGGCTGCTCAACGTGCCCAACATCAGCCTCCCCGAGGCCCTCCAGCTGGCGAGAACAAACGAAGCAGCCAGCCAGCAAGCGGCAATCATGGAGCGCTCGGCAGCCGGACCAGCTGAAGAAGTGCATGCGGCTCGCGACAAGCGCCCCACCAGGCGCCCGCCAGCCAGCCCGGCCGACAAATGCCTGCGGTGCGGAGAGCCCGGCCACCGCACTTGCAACCGGGCCCAAGGCAAGCGCTGCAGCAACTGCGGCAAGCTGCACCACCTGGCGAAGGCCTGCCTAAGCGGCCGCGCACGCATCAACATGGCAGAGCCTGAGCCAGAGGAACCAGCAGCGGCGCACCTGGCGGAGGCGGTATTCTCCAACCTCGATCCCAGCCGCACAAGCGCCACCTTCAAAGCGGTCATCAACGGCGCGAACGTAC
Source organism: Macrostomum lignano (assembly GCA_002269645.1). NCBI lineage: Eukaryota > Metazoa > Platyhelminthes > Macrostomidae > Macrostomum > Macrostomum lignano. The sequence continues at coordinate 190,527 of NIVC01000630.1, forward strand.
CCGTCCTGATCGACAGCGGTGCGAGCTGCAACGTGCTCAGCCAGCGGACCCTTCATCTAACGGGAGCACCCGAGCGGGCGCTTCAGCCCACGCACACGAGGGTCTATCCTCTCGGAGCAGCGAGGCCCCTGACACCCGCTGGCCAGATCACTCTGCACACGAAGATCAACGGCAACTCGGAGAGAGTGCGCTTCATCGTCATCAGAGAGGACTGCATCACCATCCTAGGCCGCGAGACAAGCACGCAGATGGGGATGCTGAGGGTCGGACCGCAGGCCGAGACAGCTCTCACCGCCGGACTGACACCAACGGTTAACGACCTGCACCTTCCGCAAGACTTGCGACTGTCATCGATCATGAAGGAGTTCAGCGACAGGTTTCAAGGAATCGGCTGCATCAAGGGCGTCTCAGTCAGCATCCAGCTGAGGGAAGAAGCGGTGCCAGTCTGCCACCCTCCGTCTCGAGTTCCAGTGCATCTTCGAACCGCCGTGGAAAAGGAGCTGAAGGGCCAGCTAGCAGCCGGCATCCTGGAGCGAGTGACGGGGCCCAGCGCTTGGAGTTCACGCATGGTGGTCGTTCCAAAGGCCTCGCCAGGCGAAATCCGCATCACGCAGGACCTGAGGGACGTCAATAAGTACGTCATTCCAGAAAAGCAGCCAATACCGACATTCGAAGAAGTCACCGACAACGGCCCGCCATTCTCGTCCGCAGAATTCAACGCCTTCCTGCGCAGCCAGGGCGTCCACCACCATCGGACTACGCCGCTGCATCCCCAAGCCAACGGACTCGTAGAGCGATGCAACCGAGGCCTCAATAAGGCAATCAGAGCGGCGATTCTGGAAGGCAGCGACTGGCAGGCGGCACTGGACGACTACCTGGCTGCATACCGGCGAACACCGCACGCAGCAACCGGCATGGCCCCAGCCGACCTGCTATTCGGTCGACAGCTCAACGACACGATCCCCAGCTTGCTCCACTCCCGGCCGGTTGACGCCAGGCGACAGACCGTCCGCGACCACGACTCCAGGGCGAAGGAGCGGATGAAGGCCTTCGCCGACAGCAAGAGGGGCGCCACAGACCACCAGATCACCGTAGGCGACCTCGTACTTCGCCGGCTCACCAACCGCAGCAAGACCGACCCCTTCTTCGAGGCCTCGCCATGGACCGTGACAGAAGTCCCCGGAAACACCCTGCAGCTCCAACGGGCCGGCCAGAGGTGCTCCAGGCACGCCAGCCACGTCAAGCGAGTCTCCCAGGCAGCCGACGAGTGGCCGGGTGACCCCGGAGAACGCGACAGCGGACAGGACAGCCGGCCGGATGAACCAACCGGCCCGTCCGAGCCAACCGGCAACCAGGACGTCCCTCTCGCCAACAGGCCGCACCCCCGACAGGCCAAGGAGACGCCGAAACGCTACGAAGAGGGCGACCGGCGAAAGGCTCTGGACATCTGACAGCTGGCGGAACAGCAGCAAGGACTGATCATTGACTCTAATGACTGATACTGATTGCTCGATCGCACGTAACATGAACCCAACGTTGTACCCAACCCCACCCCGGGTTCCAATCCACCAGACGAGGGATGTAGCATGCGCTGGCAGGCAGTTCGGGTACCTAGTTTGCACTCCGTGACCCCCACCCAGCCTATCCACTTCCCTCTGCTCGAGCACATCCCAACGCGCACTCAACGAACCGGAAATCTGTGTTCTACCAGACAATAAATATACAGGCACAGCCACATTCTATTTCTTCACCTTTTTGAGTGGCTAACTAACACTCGCAACAACCAGCTAGAGTTGCTCGCTACACATACGTACTATCGTATATTTACCGTATACATGTAAATGCACGGACCAGAATTTCTTTGAGCCAGATATATACATGTATACGGAGTTACATGTATGACGGAGAGTTGAGGTCAATAAGTTTTAAACTGCTGTTGCCTGCCGTGTAAAGAACATTAAGACAAACTATAGTCCGGGTGCTTACAGTAATTCACAAGGTCGAATTTAACTGTCCTTCAAGCGTCGAAAACAAGGGCCAGACTTCATGGGGCCGATCAAATAACGAAATTCTTAACGCCAAAACTTCACGTACTGCATGATTTTTGTTTAAGCTTTCGACGTTTGTCAAATTCCGCGAGCTTGTGTGAAATTTCGACCTTGAAGTTGCGACCTTGTGCAGTGAAATGGCTGCTACAGTTGAGTTGTCGATGTTCTAAAATTTTGAACTTATGTTATGAAGGTGCTTTCGACGTTGTAAAATTCCGACCTTGTGACCCCCCCCCCATAGTCATGGTCTGTTGATGGAACCATATTTTAATGATTGCTATCATTAGATTGGATTATTTTCGACTTCGAGACATCTTCTGCATGATTAAGTGTTTCAGTGACAATAAAAAAAACAGTGCATAGTTTTCAAGTAGTTATTTCACACAACAATATTATATTATAATATTATAACAGTATTAGTTAATGCATTTAAATAGCTTTTCTTAATAATTAGTTTGTTTTATCTAATTATTTTGCTTTTCAAATGTGATTTCCAAGAAGCATTTGTTTGTGACGAATTTAATCTGGCAGTCCTTGGCAGAACAAGACCGAACAAGACCGAAGAAAAATGCAAGTATAGCGCAGTCCAATATTCAATTGAATTGATATCTTTTGCTTGCTTAGTTGGCCAAGTTTTTTTATTTGTTTTTGAGTAGCGACGAAAAACGAACAGTTAATATAAAACGATAGATGATACAGCGAATTGTAATTGGCTGAGAGTTACGATGGGCGCTGGGCAAATTATTGATTTGTTAAAAATTCATCACTTGCTGACATATAAAAACCGATTCAATGAATGTACTCGTACACAGAATTCATACAAAATATGATACACTCACGTAGTAGTCTACTGATAGTAAAAACGATAGTAAAACAATGAAGTTTTCCACAAGTTCCCCGTCACATGTTTATTCCTCTGAAGACGCCGTTATAGACGTTATAAGACGCGCGACTGTCCAAATTAATTTCAAGCGATATTTTTTATAAATATATAATGTATATAATATAAATAATATAAATAATATATATTTAAATATTTATTTATTTTTCACAAGATGCCCTACCAATAAAGTTGCTTCCTTTTTTGTTTGCAGACTTTTGAAATATTATGTAGTTGTCATAAAATTTGTTGACATTGTTGAGAAGTTTATCGTTACTTTTTGTGTCAATTATCCAAGGATCAAGGTTCTTGGAGACAGAAAATATCATGCTTAAAAGTTGACTTAGCTTCTAACAATTCAAGTTTGGAAATCATCACAGAATATTTTATGGTATAAAGTCCTGTAATGGTTGTTCCTGATGGAGTTATTTCGTTGCAGTTATTTCGCAAAGGCAGTGCTTATCCCCACGGTACCGTAGGAATAATTTCTGTCTTATTCCAACGGTACCGTGGGGATAATTTTCTGCTTATCCGCACGGCACACTGACGAGATAGCTGCCCATCTTCTACATATGCCGTGGGTTCATAATTTAGTTTAGTACTTACGGTTTGAGTGCAATATAACAACATAACTTTGCTTGGCTATTATTTTGATAGAAGTAAAGATTTAATGGCCTTTTAACGCAAAAAAAACACTTTTTTGTACTTATGACGTATGATTTAAGATGAATTGCTCTAGTAATTGTTTACAATTTAAGAACTTTATTGCATTGCTTCAACAATTCACCCGTGCGGATAAGCAGAAAATTATTCCCACGGCATATGTAGAAGATGGGGCAGCTATCTCGTCAATGTGCCGTGCGGATAAGCAGAAAATTATCCCCACGGTACCGTTGGAATAAGACAGAAATTATTCCTACGGTACCGTGGGGATAAGCACTGCCTTTCGGGCATTTCGCAAAGGCAACAATGCAGTTATTTCGTCTGCCAACAAAATATGAAATACAACGTCAGTATTCATGTGTATAATACTAAAAGGAAATATCTGGATCTGGATTGTATATCTTAAAAATACTTAAAGTAAAGATAACATAGGCCTACTCATTTTTAAAAACCCAGATCCTATTTTAAATGTTGACTGACTTATATACTAAATATTTGTTTATTACAAATAAACTTTGCAATAGGACAGCAAATGCATTATCATCATTAGCCAAAATAACACATGGGTAACAAATGTACAAAATAAACTAAAAAATATTGATCTTGAGACACTATACAACAGGGGTTGGCAACCTCCAGCCTGCAAAGACTTTCTATGCGGCCCGCGAACTTCCTTAATCCTTAATTAATCCTTCCTTAATTATTATAATCTGGTCCACAAAGAGTCTAGAGTTTATAAACTCTAAAAGATGGATAGCACATCAATTCAAACTTTTGAATAGAATAGGCCTAGAAATAAGAGAACTGGCAGCAAAGGAAAGTGAGGTGGTGGTGGGCCAACAATGGGAGTAGGCCTACAAATGTGTAATTTAGTAAAGACCCAAAAGTGGATTCTAGAGGGTAAAGACCTAAGGGGCTGATTCTAAAAGGTAAAAAACCAGGGGAAAGGCAGATTCTGGAGGGTGAAGACCCAGAGGGCAGATTCTAGAGGGTAAAGACCAAGTGGGGCAAATACTGGAAGGTAAAGACCCAGTAAGGCAGATACTAGAAGGTAAAGACCCAGGGGGCTGATTCTTAATAGTAAAAATGGAGGGCAGATTTTGGAAGATAAAGAAAGATCTATTAGATAGGCCTAAGTTAAGTTAATTTATCATAGTTAACTTACTAGAATTTAGTAAGTTGGTATCAATCTCAAAACAGCATGTCAATTTGGCATTTGGGTTCTAAATCCAAGATGCCTAAATGAAAGTCAGGATACCATGGCATCCATATACTATAAAAACATTTAGAATCCAAATGTACATTTGTAAATGGCAACAAAGCTATTTGTTTAGCTTTATAATTTTGGCTTCTTTTTCTGCTGCTTCTGCTTCTAAGAAATTAACAAGTTGTTAAGATAATAGCTTGTAACCTACTTGGAGCTCAGTAACAGCAGCTTCAATTATTGAAACAGATTTAGCTCATCCTTGCGTTGCATTCCCTTGTATCCTAAATTTTACTTACTTACGTTTTACCTATGCATTTAACTCTGTAGACAGGTCTTCCATTAAGATGTTTTATCCTAAACTTTGTTTCTTATTCAAGGACTTCATTGGAGTGCTATTGCTATTAGATCCATTAGATCCAAATAGTAGGATCTCCTAGTATCTTTAGTATGCTCCTTGTTAGACATAGAAGTCTTTGTTTAATCTAGCCAAAGGAGCAGAGGCACAAATTCTTTCAATACTTGGAAAGATGTAAGCATTGAGACTAACTTAGTTAGAGATTAGACTATCATTTTTATGCACTTGCATAATTTCTAATTGGTTATATTTGCCTTGGTAAATATCACTATTATTAGTCTTATTGAGTCTCTATTCTAGAGCAATCTCTGTTTTGAAGGTTCATGCAATGAATTGAGTCTTCACAAATAAGGCTTTATTTTTGGCTATTAGCCAAAGAAGCAAAACAAAGCACACTCTTCCTAGAGAGACCAATAATTTTATAATTTAATCAACAAATTAATTTTTCTAAATAAATAGGGTGGGTACTGCTAACCATATTACAAATGGGGGATGGGGCTAAAACATGTATACAAAAAATAATGGTATGATGAACAGTACAGGTAGGTGAATCAATACAAATACATCTAAATGAAGCCCTCTCCTAAACAGTCTTAATAGCTCTAACTGTAGTACTAAAGTTAAATATATCTAGCTCTTATAAACTTAAGGTGGTCTCAAATATTTAGATAGAAATAAAAATCAAGTAATAAAATGCTTTTATTGTCATACTTATAGTTGAAGAATTCTTTGTTTTTATTAAAATATATATTGATTTATATTTATCTGATAACAACAACAACAACAAAGTACGTGGCCCTGCAAGCAAAAGGTCATAGTTAGAGCAGAACATGTCAGATGGCGTGCCACAGAGCCTGGGAGCAAACAAAGTCTATTCTGTTGGCAGTGTCAGGTGCCCCAGCATCACACAGTAGGCAGTCTGTACATTGACAAGTTTGGGCCTGACCCTGCTTGAACGGACCCTGCAAGTTGAGCAGCAGGACGTCCTGAACAGGTTGGGGGCAGTAGCTCTTGGCCTGGATCACATGGCCTGCCAGTTGAAGTTGCCGCCAGTGCAGGATGGTGGATGGGTGTTGCAGCTTGGCCCAATTGCACAGGGCTTTGGTCCCAATGCTCTTGTCCAGTTCAGTTGCTGCTCTAGTGTAGCCCCCTAATTATCCCACATATAAGTTAGACTGCTATTATTAAAAATATAAATCCATTTTAAAAGAATCCTGAACTAATTTTAATAAGTTAAGGCTTTTTTGAAATCATAAAATAATGGTAAGCGCTTTCTATATTAGATTTGTGAAAATTCATAATTTTGACATTTAAAAACCTTAATAAAGTCTACTTGCCTTTATGATTTGCAAATTATTGTCAGTTTTTTCAGACTTTTCTGACTAGTCAAGGTCTAAAATTGCATATAGCATAGTGGCGGGACTGATAGTGGCAATCATACATGCGCAACAGTCGGCCGAGTCGGCCGATCCGGCCGACCGATTTGGCAGCCAATCAAGGAAGTCGCAAAAATACCCACCCAAATCCCAAAAAAACCTAAGTAGTATTACTAAGTAGCTGACGAGCCATTTTGCCCTAATAAGACAGTTATAGTTACTCCTGCCGTTTACCCAAAGTTGCGTTAATTTTGCTTTACAGTTTTTATTACATGTAAGTCGCATTTTTGGCCAAAAACTACGTCGCATTTTTGTTAAAACTAAGTCGCATGGACAACCGAATTTTGGAGGTTGCGCATGTATGGTGGCAATGGTGAATCTGTTGTAGTGTGTATAGGTTAAGACAATATTTGCAATTAATTCTAGGCCTCATTGTGTATTATGGTTTCTAGGAATTTCATGTACTTGATTGACAATGTGTTTGTTCAACTTCAACTTCACAATTGGCCTTCTTTAATGTACTTTAAGAGTGATTTTTATTACTAGCTGATTAGAACATCATCCTATTTTGAAATATTTTTGTTGTTTATTATACCAATCAATCATTGGCTTTACAGTAGTATAATTATATTTTATGTTGAGATTCAAGCAAGAAGCTGCAATTTTCCATAATTAATAACTTAAATTAAAAGTCAAGTCAACATGCCCGGCAGTTGGTGGAAGCGCCTACCCCCAGTTCACATCCTGTTGATCTGGGGCTTTCTAGTTATTGGCCTGACTGTGAATTTTCTTCAACTGCTCACTCTGCTAGTTTGGCCATTTAGTCGCTGGCTTTATAGAAAGCTCAATTCATGGCTGGCCTTCCAACTCTGGTGCCAGTTTACTATGCTGTCGCAATGGTATGCTAACAGTAAAATTCGTATGTTTGTGCGGCCTGAGCAGGTGCCTCACCTGGGCACCGAGCACAGTATTGTGATTATGAATCATCGCTACGAGACGGACTGGATGCTCGGCTGGTGCGCTGTTGAACGCCTGGGAATGCTTGGGGTGAGCGAACTGGGCGCTGGTGCATGTGGCCAAAACTTTCTAATTCCAGTTGCTGAGCCAGCCTCCCAGATCCTCAGTTGCTGAGCCAGCCTCCCAGATCCTCAGTTGCTGGGCCAGCCTCCCAGATCCTCAGTTGCTGAGCCAGCCTCCCAGATCCTCAGTTGCTGGGCCAGCCTCCCAGATCCTCAGTTGCTGAGCCAGCCTCTAGATCCTCTGTTGCTGGGCCAGCCTTTCAGATTCTCAGTTGCTGGGCCAGCCTCCCAGATCCTCAGTTGCTGAGCCAGCCTCCCAGATCCTCAGTTGCTGAGCCAGCCTCCCAGATCCTTAGTTGCTGAGCCAGCCTCCCAGATCCTCAGTTGCTAAGCCAGCCTCCCAGATCCTCAGTTGCTGAGCCAGCCTTTCAGATTCTCAGTTGCTGAGCCAGCCTCCCAGATCCTCAGTTGCTGAGCCAGCCTCCCAGATCCTCAGTTGCTGAGCCAGCCTCCCAGATCCTCAGTTGCTGGGCCAGCCTTTCAGATTCTCAGTTGCTGGGCCAGCCTCCCAGATCCCCAGTTGCTGGGCCAGCCTCCCAGATCCCCAGTTGCTGGGCCAGCCTCCCAGATCCTCAGTTGCTGAGCCAGCCTCCCAGATCCTCAGTTGCTGGGCCAGCCTTTCAGATTCTCAGTTGCTGGGCCAGCCTCCCAGATCCCCAGTTGCTGGACCAGCCTCCCAGATCCCCAGTTGCTGGACCAGCCTCCCAGATCCCCAGTTGCTGGGCCAGCCTCCCAGATCCTCAGTTGCTGAGCCAGCCTCCCAGATCCCCAGTTGCTGGGCCAGCCTCATGAATTTCTGTTGCTGGCCAGCTCGACAGACAACCTCAAACAAGTCAAAAATTACTTAAATTTGATCTCCCCTTTTTCCCCCGCAGAGCTCCAAGATGGTGGGCAAGAAGGTGCTAAAGTTCATCCCCATCATCGGCTGGTCCTTCTACTTCACCGAGTGCATGTTCCTATCTAGAAACCTCGATCACGACCGTCGAGTACTGGAGTACCACTCCAAGGAGATGATCTCCTACCCGAAGGAGCACCCGGTCAGCGTGCTGTTCTTCCCCGAGGGCACCAGGTTCACCGAGGCCAAACTGGCCGCATGCAACGAAGTCGCCGCCGCCAAAGGCCTCTCTCCAATGCGGCACCTTCTGCTGCCGCGCACTCGCGGCTTCATTCTGCTGTTGCAGTCTCTGAAAGGCCGCGCCTCCTGCATCTACGATATGACCCTGGCCGTGCCAGCAGGCGAGGATCCAACTATGATGGCTGCCTTGAATGGCCGTCCCTGTCGGGCTGACTTCCTTTGCGAGCGAATCCCCCTGGACGATGTGCCCAGCGACGACGCGGAGTGCTCGAAATGGCTGTTCGATCTCTATAAGAAAAAGGTCAGTAAAAAGTCTCCTGATTAGAAGTCACTTAATCTAACATTGGTCCATAATTAGAGATCTCTTCATCCCGGTATCAATCCCCAATTAGAATCCCTCTAGAAAATTTCAGTGTTGTGAAGAGACTCCCCTAGGCCTAGTAGGCAGTTTTTTCTTATATAAAAAACTAATTGCCGCCATGCCCCCACCCCAGGTATTCAAAGCTAATTACCGCCATTCCCCCACCCCAGGTATTCAAAGCTAATTACCGCCATTCCCCCACCCCAGGTATTCAAAGCTAATTACCGCCATTCCCCCACCCCAGGTATTCAAAGCTAATTACCGCCATTCCCCCACCCAGGTATTCAAAGCTAATTACCGCCATGCCCCCATCCAGGTATTCAAAGCTAATTACCGCCATGCCCCACCCCAGGTATTCAAAGCTAATTGCCGCTATTCCCCCACCTCAGGTATTCAAAGCTAATTGCCGCTATTCCCCCACCCCAGGTATTCAAAGCTAATTGCCGCTATTCCCCCACCCCAGGTATTCAAAGCTATTCAAAGCTAATTACTGCCATGCCCCCACCCCAGCCCCAGGTATTCAAAGCTAATTACCGCCATTCCTCCACCCCAGGTATTCAAAGTCAATTGCCGCCATTCCCCTAACACAAGTATTCAAATTCAAGCTTTGATGTTCACCGCCAGTTACCTAACTCTTATTTAATAATTAAATTTGTGATACTTCAGGACGACGCCCTGGATTACTACTTCAAGCACGGCCAGTTCCCAGACCCAGCGGCCACCGATATGCATTTGGCTCGTCGTAACAAAGACATCACCGCCTATCTGATCTGGTTGGCCTGGTCCATTCTAGTGTTTGCAGTCTTCGTATTGCCTTACATTGTCCAGTCTAAGCTGAACTGCTGTCTATTTGTCCTGCTATTGGTTTTCATGTCCTACGGTGCCAGAAAGCTCATTGGCGTCACTGAAATTCGCAAGTCATCCAGCTACGGTCTTGGCGGCGGAGCGTCCAGCGCCAGTCCTGAGGGCTCTAGTTCGAGTTCTAAGAAAGCTCGGTGAATCTAGGAATCTAGAAACGTCTGGTTACATTTAATTTCGTTTCGCTGTGTGGGTCCAACAGTGTCTGCTTGTCTCTGTGTCTTGGCGCTTGTCTTTTTGTATTTGTTGTGCTGTCTGCGGGTCTTTTTTATCATTCATTCTTAGTGTCAGTTTGCCTGTATTTAGGAACCTGTCTGGTCCTGTTATAGTGCCTACCTGCTTGTTTGTCTCTCTGTCTGCCTGTCTGTCTGTGTGTCTGTGTGTCTGTGTGTCTGTCTGTCTGTCTGTCTGTCTGTCTGTGTGTCTGTCTGTCTGTCTGTCTGTCTGTCTGTCTGTCTGTGTGTCTGTGTGTCTGTCTGTCTGTGTGTCTGTCTGTCTGTCTGTCTGTCTGTCTGTTTGTCTGTCTGTCTGTCTGTCTGTGTGTCTGTCTGTCTGTCTGTCTGTCTGTCTGTCTGTCTGTCTGTCTGTCTGTCTGTCTGTCTGTCTGTCCAGTCTGTCTGTCTGTCTGTCTGTCTGTCTGTCTGTCTGTCCATCTTGGCGTCTTTCTGACTGATTGACTGTCTGTCCCCACTGTATTTTCTTCAATTTGTCTTTGTGTCCAACTTAAATACCAGTACGTGCCTATTTCGCTAAATAATTGTTAATAAAAATCTTTGATTCACCTGCTGTAGTGCCACGCAGCTTTTTATAGCTTTTTAAACTCCTATTCTGTGTAGAATATATTCGCAGTTAAATAATTTATGTAGTCGGATGTCAGACAGTACTAAGCCATTTTAGTAGTATAGCTATTGTTGAACTCGATCAAAGTACACATTTGTACCTTAGTTAAACATGTATTTTTCACTCATAGTTATTAGTTTTAGTAGTAGTAGTAGTAATATATATATAAAACTAGTAATATATATGTATATGTATATGTATATGTATATGTATATGTACTGGACTAGTAATATATATATATATTAATATATATATTTATATATATATTACTAGTCCAGTACTTAAGGCTTTAAAGATAGGCAGTTATTGTATTTAAATCACAATCACAATTTGCAAGACATCATGGTTGTGATTCATTTAGCTCTGCTCAAATAACCAATCTTGTGTTGTAGTTTTATTTCCTGCTAATTAACCCTTCTTTATTAAAGTTAGAGAAGATTAGAATAAACATTTCAAGTGCCAAGTTGCGACCACAGATACTAGAGTAACTGGATGGGCCACTCATTCAGATATACTTAGCAAAACAGCTTTCTACTTTCAGTTCAGTAGCAAATAAGAATATATAAGCTATTTTATAAGAATAAAAGCAGCTGAAATGACTTTGATAAGTTTAGAATCCCATACTTGCAGGTGTAAACAGCTTGCTAGTTGGTTCAGCAATAATGTACATTGGCCAGTCCACTGAAATGTACATGGCAGCTTTAGGCTAGGAAGTCCGAAAAAGGTAATAAAAATTGGGGCGGGGCGGTGGGTAGTTTGGAAAGACGCGGTTAGATGGTTTAATCTGGGGGGAAGAGTCATTAAAAGAGCCTTGGCTTTAAAAATACCTATTCAAATGCTTCCCTTCAACTTACTACTGAACTGAAAGTAGCTTACACGCAAATGTGCTGAGTGGCTGGCCCATCCAGTTGTTCTAGTATCCGTGGTTGTGACAATGTAAGCGTCAAGGCAATGTTTTTTTTACTTTAGAGTTTTTCATTCTAATTTGTTTGTAAGGCACATTTTATTGCTAGCTAGACCTTTTTAAAGCACCTCAGCTTACGCAAGTGCAATCAAAATTTGGTCTGTAAATTTTATTTGATGACCTTTCTGGAAAGAACAATTCAACATATCATATTGCTCACAGACTTGTATCTCTGACGGAGTGTTATTTTTAGCTAGAATTATTATACACGCCCTTAGTGCATTCCATTTAAATATTATTATCATATTATATTATTATATATCATACTATTATTATCATTACTTGGACGCGCTTTGCACTTTTATTCTGAATTCATTTTGGGAATTGCATGGGGGGCATCACAAACCCGAAAAATCACAACTCCGAAAGTTCTAGCAATGTTCAACACTATTTTGGTTTTCGGAGTTGTGATTTTTCGGGTTTGTAATGGCGACCCATTGCATGTAATAGGAGACTAAGACAACAGAAATAAATATTAATGCCTTAGTAACTAGAATCTGCCAATTTCTCGATGCTTATGTTATTTCTTTAATAACTTTGATTTGTAACTTTTTGTTAGATTAAGGTCTGCTATTTCCGTGTCGAAAAACAACAAGTGCCTTAATTATATATTGGACTTTTGAGTCTTGACTACTGCGTTGAGTGCTGATAAGAAGTAGAAGGTGCAGTGTAAAATGTGCCACTTTTTAGAATAAAATCCTTAATAGTTAAACGTAAAGTAAAGTATGCTACAGCTAACACGCATGCAGAAGTAGAAAAAATTAATATATCGAAGTGCTTCATCTTCTTGTGACTCTTGTGACTGATTTCAACTGAATTTCTCCTGATAACATTTTTTCTATGTAGCATCAAGTGCATGTCTGTGACTGGCTACTTATCAGTAGTATAGAAAGTAAATTTGTTGCACTTTGCATTGCGTTTTGTATATTATTTTAATCTATTTCATGCGTTTTATGTTCTATTAGCTTGCGTTTTTCTTAGAATATGGTAACAACTTATTAAGTAATATATAACATACGAGTAGTAAATAAATCTGTAGCTAGGACGGATTGTCTTTGTAGACATTTTGTCTGCAATCGAAAGCCATCAGTAAATTGCAGTGGAGAATTTATTTTGCTTCAAGATGAAACAGTGATAATCGAAATCATCTGTTGTACCAGACCAAAGTCAAGCCAAATTTTGTGAGAAGGTCCTCTTTGACTCGCCCATCTGTTCCTTAGCTACGACTGAGATAACTCTACTAACAGACTAGCAAGCCTACAATTACATCAAAGTAAAAAAATGATCAAAATTAAATTTTTCCGACTCGGCTGTTAATAAATTTCATAATTTGATCAATCGATATACTCACAGGCGACTCTAGCATCGACTCTTGTGACTTTTTACCGACTCAAACGACTGTAATGCGATGGAGAGGCAAATTTTGGATCCTGAACACATTACGTCCAAAAGTCGTGTTAGCGCTTAACTTTCTACTAACTCAAGTAGACTAAACAAACAGTGTTTATAAATGCGAAATGCGATTCTTATTCATGAAGTGACGCAGATGCGCTTCAGACGCAACTCAGTGATTCTACAGCGACTGGCGCGCCTCAGATACGAATCTACACCCCCAGAGTCACTAAAATGACTTGTTATAGAAGCGTTCGGAGTCGTTTTAGAGTCGCTTCTTTCCTATTTACCTGCAACGTCTCTGGGACACTTCTTGGCCTAGGTACCGTTTTTGTCGGGAGAGTAGACCGTTTTTGGGTTGACTTTGCGGCCTTCGCGTCTTGGAAGTCTACGAATATAGTTTATCAATTTATTATAACATGATTGTGTATTTTACGTCGGTAGCTTTTAGTAGTCCATGGCACAACCTTACCTGTCTTTGAAGATTAAACCGTGCGTTATTTAATAGACATTCACAACCGAACGATCCTGTTCCATGCAGCGACAAATGAACGGCCATAAACTTCTTCAGGCGTCCTACCTATTGATCCCTTGCAGTCTTACGTTCCTGCTTGTCGCATTTCCTTCGATTTTTGTCACCATTTTTTCCAATTTAGCAAGCTAGTGTTTGATCACTTGGCAACTTCGCGAATAGCTCGTTCGCGAGATCAACTTTGGAACCGCCGACGCCCTCCTCCCGTCCCAATTCACCAACGCTTCCTTGATCCGTCTTTGATCGGACAGACCCAGAGGCTACTTCCCAAAGAAAGTACTATACGTTCTAATCTAACTAATGAAATGAAAAAATTAAAATGAAAAAACGCTATATAACAAAGCATGCAGTAGGGATTATTAATCCTAATTTGGCGGTTCTTTTCTTAAATCAAGCAATCTTTTTACCAATGATGTCAACAAAAAACTCCATGTACAGCATTCTTGAAACTGAGCGCAGATTTTCTTACATAGCTATAGATTATAGAAGGCGAAAAAATCGTCCAACCAGCTACAACAATAGTTTTAGTTGCTTGTTGTTCTGATAAGAACAAAGACCCTTGAATAATTCTGTCTTTGCCAATATGTATTTTTTCGTACGGATGTACCTTTAGTCTTATTGCAAAGTAATTATATTAGTCAGCTAAAGCGTATAGTAGGACATTGGGTAGTTTGTTGCTTAACCGCGCTTAGAATGAGTCATTGGACAGGTGCTCCATCAGTTGCTGCTTACATGCGGCTTTTAATCATTGCGTTCCTGGTTGTCCGTGGTATAGCTCTTCTTGTCAATCATGGGATCCCTGAGGATTCTCTTGTCGATCATGAGATCCCTGAGGATTCTCTTGTCGATCATGGGATCCCTGAGGATTCTCTTGTCAATCATGGGATCCCTGAGGATTCTCTTGTCAATCATGGGATCCCTGAGGATTCTCTTGTCAATCATGGGATCCCTGAGGATTCTCTTGTCGATCATGGGATCCCTGAGGATTCTCTTGTCGATCATGGGATCCCTGAGGATTCTCTTGTCAATCATGGGATCCCTGAGGATTCTCTTGTCAATCATGGGATCCCTGAGGATTCTCTTGTCAATCATGGGATCCCTGAGGATTCGCTTGTCATTCCTGAACTCTCCTTCGTTGCTGAACTTGCTCGAGCTCCATTCGACCTCCGGGGCTCCAAAGCTGCCAGGCAGAATTGCAATTCCTGGAAAAGAAGCTTGATTATCAATTGTCTCGCAGGCAAAAATTGCGTATTAAATTAATTAGCAAAATATATCGCCGCAAAACAGACTAACTTACCTGCAGCTATGCAGATCAAAGCGACCAGAAAATTAGTCTTCCAAATCATTTCCTACTTTTAACAACGTTGGACCTCTTAGTAATTGATTAGTTTTGGTGTTTTTAAATAAGATTTGAAACTAATTTACAAAATATGCTGCAATTTTCTGCTCGTCACTGCTTGTCCGCCATTAAATATAAGATTCTGCGTTCTGTTTTCATTGGTCAGCCAATGGAGATGTAGATGATGACTACAATTTCTTGTTGCGTGTATGTCAACACATTCTAAAAGTTTAACAGGCTTTCAATGTAAGCATTCACTGTAAAGCTAATATTTTCATGGCTGTTTGCTAGCACTTGAACGATATCGTATATAAGCTCCGTTTTTCAAGTGCCTTACTCGAGTAGAACGGAAGTAAGTTGAGTGGGCTTCACGAACTGCATAGCTTCTTCTAAGAGTGAATTGAGAAAAGGAAAATCTAACTCAATGCTGATGTCTTAAAACATTAAAATTGAAAATAATCTGTGAAATACTTAAACTATTGTAGGATTTCTAACCGCAGCACTTTTACGCGAATTCTTTTTTGAGTAGGAATTAGCAGAGATCTAGAGAGAATCAGAACAGAGATCTAGAGGGAATCAGTGCAGAAATCTAAAAGAAATCACAGCAGAGATCTAGAGGGAATCAGGGCAGAGATCTAGGAGAAATCACTGCAGACATCTAAAAGAAATCACTGCAGAGATCTAGAGAGAATTAGAGCAGAGATCTAGAGTGAATCGGTGCAGAGATCTAAAAGAAATCACGGCAGAGATCTAGAGGGAATCAGGGCAGAGATCTAGGAGAAATCAGTGCAGAGATCTAGATTGAATCAGAACAGAGATTTAGAGGGAATTAGAACGGAGATCTAAAAGAAATCACGGCAGATATCTAGAGGGAATCAGGGCAGAGATCTAGAGGGAATCAGGGCAGAGATCTAGAGGGAATCAGGGCAGAGATCTAGAGGGAGTCGGTGCAGCGATCTAGATAGAGGAAATCCCTTCATAGATGTAGTTGAACCCATCTGTTTTTCTTGAGTCTTTAACTTTCTATTCAGCTTGAAAAAAATCTCATATATCTATCGTGTCTGATTGATCAATCCCAGATTCACTTTGACCTCATCGACTCCAAGGGCAGCTATTGACAGGATATCGGGTTCTGCGAGTGTATCGATTTAATATTTTCCCAAGGTAGAAGTGAGTAGCTATTATCCTTTCAATGCAGCGTCACGCAAACAGCGCGTGTAATACGTTCAATCGAAGTTTCCTAAAGAAGCCGGAATCAGTTGCGTGTAGCGCGCGTGGGTTGGCGAGCTGGGTGAAAGTGGATACGAAATGGAGGTGTGTACAGTTTTGAGGTAATTCTAGAATCTGCATAGATCCATTTCTGTGGTATTGACATCGGCAAACTCAGCCTTTATAGGTTTCATTTAAATTTATAAGCAACCACTCACGCTTGCCAAAAAATACTTTCGCCACATTGATGTCGACTTTAAATTCGAAGATGAAGAATAATGCTCTACATGAAAGTAGCAAGGATCAAACACGACATAAAACTCGCGCGATATAAATCGTGTTCAATTTTAGGTCGATTTCCTGGAAAAATACACTGCGGAGATAGGGAATAATCATTTTTTCATCACAAAATCAATGATTGAATTTGCACTGGGGCAGTGAAGATCACCATTCCTTTAAATTTAGCACGAGCGAGTTGTGTAGTGAAAGTTATATCTTCATATCGATTTTTTATTTCATAAGCCTCAGCCAAAGCTGTACATACGAATGAAATCTTTGTTTGGTTCCTTTTTGAATCAAGTATATTTGTAATAAAATTGTTGCATTCAGGTACTCTTAAGCCATTATTGAAGGTAGTTCCATAATTTAAATACATATTAGTAGCTATTCGTAGTCTTTTCTAAGTAATTAAATGTAATTGAAAGTTTACCAATATCATTTTTTATATTGTTGTTGACGCAGTGTTTAGAAAGCTATCAAGTTAAGTTAAGGCCCTGCTTAAGGCCAAGAGTAGCTACCTGCATGCAAAAACTTTATTACAAATAATACCTTGATTCAGGAAATTACAAAACAAATATTTCACCCGTGAGTATACATGTACAGCTTTAAATTGGTTTGGGCATGAAATAAAAAACTATAAAAAATATAGCAGAGTAGCATGTTGTGCATGCTGAATTACGTGATGAATGAAATGATTAACTATTTCCTATCTCTGTCATATTTTTCCAGGAAATTCTTGCTAAAATATACAGCATCCTTGAGGTTTACATCCCGTCATACTACAGAAGTGGTCCTTGATAAGTAGCTGTTGCATTGAAAATGAGAGTATTGGGGCTAGTCGCAATGGTGTGTTACATTAAGTGTGAGAGGGGTGGAGGCTAGTCGCAATGGTGTGTACATAAGGGTGAGAGGGGTGGGGGCTAGTCTCAATGATGTCTACATAAGGGTGAGAGGGGTGGGGGCTAGTCTCAATGGTGTGTACATTAAGGGTGAGAGGGTGGGGGCTAGTCTCAATTGTGTGTACATTGAGGGGGAGAGGTGTTGGAGCTAGCCTAGATGGTATTTACATTGAGGGGTGGGGGCTATAGTCTCAATGGTGGGTACATTAAGGGTTGGAAGGGTGGCCGGGAGCTAGCCTAGAGGGTTTGTACATTGGGGGTGACAGGGGTGGGGGCTAGTCTCAATGGTGTGTACATTAAGGGTTGGAAGGGTGGCCGGGAGCTAGCCTAGAGGGTTTGTACATTGGGGGTGAGAAGGGTGGGGGCTAGTCTCAATGGTGTGTACATTAAGGGTTGGAAGGGTGGCCGGGAGCTAGCCTACAGGGTTTGTAATTTGGGGGTGAGAGGGGTGGGGGCTCGCCTAGATAAGCGTGTCTAGACATGCCTATTCTGGCTCGAACACAGCTGCTAAACGGGACAGAAAGAAGGACTCTAGACTTGACGGATTAAGCCCAATTCGCAATCTCAAACTTCTAAGCTGTCTGGCTAATTACTTTGGTAGAGCTGAGCGGCTGAGCTGGCAAGAAACAGGCAGGGAAGCTGCCAAAGACGGGGCACTAGTAGCTGAGAAGCAAATCAAAAAGGAAGTCAATTTTTCTTTCCCAACTGTAGCTACATTTCTAAGAATAGAAAAATCACTTCATTTTTTAACCCTTTCACCCTTGCAGATAGAAGTCGCTTCGCTTTTATTCTTGGCAAGCATTCATTAAATAGTTATGCCTAATTGCAGTGCTTCAGTTCTCTCTCCCATAATTCTATCTCTTCATTCCTCTCTCATTAAACCTCTGCTCCTAAAGGTATCTCGATTTTATGCAAAGCTGACAATCAAAATCTCATTATGAGCTGCAGCTTCAGTGCATGCGGCAGATTATAAAACTTGTTTTTTCCAAAAAAATAATTACAGTAATAATACTTATTTATTTATAATTTCCATTCTTTAGCATCCGTCAGATAGCATTTTGTACACATACACGACTGTAGATTTAGGAAATACAGTCTCCCTCTTGCTTTCTTGCCCTCTCTTTCTCCCAGTCATCTTTCTCTCCATCTCCCCCTCTCCTTCTCTCCCTTTTCTCCTTCCCTCCTCCTTTTCTCCCCCTCTCCCCTCTTACTATCCTTCTTTCCCTCTCCTCCTCTCCCTCTCCTTCTCTCCCTCTCCTCCTCTCCCTCTCCTCCTCTCCCTCTTCTCCCTCTCCTCCTCTTCCTCTCCTTCTCTCCCTCTCCTCCTCTCCCTCTCCTCCTCTCCCTCTCCTCTCCCTCTCCTCCTCCCTCTTCTCCCTCTTCTCCCTCTCCCTCTTCTCCCTCTCCTCCTCTCCCTCTCCTCCTCTTCCTCTCCTCCTCTTCCTCTCCTTCTCTCCCTCTCCTCCTCTCCCTCTCCTCCTCTCCCTCTTCTCCCTCTCCTCCTCTCCCTCTTCTCCCTCTCCTCCTCTCCTCTCCTCTCCCTCCTCTCCCTCTTCCTCCCTCCTCCTCCTCTCCTCCTCTCCCTCTCCTCCTCTCCCTCTTCTCCCTCTCCTCCTCTCCTCCTCTCCCTCTCCTCCTCTCCCTCTCCTCCTCTCCCTCTCCTCCTCTCCCTCTCCTCCTCTCCCTCTCCTCCTCTCCCTCTCCTCCTCTCCCTCTCCTCTTCTCCCTCTCCTCCTCTCCCCCTCTCCTCTCCTCCTCTCCCTCTCCTCCTCTTCCTCTCCTCCTCTTCCTCTCCTTCTCTCTCCCTCTCCTCTCCTCCTCTCCCTCTTCTCCCTCTCCTCCTCTCCCTCTTCTCCCTCTCCTCCTCTCCCTCTCCTCCTCTCCCTCTTCTCCCTCTCCTCCTCTCCTCCTCTCCCTCTCCTCCTCTCCCTCTCCTCCTCTCCCTCTTCTCCCTCTCCTCCTCTCCTCCTCTCCCTCTCCTCCTCTCCCTCTCCTCCTCTCCCTCTCCTCCTCTCCCTCTCCTCCTCTCCCTCTCCTCCTCTCCCTCTCCTCCTCTCCCTCTCCTCTCCCTCTCTCCCTCTCCTCCTCTCCCCCTCTCCTCTCCTCCTCTCCCTCTCCTCCTCTCCCTCTCCTCCTCTCCCTCTCCTCCTCTCCCTCTCCTCCTCTCCCTCTCCTCCTCTCCCTCTCCTCCTCTCCCTCTCCTCCTCTCCCTCTTCTCCCTCTCCTCCTCTCCCTCTCCTTCTCTCACTCTCCTCTCACTCTCCTCCTTTCTCTCTCCTTTTCTCCTTTCTTTCGCCTCCCTCTCTTTTCCCTTCGATCTTCCTCTACGTCTCTCTCTCTCTCTCTCTCTCTCTCTCTCTCTCTGTCTCTCTCTCTCTCTCTCTCTCTCTCTCATTTTCTCCTCTTTCCTGTCCTGCAGTTCCGCCTGTTGCACCCTGGGTGAGCAATAGCAAGCTGTATGATGATTAGAACCTAAAGTGGATCGCTATACGCATGCTAATGAGCATTTCTGCTTGTCTCCTCCGTCGCTGCGGGTCGACTGAGCTCGCCTTTGAACTGCCGCAGCAGACGGGGCAAAGCTAACTAAAAAACGGACACTTTCGAAATATTGAAAAACTGCAGTTATATACGAGGCTCGTATACTTAGAAACGTGCTGCAAAACTTCTTATTGCCTTATTCGAAAAATTGAAAAGTCTGTTTGAAACACTGAAAGTCGAGCGGTCCGATTTCTTGTTCCATCAAATCCTCTCTCTGAGAAACATAACTTGCACCCAGTAACCACGCTGAGGAAATTTTTAATTCTTGTTTCAGACGAAAATGGTTTATAGTACAGCCGTGACAGCAAGGAGCACCTCCAGAGAGAGGCGCCAGCTACAGAGGGGCGCCAGCTACATTTTTTCTCATGCATAATGCTCATTTCATATTAGGATTCGATATTGCATGTAATTATCTTTGACATCCTCAACCGTTCTTTGTTAGTGTTCGCACTTTCCAGCTACATCAACTTGATCGTTAAATCGACCATGAAATGCATTAGCACGAGCTATGGGAATCTCGCTAACAGTTTATTGATTCGAGTGAGTTAGATGTACGCAACTTTTCTGTCCCAACCCAGGTCTCGTGATATTTATTTGTCTCGCTGTCAGAAGGTGATAGCTGGGAGGAAACAATATTGAAAAGAGATTAAAAAGTGAGGCTTAGACAGAAAGAGCCAATCTCATATCCGTCGTGAGATTAAATGCCGAAAGGAATGCCAGAAGGTCGGATATACTGATCGTGAGTATGATGAAAAAGCAAATTTAGAAGCCGTCAAGGAAATTTGAGCAATCCGACTCGCGGGTGTTTCTAAATGATGCCCCTCCAGATCGAGTCAATTCCTGATAGATAGAATGACAGTTTGCGAATCTGAAAAATGTATTCTGACTTAATGAGAGACTCGGTTTGGTACGGTGTCTTAGTTTTTAAAGCTGAATTAAAAAGTCGATCTCGAATTTAATGATTTTGCGTTCCGGCTTATTGCTAGATTTAAAAAACGGACAAAAAATCTGTTTCAAAGAAATGATCATTAAGCGCAAAAATCACGCGCGATTAATAAGCATTGGCTGATGATGATTGCTGAGATTGTGTTGGAGATTTCACGTCGATGCTCTGCGTTCGCTTTTAGTACATCGGCACGAATGATTAATGAACCGTAATTAGGAGCAAAAGTTGCTAAACTGGCGTTTATCAACTTTTCGTAGAAAATCTCATCTTATCCAGCACACTTAAATCTAGACGTGGAGAGCAATGTACATTTAGAATCTCGTTCCCGTCTGCTCGCGGGATAGACTGGTTGGATCAGGGAAACGATGTACATTTAGAATCTCGTCCCTGTCTGCTCGCGGGATAGACTGGTTGGATCAGGGAAGCGATGTACATTTAGAATCTCGTCCCCGTCTGCTCGCGGGATAGACTGGTTGCCAGTGCATGGTTGGATCGGGGAAGCAATGTACATTTAGAATCTCGTGTCCGTTTATTCGCTGGATTGACTGGTTATCTCGGAGTTAGAGCAATGTACATTGTAAATTTATGAGTGAATCTTGGCCCCTAAAAATCGTAGAGGTTTGCACCCAACTAATAATGACAAACTAAATTTTGAAAAATTAATAAAATTAAAGCTGGCTTCGTCCTGAAATGTGTCCAAAACAGGCTTTCATGTTTTGTCCTAATCGCTGGCCAAAAGGTGACCTTTAAGCTCGTAATTAAGCCCATGCATGGGTTTTTGATCGCTTGCCCAGAAGTGTTTTGATGTGTAGTCCAGAGGCCTAGTGTTTCAAGCGCAAAGCGCAGGCACTCATCTTTTTAGAGCAAGAAAAATAATAAGCGTCATCCCATAAACCTCTGCTCTCCGTGAAGAAATCGTACAGTATAATCCTTGCCAGAGGTGGCAATTATACCAGTGGAATTTTTTCTAGAACGGAAGGATTAAAAGATGCGTCAAAAAAAGATTAAGATCGAGCTTACAGCAGCTTAAAGACGCGTAAATGGAACAGAAAAAAAGATTTATAATATAATTTCTACGAGCGTATTGTGATTTGAAGTGCACTCGTTACTAAATGTTCATCAGAGCTCGTCTTGTCAAATTTAAAAGTATCTCAGACGCTTCTTCGGTAAACAAATCAGAAAACTTGCGAGCAATTGCACTAGCTAACTCAGCTAATTTGTTGCTGGAAGAAATTATTGCTAAATCCTGAAAAATTCTTCCATCTGTATCCACTTTTGGCTTTAATTGTTCTGTCGAGCGAGTTCAGTTTTATTAACTAACCAGCCTCATTAGTTCTTTAATTCTCCTTCCTTGCCCAGCAGTGTACATTGACTCCAATCGATACAATTATAAACCCCACTTAATAAGTCCATCCCTGCCCTCATTTAGCTCCTTCTTTCCTTCCCTCCCCTGCAGTGTACATTGACTCCAATCGATACAATTATAAACCCCACTTAATAAGTCCATCCCTGCCCTCATTTAGCTCCTTCTTTCCTTCCCTCCCCTGCAGTGTACATTGACTCCAATCGATACAATTATAAACCCCACTTAATAAGTCCATCCCTGCCCTCATTTAACTCCTTCTTTCCTTCCCTCCCCTGCAGTGTACATTGACTCCAATCGATACAATTATAAACCCCACTTAATAAGTCCATCCCTGCCCTCATTTAGCTCTTTCTTTCTTTCCCTCCCCTGCAGTCAGTGTACATTGACTCCAATCGATACAATTATAAACCCCACTTAATCAGTCCATGGCCCTGCCCTCCTTTAGCTCATTCCTTTCTTCCCTCCCTGAGTGTACATTGACTCCAATGGATATACTACAGTGTACTGCCCGTGTAAAATAGTAGTAACATTCTTCCTGTCTTTGTAGACTTTTAAAAAATTGAACCTGACATGTATTTTTGAAATTTTCCTTCAAAATATTCCAGTGAAACAGACAGTAGAAAAGAGTGAAAGACAACATCGAATATTTTATAAGTGTAAAATTCCTCAACTGCAAAAGTACATAACAATTTGACGCTGCATAATTACGATCGTATCGTATAAATTTACCAGACTGACGTCCTAACTGTGTGAAAACCTCTAATTTTCTGTATAAAGTAGCTATCACAAGACATCATCTTTAGAAATTAGCTAATTCTAGTTTCTGCGTATTCTACACAAAACTTTCGAAAACAAAACCGAATGTTCTACTCAATGAAAGCTCATTACTGCAATTTTGAATCGAAACAAGTTTTCAAATGCAGCGAAAAATAAGGACACCAGTCCCCAATTAATGATTTTTTCGTTAAAAGGTTTTTATACCCCCGCCTTTAATTGATTCCCAAATGACACGCTTGCATGCTTGTTTACTGCAAATGTGGGCGGTTTCCTCGCTTTGGTAATAACAGGCACGCGCAGATTCGGGGCTTCTTCGTCTACAGCATCGTAGTTATTTCGTTACAATTTCTGTCAACACCAGAAAGTTCAGCTCAGTTCTACAGAAAATAAAAGAGAAGTTTTTGACTGTAGCGATGAACTCTCGGTGACGCAAAACATCTAGCTAAGGAGGAAACTGACACTGATCATGCTGAGCACTGTGTGGCTTCGAACTTGATCTGCTTTTGCAGCGTGTTTGCATGTCAAAAGAACATAATCGTGGTGCTTATTTTCATGGCTAATAAGCAGAAAACAAATTACTTACATATTGTGTATTTATGATACAATTACGAGCGTAATAGCTTGATAAGTAAAAAGAGAATTTATGCCCGTTATATAACACAAAGCTAATTTTTATCTTTTTTTGACTCGTCACACACAAATAACAGTTGCAGCCAAGCTGCATGAGGTGGTTATACTGCTGGGCCCGGGGCCGGCTTGCTGACAAAAAGATGAAGCATGTATTGAATTAGCTCGTTAGAATACCTAAACATAGAGTGTAGCATTTAATTTGCAAAGACAATTTGTTCTGCCTAAAGCTGAATGCCTATTTACCATGTAAACCACACAATAGTAGTAGTTACATGCCCGGGCTGCCAAAAAACGTTCGTCCAACCAAAAGGATATTTGGGCAAAGTGAATAGTCGTATGGGCTGTTGAAAAAACGTTGGAACAATGTGGGACATTCAACGAAGGAAAATATCGCACATTTGCGGCACATTTACTTTTAGTAGCATCATATGCATGTTTGTATACCTGTACAAAATAGACAAATTTGTCGGAGATTTTTTGAAAAACTCTGTTCTGTTAATCGGGTAAACTAATCTGTTCCCGCTTGTATTAATTATGCAAAGCTTTTCGTACATGTAGCTCGAAGATAAGATGAAAAAATAAATTCGCTGGACGACAATACGGAAGCTGAAACTGTTTTTCTGCTACATGTACGAGTGTACATGCAGCTATAGCTGAGCTGATGGCAATTACAATGAATCAGATATTTCTGTTATAAGCTACATTACACGTACAATTAATTAATGAGCTTATTAAATTTTCAGTTTGCTGAAGGCGCCGAGAATAACTTTATATTTTGATTTTGATTTTGATGGTCGGGTGAAAAACGTCTTCATACATGTATTAATATGGTTGCCCGTTAGTTAGCTACTACTGACAGTAAGGTCCTAAAGAGTATTCGTTTGAAAGCATCAATATAACCCACTGGAAAATCACACCCGATTACTCAGTTAGTTGTAGAATAAATGTTCAGTCGCGTATACCGTCAAAAACTGATTCATTAGAAGTTTATATCAAGAGACTATTTGATGGGGTTTACCCCCGATTCGCCGATTCCTGATTCGCCGAATTCCTGACTCGCCGAATTCCTGACTCGCGAAATTCCTGATTTGCCGAATTCCTGACTCGCCGAACCTTCCAGTTTCTAACTGTACGACGCCACAGGTGGAAGTGGATGCATGCCAGGTGGGCCGGGTTGTGATTGGCCAGCTCTGGAGGCTCTCCTGCCTAGCCCTGTCCGCACGCTCGTATATAAGGGCCAGATTTCCAGTTGAGGCAGTCACACTTTTATAAATACAACTCTCCACAGAACTTTCCACAGCTGTTGTCACCTACAGTAATAAAATACAAATAATACAATTTTAATACAATCCAAAATACAATATTACAATAATATTACTACAATAATAATTGTCTCCAAGTCTGATCCCCGGAAGCACTTGTTCAGCTGATGGTGCGCCTGCAGTGTGTGTGCGTGTGTGAGTGGATGGTCAATGGGGTAATCGGCAAATCAGGAATTCGGCAAATCAGGAATTTCGGCGAGTCAGGAATTCGGCGAATCGGGAATCGGCGAATCGGGATTCGGCGAATCGGGGGTAAACCAATTGATGGCATGCCGTGCTCAATGCTGAAGTTCATTCAGCAATTGTTCTTTGCTTTTTTGACTGAAACAACAATACAAAGAAGATATGAGGAGCTCATCTGAGCGGCTAATTTGCTATTGGATGAAGGTTGATCAGAATATACATGTAGCTGCGTACGTGGGTTTTATGGCCTCTTTGCATTTGTTAATTCAATTCTGTTGTGTAATTAAGTTGTTAATTTGCTGATTATAAATTTTCACTGAATCACTGTAGTCTATAACTGAAGCTGTGCTATAAGCATTTACAGTACATGCATCAGATAGCGGACATTTTAGTGACAGTTCTAGCGTATAGCTCAAAGTTAAACGGTACACGCATTTTAGTCCAAACGAGTTTCAATCAGTTATAGTTTGAGTTAATTTTTGCATATATTAGCTAAATTTTAAGCAGTTAAGTTAACATAGAGTTTGCTGCTATTGAGTCTAAATAAGCTATTCAAGCTTCCCAATATTAATTTAGGGCTGGGACACTCATAGTCGTTATCGATAAACCCCACCAGATTCCAAACAATTAGGCTGCTCAGCACTAGATTAGCAAGGTTAGCTCCTGCCGCTGCATGGTCAGGTGAAAAAATTTAGGCAGTTCAATAGTTCAGATCCAGTATGGAAAAAAGAGGCGGGGTGAGAAGGTCACAACGAAGGCATGCGAAAAATCATCTTGAGAAACTATTAAAAAAAACCGGAAGCTGTAATTCAGTAACTCCAGCACTGCACCATGCTGAAAGAGTGCTGGAGGAGGTCGAAGATCAAATTTGTCACATGGCATCTCCATGTGCTTCACTACTGACGCAAGGAGAAAATCGACTAGACGAAGAAGAATCCACTTCTCGGGTACTACCAGGAGCCACTTCTCCTGATGCTCTGGAGACACCTAAGAACTGTAGAGGTTGATCATCGAGACTGCCTTCGTATTCCCCTATCGCAAGTCCAAGGTAAAAACTTTCATTTTCTTTTATTAGAATTATATAATTGTTTGGGGGGGGGATTTATCGCCATATCCTGTTCAGTGTTCCGTTTGGGGGATTTACTGTCATCCTGTTCCTATAGGCTTTAATTTATACTAGACTTAAGACAATGAGTTTTTGGATGGCTTGAAATAGCCGAATTCATTGCAGGAAGCATGCTGTTGCTTTACCCTCAGGATCCGCTCCCTCAACAATTTTTTGGTTGCTGCTGTTGCGTCCCATTTACTTTGTGCTGCTGAGATTTCGATTTGCAGTTTGGGAACCACATAAGAAAATTTTCCGTGGTCGAATCATCGAATTGATTATTTTTAGCCCTCTCGAGCGTATCATCATGTCATTAATAAATTGCAACGAACTTTTTCCCCATCAGTGACCTCAGTTAATGACCTAGCTTCTGAGGCGAATGCTAGAAATTCATCCCGAGCTTCCTGCTGACTATCGAAGTCTGATGCAGACACCTCGTGATCTTGTCGTTAGAAAGCGTGGAGCCTGGCAATTACTATCACTTCGGCGTTGTACACGGATTAAATTTTATTTTCTCCCATTGTACATTGCCAATGCATGGTGCAAATAAAGCTTCATCTATTTTTGGACGGAGCAAGGATTTACAAGGAACACAAATGTGGCCGATTCTGGTTACAGAATTGTGGTTACATCTATAAGCATTAATGTACGTGAAATTTATATATACATGCATACTACTAGCAGCGACTAGTACGTACTTATACGTAGGTATTGCATGCATGACGTGTTGTGAATTTTACATGTACAGGTTGTACACGCGGTACTGTACATGCAAATAATTAAACGGCCAATAATTGTGTTAATATTGATTTTGTGACAGCTCCGTACATTTATTAGTTGTTGATAAAATAAAGGCATACCGTGACAACTTTCGTTGCTTTTAGTCTAGAAAATAAAAAAAATATGTACTAGCTACTGTACATGTACATTAGACTCTACAACATGTACGTACATGTATACGTCTGTACCATCTACATGTACATGTACAACATAGGGTAAATACTACCACAAAGACACGTGTTTTTGCTGCGATATTGAACGAAGGACTCGGACACTTGTATTTTCATCTGAAGAATAGAGCTCTATGTGAACAGCTATGACATCTACTGGTACACGTACACTGTAACAACATCATCGATCAGTACGTATAATTAAAGTATTTTAGGACGATGGGTATATGCGACGCCCAGTGAGAACGCATAAAAGACTAAATATAAGTAAGGTCTACTTAATTGGAAACGTCGGGTAATACGGATCAGTTGATTGAGAGGTTTAATTGTCATTTGCATGACGCCCACATTGAAATGCATATAAATCCCAGTTAACCCTTGACGGGTTAACAAGAGTCGTAATTTTGTATCACTATTATAACAAATTGTGTTAAAAAGACTCTTTAGATATGTACAACGTTATGTAAAAATGTATTATTTTAAAAAAAAATAATTTTAAGCAAAAACAATTTTTGCTTAAAACCTTTATATACAAAAGTTTGAGACCTAGGTAACCGTGCCGGGTACCACTGTTTAATTTTTAAACAGATTTGTCATTTTATTGATATCCGATTTTTTTGCATTACTGTACATTATGCGCTGAAAAGCTGCATTACAGCAAAGATGGCAGATGGAAACCAACAAACATCGCGAAATCAACTGAGCAGCAGGCTTGATCTTTCTGCTACCTCAGTATCAGAGGAAGGTAGGTCGATCCAGCGTTTTTTCATGTTTACGTATCTTGAAGCTGGATGATTTCGTTGCATCTGATACATAATTACGTTGAAATGAAATATATTAAAGGCACTAAAAGCCGATAAGTTATGTAAAATTAAAGACTATAAATGATTTGTAGTTGTTATAATGTTGAGTTGAGTTATAATTAGGGAAATATAAAAAACATTAAAGATTCTGTATTATTCTTTAGATTTATAGTGTATGGTTATTAATACAGTGGCGAGAAATCTTGGACTTAAATAAAGTTAATTAAATATGACACATAGAAAGAGTATTTTAATTTATCGAAACGATAGACAAATTTAATATGTTTAAATGTTTTCACAAACCCAACAGAACTTTCTGTTCCACTTTAGTTTTCAAAGACTTATAAAGACATTTTAGTACTAATAGACCACCATTGTATCCATCAAAAATTAGGGTCGTATACTTTATTTAGTTTTCAACTTTTTTAACTAAAAATTTCTAGTATAATTTTATTTTCATATAAGTATTTTCCTATTCTTTACAGGTAAACTATGCAGGTAATAAAATGCAAACGAACTAAAATTAAACATATTATGCCGATGCCGAATATCATATATAAATGAAAATTGGATGCAGTCACTTTCTCAATCCACATCGTTCTTTTGTTATAAAAATACTGGGATTCTGAAAATTATGTAAAACTATCCTTTAAGCTAATATTTATAGTAATAGAGTTAGAGACTTTTTATGCAAAATATGATTATAACTTATTTCATTTTTAATAAACAACAAAGTATCGTTTACTCGTACAAAAATTACTTTTTGTATATATATTTAAAAACAGAACGAAAAAAGCAAAATGATATTTGTTGCTACTATTTTAGATCTATTTCACATCTGGGAGGCGGTCTCCAGATTTATCGAGAAGAATTTGCAAAATCAAAAGGTGAGTTATTTGTGTCATTCTAATCTAGTTCTTCTATTCGAACAACAGCTTAGCTTATCTGCCCATGTTCCGTCAATCTTCCAGGGTGTACACATTCCCAACTTCGGTACATTCTCGTTCGTCCAAAAGAAGCTGGACGTTGGCAATGCCAAGTACCTGCTCATCCAGCGGCCAGTGTTTCAGCTATTCGAGCGCATCTGTCAGACGCACGGCCTCGCCCAGACTAAGTATCACGTGACCGGTTCGGTGCCCGTGGTGCAGCTCAACTATGCCGCTCTGTCCGTTGAATCTTCTGGACATTTCGATCGCGACAAAATTGAGACTTGCGTTCGCGAGACTCTCGGCGCTCTGAACAGGTCCATCGCTATGCAGCGCAACGTTGAGCTGGTCTTCTGTGGAGTTGGCCGCCTGCAGATCCGTTGCGGCGGAGTGAAGTTCAAATTCTATAAAGACTTTGTTAATAGCTTGGATCGAAGCGGCACTGTTGTTCGGGCGCTGCAGCAGGTGCGAAACACATTTTTATACCCAAGTTGAATTAATAGCTTAAAATCACGGTAGCTTTTGTGCCTCCTTACGGTAACTTTGGCGTCCCCTCACGGTAGCTTTGGCGCCCCCTCTCACTAGCTATTGCGCCCCCTCACGCTAGCTTTGGCGCCTCCTCACGCTAGCTTTGGCGCCCCCTCAAGGTAGCTTTGGTGCCCCCTCAAGCTAGCTTTGGCGCCCCCTCACGGTAGCTTTGGTGCCCCCTCAAGCTAGCTTTGGCGCCCCCTCACGGTAGCTTTGGTGCCCCTTCAAGCTAGCTTTGGCGCCCCGTCACGGTAGCTTTGGCGCCTCCTCACAGTAGCTTTGGCGCCCCCCTCAAGGTAGCTTTGGTGCCTCCTCAAGGTAGCTTTGGCGCCTCCTCACGGTAACTTTGGCGCCCCCTCAAGGTAGCTTTGGCGCCTCCTCACAGTAGCTTTGGCGCCTCCTCAAGGTAGCTTTGGCGCCTCCTCACAGTAGCTTTGGCGCCTCCTCACGGTAACTTTGGCGCCCCCTCAAGGTAGCTTTGGCGCCTCCTCACAGTAGCTTTGGCGCCTCCTCACAGTAGCTTTGGCGCCTCCTCACGGTAGCTTTGGCGCCCCCTCAAGGTAGCTTTGGCGCCCCCTCAAGGTAGCTTTGGCGCCTCCTCACAGTAGCTTTGGCGCCCCCTCAAGCTAGCTTTGGCGCCCCCTCAAGATAGATTTGGCGCCCCCTCAAGGTAGCTTTGGCGCCCCCTCAAGGTAGCTTTGGCGCCTCCTCACGGTAGATTTGGCGCCCCCTCAAGGTAGCTTTGGCGCCTCCTCAAGGTAGCTTTGGCGCCTCCTCACAGTAGCTTTGGCGCCTCCTCAAGCTAGCTTTGGCGCCCCCTCAAGGTAGCTTTGGTGCCCCTCAAGGTAGCTTTGGCGCCTCCTCAAGGCAGCTTTGGTGCCCCTCAAGGTAGCTTTGGCGCCTCCTCACGGTAGCTTTGGCGCGACCCCTCAACGTAGCTTTTGTGCCCTCCTAACAACAGCTTTGCTGCTGGTTCTGGCGCCGTCTGATATATGCCCCCCTTCATCGCAGCGGTTATTTTAGTTCCACACAAGCCTTGAATAAATTGAATGGCATAACCATTTGAATCTGATCTTTTCAGAGACCCGGCACGGCGGACTCCGTCATGTCCGATCGACCAGCCTCCAGGGCCTTCAGCGTCGCCCTGCCAAAGTGAGTATTAGTTGATTGATGACTCAAAATCAATCCTTTAATAATTGAGAACATTTATGTATATGAAAAGTAGTTTCCTAAGTGTGTTACTTATCAGTAGTATCTACGAAAAAATGTATCTTAATATTTAATTTTACGTCGAAATTTTCTCAGTCCTCTGTTCTTCAGAGAAAAAAGCATTTTGGATGCGAGCTTAGATTTTCAATGGCTGCCTCGATTCGTGAGTTGACTCAAGGAGCGGCTTATAGATAATACTGTTATGGCAAATTCACAACTGTGTCAGGCACTTATCTTTGCGTTTATTCGGCTTTCAAAGTTATCGCACAATCAATCCGAACCCATGACTTGTATAAAATTTTTGCTTCACTTTGATCGGAATTTCTGTGATGATATTGAGAGTTTCTTATTTATACAATACTATCCATTACGAGTATTGCTTGTGGTTTGCCATGTTATTGTCTCACTAGTGCGTCACTGCAGTACATC
The DNA here is from genome assembly GCA_002269645.1 of Macrostomum lignano. Taxonomy (NCBI): domain Eukaryota; kingdom Metazoa; phylum Platyhelminthes; family Macrostomidae; genus Macrostomum; species Macrostomum lignano. Next base: position 221,595 of record NIVC01000630.1, read on the forward strand.
TGCTGCTATGCTTATGTTACCCTTAAAGATATGTGAATAGATAGATAGATAGATAGATAGGTAGGTAGGTAGGTAGGTACGTAGATAGATAGATAGATCGATGCATACATACATACATACATACATACATACATACATACATACATACATACATACATACATACATACATACATACATACATACAACGTACATACATACATAGACAGACACTTAGACAGACAGACAGACAGACAGACAGACAGACAGACAGACAGACAGACAGACAGACATACAGACAGACAGACACTAAGACACTAAGACACTAAGACACTAAGACAGACGGAGTACTCACCACTGCCCACGCCCGCAGGCTGCCAAGCCGCGGTCCCAACGGCCTGGCCCCAATCAATGAGGACGAATTCGTGCCAGGCGAGTGTGCGGGAGTCCATACTGACAGGCGGGACGGCTTGGATCCCGGTGAGTACATATAGGCTCCAAGAGATCCGATCCTTCGCTGACTTTTCCGCTCTCAGCCAATTCATTCAACTTTCTAAAGAGTCCGTTCTCCCGAATCATGTCTGTGGCTACTTTCACGTTGAATAATTTATCAAAATTTGGATACCGCCGTGCGCGCGCGCGGGTGCGGCGAGTGCGTTGCTATTGGCAACCGGATTTCAGCGACGAAACTCAGGCTTGCTGATTCATTCATATACAATACGGGACTATATAATAGTGAAGAATTCCTTACTAGACGATAGTTCTGCGATAGACAAAAGTGGTAAGACCGATTCCACAGAGAATGCTACCATCAGCGAACTCCACCAGCCGTGGTGTTGGCCATACAGCAGCGAAGAGATCAGTGCGGCCGTTGGGATTCGCAATGATTCGCGACCACAACGGGCGCCAGTTTCACGTGCCCGCGGAGTTGCTGCATCGGCAACCGCAGGCACAGCAAAAGCAACACCACAGAATATTCTGTGAGCAACACCGGGAGCAACCGATGCAGCAGCAGCAGCCGCAGCTTCTTCGATTGTCAACGCCTAAAGTGGCGAAATGTTGCGACGAAGTCAGCTTTGAAGCGGCGGCGGCTGCTTCTGCCGGTCGCTCGTCGATTGCATCGCTTCAACGACCAGCTGAGCGTCAAAAGCTGCCGCTGATGAAGCAGAAGCAGCAGCTGCAGCAGAAGCAGAAATTGAAACAATCGTTGCTGCCTAAATTGCCAAGTCGATTGGCAACGGCGTTGCAGAAGAGAGCTTTGGCCGGTGAGATAAGACAGACTCTGGGAGAAGAGACGAGGGGAGAAACGGTCATTCCTCAATATTGCTATCATCGAGCAACCAATAAAGAGCTCATTGATCATATCAAAAATTGAATTAATCAACTTTCATGTTTAGTTTTGATCATAAATCGATGCATCAGTCAATCAACCCAACCAATCAAACAGAGTCCCTCGGCTTCGATGACTCGGCCCCTGAGGCGGATCAGCGACCTCGAACCGAGCGCCTATCAACCGGACGCCAATCGGCTCTGCCAGTCGCCATGGCAACCGATTTTACCTACGACCCGGTGACAGTAACAGCCAGACGGACTGCCGACCGTCTGGACCTTCGATACGGCGACGCCGAGGTCGAGGCCGAAGCTGCCGACGCTGCCGCCGCCGCAGCGGCTGTCGCTGACGCGGACGCCGAAGCCGACAAGGAGAACAAAAACGGCGGTAGGGAATTCGAAGTCGAAGAGGCCGACTTCAAGAGGCCCGAACCACCCGGTTCATCGTTGCCGCCGCCGACACCTCCGCAGAGGCAGCTACCGCCGCCAAGGCCGCCATCCACAACCCGCCTGCAGCAGCAGCAGGAGCTGCTGCAGCAGTCTCAGAGGCCGCCGAGCACTGCTTCATCGTGCGGTCACGCAGGAGCTGGTCAGGAGCTCTGCTATGTGTGCCACCAACGAGCCAGGTAAGAGAACTTATAGTCTAAGGGATCTTAGGGCATGCTTACCATTGCCTCGTTTGAATCAGTTCAAAGTTCAAAACGTTATCAGATCAGGCCGCCACTCCCAGGTCTGGGGGGATTCACACCCTCATGAGGCCCAACCCCAGAGGCACACAGAGACTGTACGTCGCTTTGAATTTCGTGTCCATGACAAGCAAATGTAAAACTCTTTCTTTCCCGTTGCAGGCGCAATATCCCCGTCTCGTTTGCCGAGGAATTGAAACGACGCGAGAAGGAAGAAGACCAGCTGCTGCACGCTTATAATGAGATGCGTGACAAGGAGCGCATTCTCAAAGAGCAGGTCAGCAACTATCTGCACTTTTCCCACCTCCTTGTACTTTTACGTCTCTCCCTGATTTCTTACAAATCACCCTAAACTCTTTTCAACAAGTCATTCTCTACGGATGATTCCTAATTTATTTCCCAAACTTCAACTGATGCTTTCATATTCCCTAAGGATTCCTTCAAAATACCCAAATTAACGTGCAACCTGATTTCTTTTCACGTCTTTTCCACCAGGAGTCGCTCTTGGCCAAACGACACGACGCCCAGAAAGTGTCGGCCTTCAACTTGGGCATCGCCGAGGCGCAGAAGGACAGCCGCGGTCAGCGCGATCCCGACAACCGGCCGTCGTACATATTTCAGGCCAGGCCACTGACTCCTCCGCGTCGGATTAAACAGATGGCGCTAAACGCCGAGTTGGAGCGTCAGGTGACGGACAAGAAGTCGACGCACGATCGAGTGAGGGCTGATGAAGCCTTCCTTGAGCGGCTGGAGCAGGTGCAGCTGGCTGAGGACCTTGCCGCCCAGAGGGAACAGTTCTTGAAGGATCGCGAGGAGCAGAAAGAGATGTACAAGAGGGCTTTGTCTGCTCAGGTAAGAATTTTTCTGCATGGACTGATACGAGCTGGTATTTACGAGTACAGTAACGAGTTGTTGAGAACTTTTGTAGTTTGGATAGTTTCCGTCACTTTGGAGTTTATTTGGTCTCTCTGGTTTTTGTAATAGCTTTGACCGTTGTTAAGGCTGTTGGTTTTGCCAGTGTTGTTTGAGGTTGGTTCTGTCTTCTGTAGGGATTGCAAATCCCGGTTTTTTGCGATCCCGGGATCAGAAAAATACAGATTTTTAAGCTTCTGGGTTAAAATTTTTAGGCAAAATATGCGCTAAACCTTTTTTGCTTCCATTTTTGATTGTTATAGAGTTAATGATCTATTTGTAGATGAAAAAAAAGAATTTTCTTGTGACGTATTTAAGTCAGTAGTAATAAAAGATACTAATTAGTAGTAAAAAAGCAAATCAAATATCAAAATTCACATTGGAATAAATTTCACATTTAAATCCATGATGCGGGGTTTAAAAAGGCGCCACGCGACGTGAGGCAATTAACGGAAATTAGCGCAGTATAATAAAACTAGTCGTGGGCCCAATTACGTTCATATTACAACACTTGTAAAATAATAACAAAAATTTGTCCCGGGATTCGGCACTCCCGATCCCGGGATTTCCGATCCCGGGATTTCCAATCCCGGGATTTGGGCCCAATCCAGGGATTTCGGGATCCCGGGATCCCGGGATTGCAATCCCTAGTCTTTTGTCAGTGACGTTGATCTGTTTGATTTAAGGTAAATTTTTGCAAGTTTTGAGGTTAAGCCTTTGAATTTGTCTGCAGCTTGAGACAACGATTCGCCAGTAAAAGTGTTTCGAAAAATAAAGCTGTTGAAAATCAGTGAAATCACTTGAATCGAACACTTCAGCTGCGCTACAAGCCGGTGCCGCTGCCGCCACGTGAGCCCGACTCGTCCGAGCCGGTGTTCGGCCGCAACGACGTCACCGAAGAGAAACTGCTGGAACGCCGACGACGCGCCAAGGAGGTGGCAGTCTCCCAGCTTGACGACGTCAACGCTAAGAAACGAGAAGAATTGCTACGCCGGTTGCAGGAGCAGAAATACGAGGAGGAGGTGCTGCGTAGGACTCGAGAAGAGTAAGTGCTCATTAGTATTATCTGCTTGGTTTAGCAGCTCATACCTCAGCCGCCCCCCTGCGCAGCTATGCCAAGACAGTCAGTCAGCGGCAGCAGGTTTTGGTGGGCGATGACGCAAACCAAGGTGGCAGTCGACTCGTAGCCGGTGACGATTTAGTAGTACATAAGTCTTATATAGTTGTTTATGCGTATGCTCATTCTGCTGATCCCTGAATGAGTATAGATGGCACGCATGCACTCACACGGGGTTGGCCCTCGTGGGTGTGAAATTTGCGACGTGCTCAAGTGTCCAATTTCCATTACACTATCATATTAATTTATCAAAGAAACCAAAGGCTGTCATTCCATCCCAAAAATATCACCATCGCAGTCTCGTGCGCGATCGAGCCTGGCGATTCGACCGGATGCAGCGCAACCGGAAGGGTCTGGAGGACGACTGGAGCCAGGCTGCGCAGATCAAGCGCGACAGGGAGCTAGCAGAGAAGATGCGCGCCTCATCGCCAGGCGGCCTAATTCACGAGCAGTGCGACAACCACAGGCGCTGCAAGCAATGTAAAAGGCGGTTGAATAACAGCGGCGAAACTAACGTCTGGTGCGAGAGCTACTACGTGCCTGGCAGCCGCTACCTCACGTGATTGCCAAGGTCGCTTGACTGCGATAAATTCGTCAGTCTGGCTAGATCACGTGACTAGATTTAAAAAACATTTTCTCGACCGCATAGATGTCTATAGAAGATGGCTGACAATATTTTATTTACCTGGACCACCAAAATTTTGATAAAACATGTTGACGACTTTGATCAATTACTTACTGTGACAACGTACCTAAAAATATTCAATTAAAATAATCAGCTGTATTTAATATTTAGCGTCCGTTAACTGTGGCTACTCATCTGGTTAATGTAAATATTAAATTAAAATTTCTTACAGCAACCAGTGGCCACTTTTAACCTGCTGCTAAATATATATACCAATACCAACTGTCATGTCCTTATGGTCCGAATATTAAGCCATTTTGACCAGCAACCTTTAAATTAATACGACCAAATAAAGTTTGAAAACACACGCTTATTGAAAAGTACGAGTAGCTAGTTGGGTTGGAGATCGCTGAAATAAAACTCTAAATCGCACAACTTTAGCCGTCCAACAATGGAACACCTAATCACTGTTCAACCCACTTTCTTGCTATCTGGGTGTCACAGAACTTTTAGCACGATCATGTGACCTTGCTTTATCGGCTTATCGATTTTTTGACTGGCCCCAGTCGCTCCCTTACCCCGATTTCTACCCCAGGTATTGACGCCGCGTGTTATCGATTTTCTGTGTGCCCTTGCGGCTCTGCCCACACCCCTCATCCATACCCTACCCTACCCTCCTGGTTTATCGGCGCCGAGGCTCGTATTTGGGGTGGTTGTAGGTTATCGATTTTTCGCTCAACCTCACTCGTCTGCCCCATACCATAGCTGGCCGCTTGATTTAGATAACATACGCTCGTATGTGTATTTTTGTTCCCTGATAAACAAAACATAGTAAAAGTTTTTCATGACATGGTGTGTGTGTACTTTCAAATCTAGCATTGAATTAAGACAGGAGATTTAGATTGTAACTAAGTAAGCTAAACTGTTTTCCTTGTTTTCTCCATTTTTACTCTGACTGAATTTAGACCCGCATATCTTTCCGTCCGGTTTCGCCGTGCACTGGAACATGTATTGATAGAGTTTAGTGATAGCGAAAGGCTTCGTGATATTTATTTATTAGTAAATGCTGGATTAAACCCCAAAAGACTAACGCAGAGTAAAAGCAAGTGGCACAAAAGACCGGCAGACGCGGCCCAGAAAGGGAAAACGAACCCCTTAAGCGACGAAATATATTGATTTTGTAATTTAAAAGAAAAAAATATTTTGCCAAAATTACGCCGACTCAGCGGCCGCGACGCGTGACTAAATAGCACAGAGCGGGGGGAGGCTGCCCTAAGCCCTGCACGCACGCAGAGCACCAGCACCCCACCAACCCACCAAAGCGAGGCCGGGCCGGCGCGGGGGGGTTTAAAACCAGTTAGAGTCAGATACCTGCCTCAAACTGACGTATTAAACCCCAAAAGACTAACGCAGAGTAAAAGCAAGTGGCACAAAAGACCGGCAGACGCGGCCCAGAAAGGGAAAACGAACCCCAACACCAACAGAAAGAGGGAGAAGGAGACAAGCGTGTAAAATCAAATCAACGAGCCGCAGAAAAAATTAAACCAAGCCAAAAAAGCCAGGTCCAAGCAATAGCTCTAAGACTCGTACCTGAGCTCGGGATCTGCTTCAGCCGTCGCAACTCGCTCCGCTCGAGAACTGCGCCAGAGACCGGGGCTCAGCGCGAGCGACGCCTGCTCAAGCAACCGGGCCGCCGTTGACTCATTGAGGCAGGCCCTGCGCAGATCTTCCGGCTGCGCCTTGGCCCGGCCGAAGTAGCGCAGCAGAAACAGCAGCATGTGGCGGGGATGCGTCAGGCAGCGCGACAGCGGGTCGCTCAGCAGCTGCCAGGACCCCGGCATATGGTGAGCTCGAAACTGAAAGTCGTGCCTCAGCGCTGCCAGAGTGGCCGTTTTGAGCAGGGTCATGACGATCGGGTTGCTGGAGGCACCGCGGTTGATGGTGCCGACCGCCGCGCTGCTGTCGACGTAGCAGGCCACCTTGCCGCCGGCCAGCTGCTCCTGGAACAGAATGATGGCGAGCAGCGGCAGTACCGTCTCCTTGGCGTTGATGTGCTCGCTCAGGAAGATGCCACCGGCGTCACTGCAGAAGTCGACGAGGCGGAACTCGCGCTGGCCATCAGAGGTGCTCAGGATCATGCCACCGGCACTGACGCAGGCGTCCGTCTCGACCGCTGCCAGCACTCGTGCACGCCGCCACAGCTTGTCGGTCGGGAACACTGGGATTGCATGCTGCCAGAACTGCAACTGGGCCAGTAGCTCGCCGCGCACCGGTACTCGATGATGCTGCTCAGGAATAGCGATGGTTATCTCCAGGAGCGCGCGAAGCAGGGCCTTTGCAGGTTTGGCCACTTTGCAGAACCAGTTCAGTTTGCCGACTAGGTGCTGAAGGCGACGTTTTTGCAGGCTCTTCGAGTTGGCGCAGTCCTGGAGAAGTTCTCGAAGGCCGTCCATCTTCTTATGACGCACGCATTGATGACGCACGTATATTTTTTATACGCACGCAGAGCACCAGCACCCCACCAACCCACCAAAGCGAGGCCGGGCCGGCGCGGGGGGGGTTTAAAACCAGTTAGAGTCAGATACCTGCCTCAAACTGACGTATAAAAAATAACATATAGAATAGCCTGCATCAAATATCAACAGAATATTGTCTCTCTGCTTTGCTTTCTTCGATATTTTTTTGCTTTCGAATATCGTATAATTCCTGTAAAGGAATGATTTTCAAACTTTAAATTTTGTGCCGCCGAAACAATCTAGACCGCTCGATTTTTGTTATTTGTCGAAACTTTCGATGGACTTTCCGTTGAGCTATGTGGTAGTTCTGCTCTATATTTGAACAGGTTGTCTCAATAGTTGCAGACACACTACTACTCTGACGAATTGACGAGTAGCATCTAACGTATCGTATTTAGGGTGCATGCAGAAATATGACTGAATACGTTTTTAAACAAGACAAAGACAAGAGAAACTTTTGTATTTTCGACTCCGCTCTCTTGCAGATCATTCAATTGTTTTGTTGCACTCGTTCTGCTCAGTTCGTGGCTTCGTCTAGAGAATATGCTGCTGATTTTGTTAATACACTCTGTTACTGCTGAATCATGAAAGTCTATATTTTGCTATTTTTCTAACCTTTGGCTTCGTCCCTACACTCCACCTTCAAACTTTTAGCAGTCGACTTTCTGCATACGTGTCTGCGCTTTGGTATTGAAAATTTAATAAGAAATATACAGGTTTGCCCTGCATTGAATTGAAACGAATAATAAATACGCCAAAATTTCGGGCATTATAATAAATTATAATGGCTCTTACTTCTCCAAAGTGTGGTCGGACTACTTATAAATAATCCATAAGGGCTGCAAGCCTCATTACCGCGCTCTCCCAGTCAAGTCCAGGCTTCTATTTGAAATGATTTACAACTTGACCCTTCTGTTAAGGAATTTTCCCAATTCTCGTGCATGGAATTTCTAGGCATCAAAATGAGACACCCTCTCATTTTTATTCAGTCGCGAGACTTTTAGCTATTCAATCTGCAGATTCTTCAGAAAAGTTTTCAATACCCCCCCCCAGTAATTATTTAGTTATGGAAGCAGGTATTTTCCTGACAGAAGTAGCTTTTTCTTAATAAGGATTTCCACAGTAGGCAGGCGAGAGCCATTTTCATGAAATATTTGTAGCCCTGCGCAGCGCAGGTGTTGAAGTAAAAAAAACTGCAATTATCCTTCTAAATAGGACCCTGCCGCTGCTCTGGAACATCTGTAATCATTTCTTCCCTTCCCTAATTTAGATAATAAGGGCTTGTTTAAAACTTTTTACTCCCTGCATTGTCTCCTTTTGTGAAGAAAAAAAAACAAAATTTTTGCCATACAAATTTGGCAAGAGATAATTCTGGGCTACATTCAGTTGAATGACCATCCTAGTACTGGCAGTAAAGTACTGCCAAAGTGTACTGTTTGCGAGTTGATAGCTTTCTAGACATTAGGTCAGCAAAATATGAAAAATGATATTGGTAAACACCTTCAATAATAGCTTAAGAGTGTACCTGCACGCGACAATTTTATTACAGATATACTTTATAGCAAAATGAACTAAACAAATATTTTTCTTGTGGGTATTTACAGCTTTATTTACAACGTGCTAAATTTAAAGGAATGGTAATCTTCATTGACCCCAGATCAAATGCAATCATTGATTTTGTGATGAATAAAGAATTTTTCCTATCTCCGCAGTGTGCTTTTTCCCAGGAAATTAGCCTTCAAAAATACACAATCATTGAGTTTTACGTCCTGTTGTACTACACCTTTTCATGTTCAATTTTGATCAAAGTCCAGTTCTAAAAAACTAGCGGAAATTCAATTCAGACAATTAAAACTGGGGCAACGCTTACGGAAAATCAATAGAAACAAACCCCTGTTCAAAACATTCTGCCACCGAAGCAAGATTTAGCCATAGACAAAATTGTCCCCAGTCTGCATTGTCTGAATTCTACACCTTCTTCTTTCCATTCTATTTTGGCAAACGTGCAATCAAATTCAAAATCTTTTCATTCAATTCAGACAGTTTATGGTAGTTCTTGGCCGGACGTGCATTCAATTCCGACAAATGTGCTTTCAAAAGCGACAATTTTCAAACAAAGCAAACAAGCTACCACGAGAAGCCGACACTTTGCAATCAATTCAAACAATTTGCAATCAATTTCGACAGTTGGCTATGAATTGGCTTTTTCTGTCCTCCTATCTATGGCTCATACTGCGAAATTTCCAATCAATTCCGACAAATTTCAATCTATTTAGACAAGCCATTAGAGTACATACTACATGTACTGTACATTTACAGTATACTTCAAAATGCAACAGGACAACTAAAACTGAAACATTCAGCAGAGCTCATGAGGTTCATAAAGATTCAGCAGTCAGATTTTAGCCATCAATCGGCACTTCCGCAATGCAGCGCGGTACATAAGTCAGACAATGGTTGTACCAAGCCGTGCAGTTGGCTCCGGTGACGACGTTTACACAGTACTATTCGTTACTCCCTCAAGCATATCGCGCCGATATGCTGCTTTGGTTCGTCCAGCAAGAGCTTGCTGGTCGGGGTTCAGAAAGGCGTCGATGTTTGTGGCTAGCTGGACTTTAATCGCAGCCTTCCAAGCCGATATCGCATTCTCGACGGGTGTCAAGCGACAAGCGTATTCTTGAGGTCTTCTTCTGTACAATACAATTCGATTTAAAAAGCTACAGTAGCTCCTACATGTATGCTTCGTTCTGTCAAATGAAATGGTACCCATACTTAAATTTCAAATTTTTCTCTTCATGATGTGTCTATGGCATTGAGTCATGGCCCCATCTAGCCTCAATAGTTGGAAAAAACTTTCGTTTCTGTTCGTTGCAAAAGTACAGAAGTATATGTGCAAGGCTAAATCTATGGGTGTTCCGAATCTCCAAGTTTCTCTCCATGATGTGTCAATGGCATTTAGCCCTGGCCCCACCCAAAGTAAAAAGTAGCTTGTCTCACCCAAAGGAATTGATTGGAAATTTTGCAGTATGAGCCATAGATAGGAGGACAGAAAAAGCCAATTCATAGCCAACTGTCGAAATTGATTGCAAATTGTTTGAATTGATTGCAAAGTGTCGGCTTCTCGTGGTAGCTTGTTTGCTTTGTTTGAAAATTGTCGCTTTTGAAAGCACATTTGTCGGAATTGAATGCACGTCCGGCCAAGAACTACCATAAACTGTCTGAATTGAATGAAAAGATTTTGACTTTGATTGCACGTTTGCCAAAATAGAATGGAAAAAGGTGTAGTCTAGGAAATACTAGTGTATTTCCACTAGTTTTTTTAGAACTGGACTTTGATCAAAATTGAACGTAAAAAGGTGTACAGTACTCGAACGTGGTCCTTCAATCTTCAATCTTCAATCGATAGAGATCTGAGATATAGCACCTACATTGGATAGCACGTATCGAAGACACGTTCTGAACGTATAGAACCTCATTCTACATTTATGAATGAAAGATATTTCCACTATCTAAATATAGACTTATTAAACAAGCAAAATCTATACAATGCCCTTGGCAAGTAACCCTTGGCAGATTCTTGCATTCCTGCAGTGTACGACCCACTCGTATCACAAAAGTTTCTGTAGTTCTTTTTTGTACTAAAATTAGCTACAGGTTCTCTTTTCCAAATTCACAGATTAAAGATAACTGCGTGACAGAGCCGGAGATGATCAGGAAAATACAGCATCTCCGTCGCATAATCTATCCCCTATCCGACAGTTGATAGCGAATAGAGCTAGCTAAATCACGATACGGCGCAGCAGCTGTCAAAGCTGCTCAAACTAAAGCTCTCCGATTCAATCTCCCAGCAGGTGAAGCCGGAGCAGCCGCTAATGGAGTAGATGCATAGAGAAAAAAAACTATCGAGAACTATTCGACAGCTGCAGACTGTATTTGCGCCTCTTGCCGAAAAACAAACTTCCCATCGGGTCTGTTTCCCAACCAAAGATACACAGGCAGTCATATTTTAAAGATGCTCGTCAATAAAAAAGTGGACCTAAGGACGGTCTTTAAAAGAAGAGTCACGAATCCAGTTAACTTTGGCCTTTATTAGTTCTTTCATCCAATTCCGAGGGGTCTAGAATGAATGGATTAGAATCATCTGTCAAGAGTCGCTGTTGCGTGCTAATTTACTCGAAAATTATCGCTGATTACAGGAGAGGGCTGTCTGATATCATATCTCCGAAAATGGAGCAGACAAGAGGTTTTTTTCGGCGCTCAATTCAGTTGCAGCTGCATATTTGTCTGTGCAATTATCTGCGAAATTGTCCGTTAGGCGACTGTCTTCGTTATCATTGCTGTGACCTTGTCGATGGTTGATGTGTAATCTTGTCGGATGAACGTTTTTTGCCGTTATCGTCGCTAGCGAATTCAGAGCTCTGGAGAACGCATATGGGGTTTTGCCATAGACAATTACAAACAACCTTGTACGCTATACTCCGTGAGCCCTTCAAGCAGTTCACCAAGAACCAATCTGGCCTGGAAGTATCATAGAAGCACAATCCGAGAAAGTTCTACCGAGAAAGCATATGCCCCATGCACATAGTATATTTCAGATGTCCTGGAGAAAACAGACGTGACGACACAATCAGAAAAAGCTAAGTATTAAACACTATGCTAGTCACGTTGTTCTGCACTCAATGCAGTGGTCAGGTATGCTAAGCCTGAGAATGAATCTGCCGTGCGAAGTGTTGTCTTACTCGATTCGTATCCCCTCGGACTCCAGATCCCGGACATTGCCGGAGGCAGGTTGCGTCAAAGCCTCTGCAGTTGCGAGAATCCGAACACTCCGAAAAACGAGTCGGCAGGGTATGTCGACAAAGGTAGAGTAAGGTTAGTTTTTGTTCATCTGCTTGTGCTGCCCGCCCCCCGCGGCAAAAATTCTCAGTAGCTACAAGCGAAAAATACTCGAAAGCGAAGCACTATACGTTTATATACTTCTTCATGCACTTGTACAACTTCTTCTGCTAAAGATCTCCATGATCTTTGACATGCATGCACCAAAGTTAAAGCATAATTCGTTTCTTTGACGCAAAGAGAAAATTTGCAAAAAGCAGTTGTATAACTATATAACTAGACTTGTAGCCACTGAAATCTAGCAAGAAATTTCAGGAAAAAAAACAGTTTGAAAATGAAACAATCGAGCTCGCTGATTACAACCGAATTGGGATTTGCAATTAATTGAAATCGCAAAAAAGACTCCTCTCTGCTAGCTCAGTTAATCTAGACAGAGAGCGAGAAGACTCTGGCTTTTCAGTCCGGCGAGTTACTCACTCACGAGTTACTCACTTTTGTCAGTTTTAGGACTTCCTTCGACACCCGCCTTCTGCGCCGCTATCAAAGCGAAGAACGCATGGGGGACTGCGAAATCAAAGGAGATTGCAGATATAGCTACAGTTCGTCTCACTTTACAATTTTCTGCTGTTGAAAGATTTGCTTTGAGGTCAACGCCAATTGCTGTTGTAGGCTAAGCCCAAAAATAACCAATCCCTTTTTATGATTGTTTTCAATCTTTTCATAAAGCTCAACGCCTTTACAAAAAACGTAAACAATGCTGCAGTGCGAAATACGAGTACAAGAGGGCTTGTCCCAAAAGTAGTTTTACTTTTAATCATTTCTCTCGTTCTGATAGTCCAAATAACGTGATTTCATATTAATTTGAACATATTTTTATGTAGACAATTTAAACAAAAGTGAACGAAAATAGACTTGCAGCTGTAAGTCAGCAAGCCAGTGGAAAAGTAGCGAGAGTACTTTTTGGAATGGTCTCAGATTTATTTTTTTGGCTGCTGTGACACAGAGATGTCTATGGTAGAAACATGAAACTTTTTAAGAAGTAGAAGACAAGACTCTTTGAACAATTAATGCTATTGTGAATGAGCCGTTTCTGCTGCGTGAGTCTAGTAGGACTGATCAGATCAATATAGTGAATTTAGTAATTATAAAAACAGAAGGCGCTTAGCATTACACCAGGCCAAATCACTGTGAGCCTCCATATTCTAGACTTAAGTTCAACTTGGTTCATTTTTAGCTAACCTTCCATGCCAACATGGTTCTTAATTATTGCATTTGTACTTAACGACCACAGCAAGGAAAACCTATTGAATAAACTAGTCACGAAATTTTTCAGCTGTCTGCTTGCTTTTGTTCCTGTCACGAACTGACAAATATCTTGCTCCAGTTAATGAATTGCATTGGATGCAAAGTATGTTATTTTGCTTGAATCGCTAAATTGTAAATTATTCAAGTCGACTTTCGAATTGATTCTGGTTCTGACGTTGTTTGCAAAATAATTAGTGGCAGAGTCAGAACTTCCTTAGCAGTTTTATTTAACAGACAGAAAAATATCATTCGATCGTGACTTCACATATGGGGATTAAAACGCTTAAAACATGAAAATACGTCTAAAAAGCATGTGCAAAAACAGAACTATTTACGATTAACTTTAAAAATATTTTAAAAACAGAATTTACTGGCGCAACTCAGCAAAGCGAATGCACAACATCAATTAATGCAAATTTATGACTTATCAACGAGGACAAAACACAGTAAAAGCTCTGACTTGTTTACAACTCGATTTTTTTATCACAGCCTCAAAAATAACTAAAGAAATTGTCGAGTTAAACAAGAAAACTATTGATGAAACTGCTTACTGTTACGAGTCTATCGACTCTTATTTTAGAGTTGACTCACGAACTATACTCAAGTGTAAGGACAATTGGAGTGTTCTCGAAACAGATTCCCTATCTCCATAATAGACGATTTTCGGGCGGAAATGACGCCTGCCTCAAGTGACGCTTTGCACTATCGAGGACTTTCCTTCCATTTGAGCAAGTCCTCTTGAGTCGATGCATTGCTGTGCAGTATAGAAACGCAACAACAACAACAACAACAACAGCAACAACAACCTTTTAGGGCAAAGACAAGACAGGACAATACAAGGTTACAATCGCTGATTGATATTTCGCTAAAATATGCAGTAGCTATAAATAGATTACAATTTATGCAAGAATTACAACAAGACGATAATAAAAGTCAAGAAATTGGACGTAGCTTTGACATTAAACAGCATACTTTTTGGTAGGTGTATTTGATTGACAAAAACGGTATTCGAGTAACAACAAAATGCGAACGGGAATGAACCATTATAAAATTCGATGCAGCTTGGATGAAGACCGAACAGATGGTCAATTGGGGTCGCGATAATGTCCGGGCGTGGAGGTTGAAACGAGTCCTAATTTCAAGGTTTATTTTTTCTCTGCAGAAATCCTGAGACAGACGACTCAGCGCGGTGGAGCATAGGTAGCGGAGTTGAAATGGCAATAATGACGTTTGAGTTAGCCAATTATAAACATTATAGATTGATGAAAAACAGCGTTTTACATGTACTAAAGACAACAAGAAAAACATTTTAACGAACGCGAATAGTCCACCGCCTTTAGTCCATCTTGTTTATGTCAATTAAGTAAGTAGGACAGGAAGTCGATAAAACCTAGCGCTTTCAAAGTTCCGTTTAAACAAAAGCGGCGTCACCCACCTCACGCCCCGGCTAGGACTGGCCATCAATTCCTTTCTTTCCTTCCCCGGGCATGTACATGGGCTACTGTCTCGTACATTGGATTGAACAGAGTCCGCGCTCCCTCCCTTGCACTAAACCCATTCCAAGTGTTCATTTCGATCAATAGCATTATCTCTAACAGTTCTTATCTGCTATTACCTATAACTAGTTCAAGTCACCAGCAAACAAGACCACACAGTTGTAAAAAAAATTGTTATGCAAATTCGATGGCCTGTTTGATAAGTGGTGCAAACAAACCTTAATTTCGTACTACGACATTCTTTAACAACTTTTTATCACTCTTTAAATCTCAACTGCTGACTGTCTTTTCTAAGCGTGGTCGACGAATCGCTATCGATGAACTCCAAGTCGCTTGACAGCCTACGGCGCAGCGTCAAGTCGATGGGCGGCTGGCAGCCATCGGGCAGCTCGTTGCCACCGTAATTTCCGTGGCTGTACAGCAGCGGAGACAGCATCGCGTCGAACTCGTCTTCGTTGGCGTCTTCAGCCTCTTCCACAAGTGCCGGCGCGTCTCGTATTTCGTTGCTACCTGCCGCCGCTGCCGCTGCCGCCGCCGCCGCTGCTGCTCCGTGCTGGTTAGAGCGACGCTCGCTTTGAGCACCCGCTGTTGAACAATAGCCATTAGCTGTAAGTTGTTCGAGTCAGTTTGTTAGCTAGTTAATGGGCAGAATCAAGGCAGAACCCCTGAGCACGAGCACACACACAGATAGGCACGCATACACAGGTTCTCGCGGGATTTACAGCGGCCCTGACTTTATTATCTGACTTGACTAAATGGCTCACACAGAAGCCGGTTTCTAAAGGCATATGGAACCACGATTACTACTTTGTCCTGGAATTAAAATGTGTCAGAGGTGCCAAGTAGGTGTCAGATGCGTCAGAGCGCATAGTCCAGGATATAAGCTGCATGAACCTTTGAATAACAACCCCACGCTTTTGCAGACCAAGAACTTGGCTCACCAGACAGATTTCGAAGCTTCTTTCTGCCGCAGGTCATCAAATAAATAGCGTGCGCTCTGAAGTGCTTGTTCAAGCCGAAGTAGATAAAAAAGTTGCAACTGTAGCACAGCAGGTTGGGCAGATTGGCCACCAGACGGTACAGCCGGTAAACCAGGCACTGGTCTAGGCCGCAGCCGCACAGGTACCGAAGAGGGAACAGGTTGTGAAACGCGAACGTCCACGGAATCTGGCCCAGCAGCACCAGGCAGATGACCACAATTAGCATGGCTGTTAGTCGTCGCTGAGCCATCTGGCGTCGAACGCTGACGCTTGGACGCTTTATCGGCGTTGTCAACGTTGCCGACATTGACGTGCTGCTGTCCTCGCCGGCGCCCCAGCGGCTGCGATTTCCGGTTCCGGCGCCTCCGCCGCCGCCGGAACTAGTGGAATATTTCTTCATCCGCCTAGACTGCCTTCGCAGCACCCATATTAGGCAGAGATTAGCCACGGCCAGAAAGATTAGCGAGACGAATTGGCTGACAATGGCACGCGACCAGGTGGCCACCTCGTACCAGGGGCTGTAGAAGAATTCCAGTCGTTCGGCCTCTACGTAGCTTCGATTTTTACTCTCGTCGTACCCGTAACGAGCTCGGAAGCCGAAAAATGAGTACAGGTTAATAACAGTCGATGCTCCGACGATTCCGACTGTGATTAGAATGGCGTTGAACGAGGTGCAACGAGTCTTAGAGATGTTATAGTGACTCATCGAGATGTATCTTTCTAAGGCTAGGCACACAGTTAGCCAAATGCTGGCGGTCTCCGTGATACTGTTCAACGGGCTGAGTCCGTTGGCCAACAGGAAGTACATGAGCAGCTTGGTCTGGCGGATCGCTTCAGAGCCCCGAGGCTTCCTGGAATGTTGATGCGTTGAGTCAGAAAAATAAGGGAGAGATTATATATTAGGACTAATATTTACATTAGGGAGATTATTCGGACTAATATTTACATTAGGGAGATTATTCGGACTAATATTTACATTAGGAAAATTATTAGGACTGTACTGGTCATTGGGGAAATTCGAAGTGACAAGCATGCAACTTTGAATGCAATCATTGACGCCCAACCTAATTGAGCTTGTTTGACCCAGCAATTTAGTACACGACTTTTAAGCTTTAGGTTCTTTTAGAGTAAACAATTTGATTTATTTAGTCAAAAGAATTACAAAAAAACTCTTGTTAAAAGCACTTTGAGAAAGCTTTTTGAGTTAATTTAGTCAGGAAACATTAAGCTCACAATGCATTCATTTAGGCTCAACATGGATTTAGCGACTCAAAGGTCAGCTATTGATACTCTTGAAAATTGCCAAGACTGTTATTTGAGACCGCGCTGAGTTCGACGACTCTAATTAACGGACGGGTCAGCTTTGAGTAGCCGAAAGGGGTGTGTCTCCCAATTAAGTAAAAGCACGACTAGCGTGTCTTATGGAGAGTGGGTTCGGTAATATGGGATTAGATAGAGTGGGATTAGGTAATAGTGGGATTAGTAATGGGATTAATGCGGTCTTACCGAGAAAAATCAATAACGCCATAGAAACAAAAGTGCTCACTTTCTCACTGCCTGAACGAAGCACTCTGGAGCCTTAAGCAGCAAAGTGAGAATGTCAAACAAGGCCAGGGCTGTCATGAACACGAACGGCGCCCCTTTGAACTCTTTGCCAGCAAAAAATACCGCCATGGTGATTGCGTTCAAACCCAGGCCGGCAAAACAGATGGCGAGTTGGGTGAGATAGGCTGGGTGCTCCACCGTGATGGAGAAGAGCTCGACTGAATCGCATGAGATGTTGTTTGTAGCGGACTCATTGGCTTGCATCTTTGCTTCGAGGCTGTTGAAATTCCTGCCGCTGTGAGGAATGCTCTTCTGCTGAAAGGTCAATTAATGATTAGCTTATGATATGATTTATTTATTGGGATTATATTCTGATTTCCACTTTGGAGTCATATCTGATTTCTACTTTGTCGCTCTATCGGAGTTTTACTTTGGAATTCTATCTGATCATTAGAGCTGGAACGGTGTCTCATTAGAGCTGGAACAGTGTCTCATTAGAGCTGGAACGGTGTCTCATTAGAGCTGGAACAGTGTCTCATTAGAGCTGGAACGGTGTCTCATTAGAGCTGGAACAGTGTCTCATTAGAGCTGGAACAGTGTCTCATTAGAGCTGGAACAGTGTCTCATTAGAGCTGGAACAGTGTCTCATTAGAGCTGGAACAGTGTCTCATTAGAGCTGGAACAGTGTCTCATTAGAGCTGGAACAGTGTCTCATTAGAGCTGGAACAGTGTCTCATTAGAGCTGGAACAGTGTCTCATTAGAGCTGGAACAGTGTCTCATTAGAGCTGGAACAGTGTCTCATTAGAGCTGGAACAGTGTCTCATTAGAGCTGGAACAGTGTCTCATTAGAGCTGGAACAGTGTCTCATTAGAGCTGGAACAGTGTCTCATTAGAGCTGGAACAGTGTCTCATTTAACGAGCCCTAGTGCTCTTCACATTTTGCATTTGCACTTTCGTTTTAACCAACTACAGAGGTTGATTCCGAATCGCAGACGCCCATACAATTAATAACTCAGTGGCTTTATTATTTTATTACCCTTGAACGAACCAAAATGCCGAGCATCAGCTCCAACTTCATCCCTTCATTTCCTGATACGAAACGACTCCCTCGATCCCCGTCCCCCGGTTCAATCGTCGGGCCAATTCTTCTGCAATCTCTCCATATTTCTTAAAAATGAATTATTTATAATGCTGGCCGTTGGCCCGAGGGCACACATTTGTCCCTACTCCTGTCCACGAGACCCTCGCTATAATCCGTCTCTATCGTTCGACGAGTATTTCTTCCATTTTCTTCTCAAGTTTGGGGAACACAGGGCTAGAAATATGCTAGCAGAGGCTATCAAAGTTTTTTGTTAAGAACTAACACTGCAAGCAAGAGTGTATTTTTTTACGTGCGAGTACTTTAAGCGGTAAAGTTTCGTATTGAGAGTCTGAGCACATATAGTATGCTAATGTAAGCCTGAGTCTTTTGAAAAGTTAATAAACTTTGTCAGTTGAGGAAAATGCGCGAGTGGATGAGAGGGATCGTGGAGAGAGATGTTGGAGTGGAAGGAGGAAGAGAGGAGAAAGGAGAGAGCAGAAGGGAGAGAGGAGAAGAGGAGAGAGAAGAGAGGAGAGGAGAGATGAGGGAGGAGTGAGAAGAGGAGAGAGAAGAGAGGAGTCGAGAGAGGAGAGAAAGGAGAAAGGAGAGAGGAGGCGATGCAGTAGGGCACACAGGGGAGGAGACGAAAGATAGCAAAAGGTAAATAGGAGAAATCATATCAAAATCCTAATTGCTTCAAACTCTATCTAGCCAAACTCTGACTGAGGCCGGATTCAAGCCAAAAATAAAACAGCAGACACTTCTCATGTCACCCTTAGTCAAACAAGTCTTAACGGGTAGGCAGCTTCATTTGTTAATTGGCAATTTTCTTTTGTAAACCGAGCCCCTGCTACACTTTTCCACTCTTCAGAGTCCTGGCGCATTTTGCAGCTGCTGCGAGCTGAAGCGTCGATGAGACATGGGCATGTCACGTTTTTGATGGAACAAATCACAGCTGGAGTGAGGAGTAACTCGAGAGGGAGGAAAGAAGCTGATGCAATCCCAGATAACTCTTGAAGGAGATATTGAAATCGAGATATAGACTGGATTTGTGCGCCTCTAGCCCATCCAGCAAGCGCTGTTTTAGTGATAGCCCTTTGCAGTATTATTTGGGGGAAATATTTTAGAAACTGGCACGATCGACGACTGCAGTCGTCGAGGCGCACAGACACACAGATGCTAAAGTAGACGAACAGTCAGACAAACAGATGCTAAAGTAGACGGACAGTCAGACAAACAGATGCTAAAGTAGACGGACAGTCAGACAAACAGATGCTAAAGTAGACGGACAGTCAGACAAACAGATGCTAAAGTAGACGGACAGTCAGACAAACAGATGCTAAAGTAGACGGACAGTCAGACAAACAGATGCTAAAGTAGACGGACAGTCAGACAAACAGATGCTAAAGTAGACGGACAGTCAGACAAACAGATGCTAAAGTAGACGGACAGTCAGACACACAGATGCTAAAGTAGACGGACAGTCAGACACACAAATGCTAAAATAGACGGACAGTCAGACACACAGATGCTAAAGTAGACGGACAGTCAGACACACAGATGCTAAAGTAGACGGACAGTCAGACACACAGATGCTAAAGTAGACGGACAGTCAGACACACAGATGCTAAAATAGACGGACAGTCAGACACACAGATGCTAAAATAGACGGACAGTCAGACACACAGATGCTAAAATAGACGGACAGTCAGCCTAGTGGCGTGAGCAGGAACTTTAATTGGAGGCGCTGCAACCGTTGCGGTGGGTCTTGGTAGGCGCCCCTGTCTCTTGTTGGGCGCCCCTGTCTCTTGGTATTCGCCCATGTCTCTTGTTGGGCGCCCCTGTCTCTTGTTGGGCACCCCTGTCTCTTGGTATTCGCCCATGTCTCTTGTTGGGCGCCCCTGTCTCTTGTTGGGCGCCCCTGTCTCTTGGTATTCGCCCATGTCTCTTGTTGGGCGCCCCTGTCTCTTGGTAGGCGCCCCTGTCTCTTGGTATTCGCCCCCGTCTCTTGGTAGGCGCCCCTGTCTCTTGGTATTCGCCCCTGTCTCTTGGTAGGCGCCCCTGTCTCTTGGTATTCGCCGCTGTCTCTTGGTATTCGCCCCTGTCTCTTGGTATTCGCCCCTGTCTCTTGGTAGGCGCCCCTGTCTCTTGGTAGGCGCCCCTGTCTCTTGGTAGGCGCCCCTGTCTCTTGGTAGGCGCCCCTGTCTCTTGATGGCTATAGAGACAGAAGCTAAGCTTCTGTCATTCGACGAGCTTGATTACCTCCTTAATTCGTTAATCGAACCCCCGACCTTCCAGTCGTAAGTCCGACGCCCTAACCACTAGACTGTAATGTTGTACGGTATAAGTACAATTGCGGCAGTACAATCGGAGCACAAGTGCATAACACTGAAACCGCCCCTCGTTCCCCTCGGTCTTGTCACTCGCACCCTCTCTAAGTCGCCATGCCGGCTCTACTTCTCATTTCTTCTGAGAACAGCTTCTATAAAATAGAAGAGAGATATTCTGGGTAGAAAAGGGAAGTCACGTGCTACTACTCGCTCGCCGTCTCTTTGCTTCAGGCTTCTGACGACTGTCTACTTGGGAGACTCGCTCGTCTCTACCTGAAGTGTTCGCACAGGGTTGGTTGATGGTCTTACAGAAATAAGAGAGTCAGATATATGGGGAAACAGAAGCGTTAGAACTTCTTCGGTGTATAAAACTTACTGTCTCACTATATTCGAATCCTGAGCTCTGCTCTCGACATATCGTATACCGACTCTGGACCCGTCAATAAGTTTAATATATAGTATTTTTTCGATGATATGAGGGCTTTTTTGAGTAAGCTCACTTTGGAGCAGTTTCTGCGATAGGAATTGTGGGTTAGGAGAGAGAGAGAGACACGGATGTTTGTCCAGGCGGCGCTGGGAGCGGGGATCATCAAACGGGGCTTGATGATTCGAGTGTTTCAGAGCAGCAGAAAAACAGTAGCGGCTGTTGGATGAGCCAATCTAAAGTCAACACCGACTGGTCAGCGCTGCTCAGATAACTATCTGCAGGGGATGTTCGGAGCCTTCAGCTGGCCTATATTGGAAGGATACGTGAATTAGAACCATCCGTTTGTCATAGACTGGTACCATGGGCAACTGAAGTTTTGATAGAAGGGCGCTAAACTCGATTTTTTTTAAATGAGCTAAAGTCAGGTTTGGAACACGCAGCTCTTATTCGTCTTATCCGCTGATGCATTTAGTTACTAGTATGCCCTCGAGAAGTCGGATTTTTCTCGACAATACGGCAATTAAATATACGTACCGACGTATCGACTCACTTCTACGAGCGTAAGAAATTCGAGGTTTAGCGGCCTTCTACTTCAGAAATACATTGATGGTATATCGTGGACTGTCTCTCTGATTCATTTTTAGTATATAGGACTAGCAATCTGCGCCCCCCTCTGGGGAGGCAACAAAGAAAAGAATAAATTTTTTTCAATCAATCAAGGTTTCGAAACTTTACAGTCACTATTGTTGATATCTTAAGTAAAATGATGTTACAAGTTAAAAAGCATCAGCCAGCTATATATAAAGTCTAAGATATCAGCATCCCCTGTGTGTTTTGTCCGAGGTGCACTCACGAGAAGTTGAGACATTGCGAGCTTCAGTTGTCCGGCGACACATGCCGCACTTTTATATAGTCGTACTTCTATAAGGACGAATCGTTTAATATAAAGTTCAGATTCCTCCAATGAACTACTTTGTTGAGTTTTCTGGCATCTTCTTGCTAATAAATTAGATTAGGTCAAAATTGCCTCGAAGATGAGCTTCTTCATTATGAAATTGCATTTGACCCATCGGTTTGAGCTGTTGATATTTATACGAGCTAGACTTTTCTGTCTGGTAGAGGCGGATCCTTGACAGACACACAGGTCTAGTAGAGGCGGATCCTTGACAGACACACAGGTCTAGTAGAGGCGGATCCTTGACAGACACACAGGTCTAGTAGAGGCGGATTCTTGACAGACACACAGGTCTAGTAGAGGCGGATCCTTAACAGACACAGGTCTAGTAGAGGCGGATCCTTGACAGACACATAGGTCTGTTGGAGGCGGATCCTTGACAGACACACAGGTCTAGTAGAGGTGGATTCTTGACAGACACACAGGTCTAGTAGAGGCGGATCCTTGACAGACACATAGGTCTGTTGGAGGCGGATCCTTGACAGACACACAGGTCTAGTAGAGGTGGATTCTTGACAGACACACAGGTCTAGTAGAGGTGGATTCTTGACAGACACACAGGTCTAGTAGAGGCGGATTCTTAACAGACACACAGGTCTAGTAGAGGCGGATCCTTAACAGACACACAGTTCTGTTAGAGGCAGATCCTTGACAGACACACAGTTCTGTTAGAGGCGGATCCTTAACAGACACGGAGCTTACGAAAAGGAAACCATATAGCGTTTAATTAATAACTGTTCAGCAATATTTCATCGAAAATCCAGCATTTCAGAAAGTCGGCGGCACCTTCCTTATCTTTCACTTGCACTGGAAGATGCAGCAGATTTCTTCTTTATTCCTAACCCCGCGATTTTTCACCTGCAGCTTGCTTAGCTACCTTGGCCAATCTCTGCATTATGTACGAAGAAATTAGAAAAAAAATCAATAGCTTCGTGTTCCCGGTTTCCAGTTGCGCGCAGCTTAACGTGGGCCGCACGTGCAAAATGGGGCAACTATGAAGCAAAAAATAACAGTTTTGAAGATATATAACGATTCACTAGCAGACTAATCTGTCATAGCTAATATGTACGAAATCCTTCTTCAGTCTGTTGCCTCTGCAAGGGCTGACAGCCATCCTAGTATGCGGAGACAGTGACAGATCACTTACTACTGCCAATAAGTATGTGCCCGTTAAGTGCCTTAGCAACTATGCGAAATTCTTCTGCATCTGGGCTCTGTGGCTTTGTTGTAACTGTGTTTTAGTAACTCAGTGTGACATTGTTCTCTATCGCCTCTATCCTCAGTGTGACCTTGTTCTCTATCGTCTCTATCCTCAGTGTGACCTTGTTCTCTATCGCCTCTATCCTCAGTGTGACATTGTTCTCTATCGCCTCTATCCTCAGTGTGACCTTGTTCTCTATCGCCTCTAACTTCAGTGTGACATTGTTCTCTATCGCCTCTAACTTCAGTGTGACATTGTTCTCTATCGCCTCTATCCTCAGTGTGACCTTGTTCTCTATCGCCTCTATCCTCAGTGTGACCTTGTTCTCTATCGCCTCTATCCTCAGTGTGACATTGTTCTCTATCGCCTCTATCCTCAGTGTGACCTTGTTCTCTATCGCCTCTATCCTCAGTGTGACATTGTTCTCTATCGCCTCTATCCTCAGTGTGACCTTGCTCTCTATCGTCTCTATCCTCAGTGTGACCTTGCTCTCTATCGCCTCTATCCTCAGTGTGACCTTGTTCTCTATCGCCTCTATCCTCAGTGTGACCTTGTTCTCTATCGCCTCTATCCTCAGTGTGACCTTGTTCTCTATCGCCTCTATCCTCAGTGTGACATTGTTCTCTATCGCCTCTATCCTCAGTGTGACCTTGCTCTCTATCGCCTCTATCCTCAGTGTGACATTGTTCTCTATCGCCTCTATCCTCAGTGTGACCTTGTTCTCTATCGCCTCTATCCTCAGTGTGACCTTGCTCTCTATCGCCTCTATCCTCAGTGTGACCTTGCTCTCTATCGCCTCTATCCTCAGTGTGACATTGTTCTCTATCGCCTCTATCCTCAGTGTGACCTTGCTCTCTATCGCCTCTATCCTCAGTGTGACCTTGCTCTCTATCGCCTCTATCCTCAGTGTGACATTGTTCTCTATCGCCTCTATCCTCAGTGTGACCTTGCTCTCTATCGCCTCTATCCTCAGTGTGACCTTGCTCTCTATCGCCTCTATCCTCAGTGTGACCTTGCTCTCTATCGCCTCTATCCTCAGTGTGACATTGTTCTCTATCGCCTCTATCCTCAGTGTGACCTTGCTCTCTATCGCCTCTATCCTCAGTGTGACATTGTTCTCTATCGCCTCTATCCTCAGTGTGACCTTGCTCTCTATCGCCTCTATCCTCAGTGTGACATTGTTCTCTATCGCCTCTATCCTCAGTGTGACCTTGTTCTCTATCGCCTCTATCCTCAGTGTGACATTGTTCTCTATCGCCTCTATCCTCAGTGTGACCTTGTTC
This sequence comes from Macrostomum lignano, assembly GCA_002269645.1. NCBI lineage: Eukaryota > Metazoa > Platyhelminthes > Macrostomidae > Macrostomum > Macrostomum lignano. Next base: position 246,197 of record NIVC01000630.1, read on the forward strand.
TCTATCGCCTCTAACTTCAGTGTGACTTGGATGCCTATGGACTCTATCTTAAATCGTAAACAGCTCGCTTACCTATAAATTTCTGCAACCAAAACTGCAGGATTTGATCAGAACTATACCTTGATAATTTGGCTTCTAGTTGATAATGGATCGTAACTTGAGCTGTACGCTCGTAAGCCAAAACTGATGCAGATTATTTGGTCCCTCCCATTGTGCAAAATCTTTTCGATGCTTTTTTATTTGCACTTGCTGAATTATAAACGCTTACGCGTAAAGTTCATTCAGTCACTGACTAGCTTGCGGCCTAGTTGTAAAATTTGCTATTTTGGCCTGGACCCGGACGCTCTGTGAGAGAGGTTTTATCGGCCGGGCAAGCCTAACCAAGCAGAGGCTAACGATCTTGTATGAACCGCTCGTTTTCTTTCTATCTGGCGGCGTCTCATGAGCGCGCGCGAGCGGCCTTTGGACAGAAAATTTATGGCTTTGGTACTGAAAGCCCCCCATTGCTGGTAGTCAGGGGCACTTCTGGGAAAGTCAATAAATAGCTTAAATAAGGATACGGGTTGTGGTCAGATCGAGGGGCTGCACTGTTCCCTTATCTATCTATCTATCTATCTATCTATCTATCTATCTATCTATCTATCTATCTATCTATCTATCTATCTATCTATCTATCTATCTATCTATCTATCTATCTATCTATCTATCTATCTATCTATCTATCTATCTATCTATCTATCTATCTATCTATCTATCTATCTATCTATCTATCTATCTATCTATCTATCTATCTATCTATCTATCTATCTATCTATCTATCTATCTATCTATCTATCTATCTATCTATCTATCTATCTATCTATCTATCTATCTATCTATCTATCTATCTATCTATCTATCTATCTATCTATCTATCTATCTATCTATCTATCTATCTATCTATCTATCTATCTATCTATCTATCTATCTATCTATCTATCTATCTATCTATCTATCTATCTATCTATCTATCTATCTATCTATCTATCTATCTATCTATCTATCTATCTATCTATCTATCTATCTATCTATCTATCTATCTATCTATCTATCTATCTATCTATCTATCTATCTATCTATCTATCTATCTATCTATCTATCTATCTATCTATCTATCTATCTATCTATCTGTGTATAAAAATGGATCATGAAATATCATCTCCTCAGACTTACTGTATGTATTAGAAGTGTTGAAGGGTTCGAACAGCGTTCCGCTTACTGAGACGCGAAAACTTCAAGAAGAACTGAAATGCAACTTGCAGTATGGGTCCTGCTGCTTCAGTGGCCAGACTTTTATATTTCCTGCATTCTTTTCTAAGCGGCCAGCTCAGAATTTTGTGTGGCTTCCTGCAAAGCTGCCGTCATTGGCTGGGCGGCGTCAAGCAATACCCAATGTGCTTCTTTAGCTAAGGCCAGAAATTTTGACTGCTAATGCGAATGCGACTTTTCGGATTGTAAAACTCTGCAGCATTTCTGTTGTCAGCATTAGTCGGTTTTAAGCTGAGTGCTTTTAATTTATGTTAGCAAAATCAAATCAAAATCAAAAATAAAAGATAAACGATTGAGGTTTTAAAAACTCATGATTAGCACCAGGGGCTTTAGGACCAGGGGCTTTAGCACCAGGGGCTTTAGCAGCAGGGGTGCCAGCACCAGCACCAGGGGCGCCAGCATCAGGGGCGCCAGCACCAGGGGCGCCAGCACCAGGGGTGCCAGCACCAGCACCAGGGGCGCCAGCATCAGGGGCGCCAGCATCCCGTACCAAGGTACTCGTACTAAGTCCGCCAGTAACCTTAAGAACCAATGTCAATTGCATATAGGCAGTTAAGGCCTACATTAAGATTTTCCGGTTAGTAGGCCTATTGCTGAGGCCAATTACAATACAAACGTTTATTTTATCAGGACAAACTGCGCGAGTAATGCAACCTCATGGAATTTTTCTGCGCTTGGATCAGCTTGAAGTACAATCGCCGAGAAACGTGTTTGAGTAAGTTTCAAGCTCGTTGAAAACTTTTTTACGACCAGTTGGAGAAAAATAATTGCGTCAATTCAGAAAACAATTTTCAACAGCCGGCATTTACAGAGAACTATGGTTGCAGATTCAGTCAGTTGGGATTTAATTGTACTTGTTAAAGAAGCAAAAGCAGGGGGAAATGATGCTTCAAGATAGATCATTTCCGTTCAAGAATATAGCATAGGAAAAAGTCAAAACTTTAATATTCGACAGACATGTACTACTCACAGTAGGGACATATCGAGTTTTTAGATAGATTTAAGTGTACAAAAATGGATATGCAATGAAGAAATGGAGCACAAATTGAAAAATTAATTCTTGCACAATAAAACAAATATAAAACAGTCAGCATGACAATTGAGGGCAAAATAACAAAAAATGCGCTTTTAAGAAATTGTAGATCCTATATTCTTAAATTTGGTAATCTTCAATATTTTTTAGTTGCCAACACAGATACTAAAATATCTAGATGGGGCCACTCAGGCATACATGTATATACTTAGTAAAGCAGCTTTCTACTGTCTGTTCTGTAGCAAAGAAGAATGCATAAGCTATTTTATATAAATAAAGGCAGATGAAATGACTGATAAGTTTAGAAGCCCAACCTTGCAGGCGTAAACGGCTTGCTAATTGGTTCAGCAATACCAGCTATGTACATTGGCAAGTCCACTGAAATACGTTAAAATGCTTCTGTTTAACTTACTACTGAACTGAAAGTAGCTTACACGCAAATATGCTGAGTGGCCCATCTAGTTATTCTACGAGTAGTATCTGTGGTTGCCAATAACGCAATTATTGCGGAGCTGTTACACGAGAGACATGTAAGAACAACAAAGTACAATTGCCTAAATAAGAATACGAACATTAATAATTTATTGAATTAATTTCGATTGTTAACATTTTTATACGCTTCTTTGTAGTTAGAAATAATTAGTGTATAAGTCTAATTGTTTCTGGCCTCTTTGATGGTAAAAGATTGATTAACCTTCCGAACTTGTAAGATCTTTTCGTATTACTGCTTCCGGAATCGTTAAGAGTTTTCTCAGTTGACACGACTATATTACGGTCTTTGAGTGCTTCTTGCTCCCCCACTGGGGGGTATTATGGCTAGTCTACCAATACTAAATCTCTAATATAATGCAATTGTAATATACAATCCACTAATTATTACTGAAAGTATTCACCTAAGACTACCCATCAGTGCGAAGCTAGCTACCGATAGAAACGCTACCGCAACAACAACGGTCGTATCAATGCATCTCCTGTTGCCATGGCAACCGTTGCCAACGTTGCCCCCGGCTGCGGCCGAATAGGCGGGCGACGGCGCGCCGACTTGTCTGGGCGAGGCGTCCTCGCTGGAAGCGGCTCCGGCCTGCTGCACGCGCTGGTCGGCCATCAGGTCCGCCAGCGGCTCGTAGGACCTCCGCCGACACCAGTCGGGCATGAGCTGGCTGTAGTACTTCACCACCAGCATCACGATGGGATTGGGGCAGCGAAGTCGGTCGCGAAGCAGCTCGCGTTCTACGCAGTTCAGAAACTGCAGACGATCGCTGGGTGATGAAGGAGTGTCGGGGCATTGAGGGTAACTGAGGTTAAATAAGATAAAGTTTTGCTGTAAATGTACTGGTTGTAAATTTTGCGGTTTTAGGGAAAATTAGAACTGGTTGGCTAAAGGAGCATGGGATCAGTTGCTAAGGGAACCTAGAATTTGTCTTTAGGGACGCAAAGAGTCGGTTGTCAAGGCCAAAATCGTTAGTTGTCATGCACCGACACCTAGAATCGGTTGTCAAGGACGCCTTAAATCGGTTGTCAAGGACACCTAGAATCGGTTGTCAGGGACACCAACAATCGGTTATGCCACCTACAATCGGTTGTCAAGGACGCCTAAAATCGGTCGTTACTGTTCCCAAAGTACGCTCGTACTCGCAGTTATATACTTAGATGGAATACTGTTAGATCTAGATTTAGTATAGTAGACTAGACCCCCCCCGTGGTCCCCTTCCCCATCGTCATTCAATGGCTGTCTCACTCGCACAGCTGCTCCTCCACCGTACGCCTAATAAAAGCCAGAAAGGCGTCCATATCTGTGCGAATCGTCTGCGTGTTATGCTTCGTGTCGTTGATTGCCCGGCCAATTTTGGCGTTCGCCGCCTCGATAGTTGACGTGACGCTTTTGAAGCGGCTGCAGTAGCGGGCCTCCTGCAGGAACAGCCACAGGCACTCGGCGTGCCGCTCGAATACTGAAAATTGGTTTGGTTTAATGGCTGCTTTAGACATGCAAATTCGGGATCTGGTTTGGGATCTGGTTTGGGATCTGGTTTGGGATCTGTTTTGGGATCTGGTTTGGGATCTGTTTTGGGATCTGGTTTGGGATCTGGTTTGGGATCTGTTTTGGGATCTGGTTTGGGATCTGGATTGGGATCTAGATTGGGATCTGGTTTGGGATCTGGTTTGGGATCTGGTTTGGGATCTGGTTTGGGATCTGGTTTGGGATCTGGTTTGGGATCTGGTTTGGGATCTGGTTTGGGATCTGTTTTGGGATCTGGTTTGGGATCTGGATTGGGATCTAGATTGGGATCTGGTTTGGGATCTGGTTTGGGATCTGGTTTGGGATCTGGTTTGGGATCTGGTTTGGGATCTGGTTTGGGATCTGGTTTGGGATCTGGTTTGGGATCTGGTTTGGGATCTGGTTTGGGATCTGGTTTGGGATCTGGTTTGGGATCTGGTTTGGGATCTGGTTTGGGATCTGGTTTGGGATCTGGTTTGGGATCTGGTTTGGGATCTGGTTTGGAATCTGGTTTGGGATCTGGTTTGGGATCTGGTTTGGGATCTGGTTTGGGATCTGGTTTGGGATCTGGTTTGGGATCTGGTTTGGGATCTGGTTTGGGATCTGGTTTGGGATCTGGATTGGGATCTGGTTTGGGATCTGGATTTATCGTTAGGACTGGCCGATCACGGCAACTCACTGCCAACATTGTGCCGCTCGCAGATGTAGTCTGCTGCCCGGGCGTACAGGTTATAATTGTAGACGCTGAGAATCATGATGTGAGTGAAGTCCATTTTATCGGTGCACTGCCGAGTGGCCTCATCCTGGAGGCATTTCAGACTCTTCACGTGGGTTCGATTGCTGCGAAAGTAGAAAAAAGTTGAATTATAATCATACTTATAGTAGTGTATTTACAAGAAATCCCCTGGGAATGGCGCCCTTGGGAATGGCACCCCTGGGAATGGCACCCCTGGGGATGGCGCCCCTGGGAATGGCGCCCCTGGGAATGGCGCCCCTGGGAATGGCGCCCCTGGGAATGGCACCCCTGGGGATGGCGCCCCTGGGAATGGCGCCCCTGGGAATGGCGCCCCTGGGAATGGCGCCCCTGGGAATGGCACCCCTGGGGATGGCGCCCCTGGGAATGGCGCCCCTGGGAATGGCGCCCCTGGGAATGGCGCACCTGGAATAGCACCCCCGTGAATGGCACCCCTGGAATGGCACCCTAGGAATGTGCCACTGGGAATCCCCTGGGAATGGCGCCCCAGGAATGGCACCACTAGGAATGTGCCCGTGGAAATGGCGCCGTTGGGAGTGAAGCCCAAGCTGAGATTCCAATTTAGCCCAAATTAAAGTTACTGCACTTGGAATCGAGCCTGGGCCGCTTGGACATCAGAGCGCCGCGCTAGACCACTGGGCTACGGCCCCCCTCATGAGCAAAATACAAGCGCATCAATACTGTACGCAGGCACACGCTCATACACACGCTCACGCAGGGTGTACAGCGGTCCGAGTAGGGATTGAGTTGGGCTGGGTGAGGAGGAATTGGGAAGAGTAGAGGGCGAAGATTTCATAGAGAGCGCTCACTGGCACATCTGCCTGAGCAGGTTGAAGGGTTGCCAGCCGAAATTGTAGCCGCCGTCGAATAGATCTTTCGCTCCGTAATCTCTTTTGCAAGTGCGCCAGAGGGCGCCAATATTGCACCGCTGCTGTTGCTGGGCCGTCACCGCGGCTGACACGGGCGAAAGAAGCAGGGCTGGCAGGGACAGAAGCAGCGGCAGTGCCGGCAGCAGAGCCATTGCTGGACCTGGAATACAACACGTAGATGACGTCAATATAATATTTATTGTCACGTGATTTGTAGGTTATACTTGTATTTAGTATGTGACGCGATTTCTAGGATATATTGACAGTGATTTGTAGAATATATTGTGACGTGATTTGTAGGATATATTGTCACGTGGTTTATATGATTTATTGTCCCGTGATTTGTAGGATATTTTGTCACGTGATTTGTAGGATATATTGTCACGTGAATTCTAGGATATATTGTCACGTGATTTGTAGAATATATTGTCACGTTATTTGTAGGATATATTGTCACGTGATTTGTAGGATATCTTGTCACGTGATTTGTAGGATATATTGTCACGTGATTTGTAGGATATATTGTCACGTGAATTCTACGATATATTGTCACGTGATTTGTAGGATATATTGTCACGTAATTTGTAGGATATATTGTCACGTGATTTGTAGGATATCTTGTCACGTGATTTGTAGGATATATTGTCACGTGATTTGTAGGATATATTGTCACGTGATTTGTAGGATATATTGTCACGTGATTTGTAGGATATATTGTCACGTGATTTGTAGGATATATTGTCACGTGATTTGTAGGATTTATTGTCACGTGATTTGTAGGATATATTGTCACGTGATTTGTAGGATATATTGTCACGTGATTTGTAGGATATATTGTCACGTGATTTGTAGGATATATTGTCACGTGATTTGTAGGATATATTGTCACGTGATTTGTAGGATATATTGTCACGTGATTTGTAGGATATATTGTCACGTGATTTGTAGGATATATTGTCACGTGAATTCTAGGATATATTGTCACGTGATTTGTAGGATATATTGTCACGTGATTTGTAGGATATATTGTCATGTGATTTGTAGGATATATTGTCACGTGAATTCTAGGATTTATTGTAACGTTGTTCATAAGATATATTGTCACGAGACATGTGGCATGTCATGACAAAGTCTATTGTTTTCGTGCGTGTAGTGCGTGGCGAACAATGCCGTTATCAATAAAGACGCGAAATTAAATTTAAATATTGAATGGCCGGACAGTAAAATATTTAATCGGCATTTTTTAATCTTTCTCGAGCAAAACAGCTGGTAGAGTTTTCAGTATAATAAAAGAGAAGAAATATTCAACAATCAAATATTTTTTGGTCTCCATGACTATTTTTTGTTTATATTCAGTTTTGCTAAATCATCACGGAAAAAGCCGGAAATTCTAAGAAATCGTTAACGGTTGATTATTAATTTTGTTTTAATTCCTTTTTTTGTTAACTGTGGATGTTAATTAACTGACTAACTGGATGATGGCGAGTCAGTTTTTAACAAAATATAATTGTTTTTTTCCAAGAAATGAGAAATATGTACTTTTACTTTCGACGCCTCAATTCATAGTCGTGGCACGAATCGAAATCGAAACTCTTCGATAGAAAATGATTTCGGAGTCTCTCTTTAAGCTCTGCACTTTGATTAGGGATTTCTGCGAATTTCAATTGCGCCTGGGGATTAGATAGGGCAAACGGAGTTCGGGATGCGTCTGCAGGGAGAGGAGAGGAGGAAAAAATCAAGTCTTAAATTAAGCTTTCCCAGCACGCAGTGATGTATATTTATTGGTTTTAAAAAACAACTGCGTCTGGCTTTTTAATTGTATGGGGCGTCATTTTTCAGCCTAATTTCGGATATCTAATCGTTTCGCAATTTTTTAGTTTGTTTTATGTAGCTACATGTACTTGGATTTGGGCTGCAAGTGTCCTTTACTGAGGCGTTCATAGTAACGTAGAGTGGGGTAGAGTGGGCTAGAGTGGGGTAGAGTGGGGTAGAGTGGGGTGGAGTGGGGTAGAGTGGGGTAGAATGGGGTAGAGTGAGGTAGAGTGAGGTAGAGTGAGGTAGAGTGAGGTAGAGTGAGGTAGAGTGAGGTAGAGTGAGTTAGAGTGGGGTAGAGTGGGGTAGAGTGGGGTAGAGTGGGGTAGAGTGGGGTAGAGTGGGGTAGAGTGGGGTAGAGTGGGGTAGAGTGGGGTGGAGTGGGGTAGAGTGGGTAGAGTGGGGTAGAGTGAGGTAGAGTGAGGTAGAGTGAGGTAGAGTGAGGTAGAGTGAGTTAGAGTGGGGTAGAGTGGGGTAGAGTGGGGTAGAGTGGGGTAGAGTGGGGTAGAGTGGGGTAGAGTGGGGTAGAGTGGGGTAGAGTGGGGTAGAGTGGGGTAGAGTGGGGTAGAGTGGGGTAGAGTGGGGTAGAGTGGGGTAGAGTGGGCTAGAGTGGGGTAGAGTGGGGTAGAGTGCGGTAGAGTGAGGTAGAGTGAGTTAGAGTGGGGTAGAGTGGGGTAGAGTGGGGTAGAGTGGGGTAGAGTGGGGTAGAGTGGGGAAGTTAGAGTGAAGCGGAGCTATTCTCCAACTGTAATTTTAGATTAACATCTATTTTACCGGTACATTTAATTTTATGAATATCCCAGAGAGCTGAAGCGGTTAACGAAGCAATAATTCATATTCATACTTAAGGTTAAGTTTCGCCAAGATTTTCTAGATCCTCAGGAAACTCAGCCAACAAGCAGATCTTGTTTGGTTGATGTCTTATTCTAAAATCTGTCATTTGCAGACTGATATGCAAGCAGTCTTAGCCCGAGTATTAAGGGATTGTAATTCATAATCCCGCTAACCACTTAGGGGTTGGTCTGTCACTGGCAGAGATTTTTAGACGCTGCGATGGACTAAATTGCTAGCGTATAGGAGATATTGACGCCAATTCAAATAGAAACCTGGATTGGAAAAGAATGAATGCTGGAGACGTATATTGACTTATAATCTACCTGCTAAATTACAAAATGCTAATTAAAAGAGAATGTTACATCTAAGTATTTCATAACAGGTTACATTGAAGTTTGATTTGAATTTTTATTCCTTTATGCTTTTTGTGTGTTTTTTTCTGTCTCTTAAATCAGAGTTGAGATGTAACATGCCAGCATTGCGAATTTCCTGACTGATTTATGATTGCTATGTTTATCAACTAGATTATTGCGCAAATATGCTTCCTAGCCTCCTAAACACCCTCCTTCTCCAACACCTAAACACCCTCCTTCTCCGACACCTTCTAAACACCCTCCTTCTCTGACACCTTCTAAACACCCTCCTTCTCTGACACCTTCTAAACACCCTCCTTCTCCGACACCTTCTAAACACCCTCCTTCTCCGACACCTCATAAACACCCTCCTTCTCTGACACCTTCTAAACACCCTCCTTCTCTGACACCTTCTAAACACCCTCCTTCTCCGACACCTCATAAACACCCTCCTTCTCCGACACCTCCTAAACACCCTCCTTCTCCGACACCTCCTAAACACCCTCCTTCTCTGACACCTTCTAAACACCCTCCTTCTCTGACACCTCCTAAACACCCTCCTTCTCCGACACCTCCTAAACACCCTCCTTCTCCGACACCTAAACATCCTCCTTCTCCGACACCTAAACATCCTCCTTCTCCGACACCTCCTAAACACCCTCCTTCTACGCCACTTAAACACCCTCTTTCTTCAACCCCTCAAAACACCCCTCCTCTTCTCTCTCTCATAAACACCTACCTCCTCTTAAACACCCATCCTCTTAACTAACCTCTAAACACCTCTCCTCTCTACCAATTTTTAAGCATCCTTCCTCCACCCCACCGTTTCTGTGTTCCCCTGTATTCACATCTGATTTTCCTAAAGTACATAAAACTAGCTGCTAGTTTCCAGCTTCCATTCCTCATCGCATTGTTAAGCACCATCCCACACCATATGAGTACTTCAATTCGGAATCCAATTTAAAGAAAGAAGGCCGAACATCTGGTCAGCCAAGTCTCTAACGCAGCCAACTGGATCTCCATTGGTCCAGAGTTTTATCTTTCTCGATATGGGCGACTCAGCTATATAAAATTTGGTGCAATCCTCAACGGGATTAACCGTCTTTAATCGCCTCCCAGAACTACCCCTACCCCTTACCAAGCCTTTGCCGGGGTTCACTGCTCAGTTGGGGAATAAAATGGAGAGGGGTTGTTTCTAATTGGTGGGAGATTTTCCCCAACTCTCTTCCCCTTTAACCATGCAGCGACTCTTAAACAGCTGCGAGTGGAATACAAATTTTCTATCATCTTTTCTCTGACAGCGATGCGCTGATTGCGCAGGTTTTCTATTCTGCAAAGAAGTGGCAGAGAGGCAGAGAGGCAGAGAGGTAGAGAGTGTCAGAGAGCGGCAGAGAGCGACAGAGAGTGATAGAGAGTGACAGAAAATGGCATAGAGTGGAAGAGAATGTCAAAGACTGGCAGAGGGCGGCAGAGAGCGGCAGAGGGCGGCAGAGAGCGGCAGAGAGTGACAGAGAGCGGCAGAGAGCGACAGAGAGTGATAGAGAGTGACAGAAAATGGCATAGAGTGGAAGAGAATGTCAAAGACTGGCAGAGGGCGGCAGAGAGCGGCAGAGGGCGGCAGAGAGCGGCAGAGAGTGACAGAGAGCGGCAGAGAGCGGCAGAGAGCGGCAGAGAGCGGCAGAGAGCGGCAGAGAGTGACAGAGAGCGGCAGAGAGCGGCAGAGAGCGGCAGAGAGCGGCAGAGAGCGGCAGAGAGCGGCAGAGAGTGACAGAGAGCGGCAGAGAGTGTCAGAGAGCGGCAGAGAGCGCCAGAGAGCGGCAGAGAGCGGCAGAGAGTGTCAGAGAGCGGCAGAGAGCGGCAGAGAGTGAAAGAGAGCGGCAGAGAGTGAAAGAGAGCGGCAGAGAGTGACAGAGAGCGGCAGAGAGTGAAAGAGAGCGGCAGAGAGTGAAAGAGAGCGGCAGAGAGTGAAAGAGAGCGGCAGAGAGTGAAAGAGAGCGGCAGAGAGTGAAAGAGAGCGGCAGAGAGTGAAAGAGAGCGGCAGAGAGTGAAAGAGAGCGGCAGAGAGTGAAAGAGAGCGGCAGAGAGTGAAAGAGAGCGGCAGAGAGTGAAAGAGAGCGGCAGAGAGTGACAGAGAGCGGCTGAGAGTGTCAGAGAGCGGCAGAGAGCGGCAGAGAGTGACAGAGAGCGGCAGAGAGCGGCAGAGAGTGAAAGAGAGTGGCAGAGAGTGTCAGAGAGCGGCAGAGAGTGACAGAGAGCGGCAGAGAGTGTCAGAGAGCGGCAGAGAGTGACAGAGAGCGGTAGAGAGTGTCAGAGAGCGGCAGAGAGCGGCAGAGAGTGACAGAGAGCGGCAGAGAGCGGCAGAGAGCGGCAGAGAGTGACAGAGAGCGGCAGAGAGCGGCAGAGAGCGGCAGAGAGCGGCAGAGAGCGGCAGAGAGCGGCAGAGAGCGGCAGAGAGTGACAGAGAGCGGCAGAGAGTGTCAGAGAGCGGCAGAGAGCGCCAGAGAGCGGCAGAGAGCGGCAGAGAGCGGCAGAGAGCGGCAGAGGGAGGCTGAGAGTAAAAAGTCACAGAAAAAAATCTACATCATTTCCACTGTGACACCGCGCAAAGCAAGAGTCAGCCAATTTTTTTATTCAGCACCCAGCCTTGTAACCGTCTTCCATGCAGCACTGCCAATAGCTTCATTCTCAAAAAAGCCATCTCCTTAGCCATCCTTGACGGAATTAGAAAAATCACGAACAAGGCTTAACGAATGAATCATCATTATAGTTCGAGTTGCGAAGCAAAAGGATTAAAAAATCGCTATTTTTTAAGAGTAGCTTGGCAGTGATCAAGTGGACGAGAGTGACCAGTTCTCACTGTAGCTCTCCGTGATTTTCTACCTTTCTAATTCTGTCTGTTAGTCCCGTGAACTACGTGCCACAATGCTGGGCTGGCCAATTTTTTAAAACTCTTCTTCTGCTCCTCTCCAGCCTCCGTCCCCCATCTCATCCTCGACAGCTTTGCGTGTCTTCTTGCCTTCCTCTTTTAGGGGAAGACCCCAACGAGGTCAGTCAAGGTAGGACTGAATAGCCCTTCGAAAAGTTAGAAGCCGTCTGAGTTCTTCACTATACTTGTCGTTTGATTTCTCCATTTTATTTTAATGAGAACAGCTAGCAGATCAAAGTTTCTAGATGGGGACAAGAGCGAGTCGGAACCTTGGTTTGGAACAAAGGGTAGAGTTGAAGGGATTGGCGAGATTAGAAATCCACTCTGCTTCATCATGGAAGCAGCTCAGTGGTTTAACGCATCCGCATGGCTCTCTTGCGTCACGACCCCTGGTTCCTGGAGGACCAACAAACCCGAAGGCACAGAGATTGCACATGTCTTACAGGATTAGAAAGTCAAAGGGCCGCTGTGAACGTGTGTGTATGAGTGCTTAGCCAGAGTGCGCCAGATAAAATTAAAGCAAAGTCGTTAGTCATATTTGAATAAAATTGTCGATAAAGTAGTTTTATTGAGTCAGTAATTAAATATATGCACAAGTAAGTCATCAGCTGGGGTTTGTGTTTCAGTAGATGTGTGTTATTATCACGCAATACTCATAAATGCAAATGAATTGAATTGAATTTAATGTCGAATTGGATTTTTTAAAGGATTGCAATTAGTTACGATTAGAGGCCTGTGGCTACGACAGCATTGACCAATTGAGCAATCAGGCCGATCAGTACCGGAGCAGCTGAAGGCAGCAAGTCGGCAGCATTCGAGCTCTCTTCCAGCAAGCTGGCAGTGACCTTCTCAACTCCCCATTTGTTGAGGCAGTCCTCGTCTCTGCAGCAGGCCCACAGCTTGCTGGTGCAATCTCTCTGAGTGACGCATCTGGTCTCTCTGGTCACAATGTTGACTGCGCAGCGATCAGGCTTGTTGCACATCTGGATTTCATCGTATGCATTGGAGTCGCGGCCCTTGGACACGTAGCATCGTGTCTGCTCTCGCAGTTCATCACCGGTGTTGCAGTTGTTGCTGGAGCAGCAATCCAGCTCATTCCAGTGCCGATCCCCGTGCCACTCCGGGCATTCAACGACGCAGTCAAAAACAAATCTACCAACCATTTGTTTGTCATTGCAGTCGCTGACTGCGCTATTGTTCTGCAGTTTGTACGGTTTGACAATGATTCGACAGGCTCTGGCGTGCGGCCCGCAATCCACCAAGTGCGGAGTGGACCCAACGCCGGTTTTGTAGCATTTGATTGCGCAGACTGGCTTGCGGCTCAGTAGGACGCTAACCAACAAGGCTACTAGGCGCCAATAAGTGGCTCTTGTCCTCATGCGTTCAGCCAGTTATCTTCAGTCTATCCTATTGCATTTATGCTTTTGCAGTGCTAATTGCGATTCACCTGAGTAACACGTTTGACATAAAAAAGCTGCTTTAAGGGCAGCTTTATGGGCCATAGACAGTTTAGTCTCAACTTTTCACAGCACCACAACTCAACAGCACCACAACTCAACAGCACCACAACTCAACAGCACCACAACTCAACAGCACCACAACTCAACAGCACCACAACTCAACAGCACCACAACTCAACAGCACCACAACTCAACAGCACCACAACTCAACAGCACCACAACTCAACAGCACCACAACTCAACAGCAACACAACTAAACAGCACCACAACTCAACAGCAGCACAGCTCAACAAAGCAGCACAACTCAACAGCACCACAACTCAACAGCACCACAACTCAACAGCACCACAACTCAGCAGCAGCACAGCTCAACAAAGCAGCACACAAACCCACAAAATCACAACAATTTAATATACGATGATAAAAATGCTATTTGAATGTGTTTACCACTCTTCGAGTTTCCTAGATACGCTCGTAGGTACCCCAAACACAGTGACAAGATTATTCGTTCCCTTTACCTTATTTCTATCTCTCTCTTTCTCTCTCTCTCTCTCTCTCTATTTATATCTTGCTATCCGCAATCCAAGCATCGATTCCGGTCACGACAGACAGAAAGATGCCGAGTGGCAAGTGAGAAAGAGGAGGAATCGAGAGAGGGGAAGGAAGCAACTGACGTTCCTCTGTATCTCCTCTAGTAGTGTCACTACCAATGGCCTCAGGAAAGAGCAGCAAGTGAGCAGCGAGTGAGCCAAACCAAACAAACCATTGGATTTTTCCTTTGATTTCCGCTGCTCAAGCTGAAGCAAAAAAAATTATAAGAGAAAGTAGAAATCGAAAAAACCTCAACTGTACTCGTACAGTGCCTTTCGGTCAAACATATGCACCACATCGGCTCGCTGAAGCCCTCGGGCCGTTCGAAAGTAATGAAATTTCGCCCCAAATTGGATGTCCCACAATGCAGAAGATCGCCTCTTGTCAGGTTGAAGTTTGCACGCTGTGTTTCTGTAATATAGATTTTCTGTTGTCTTTTTCTCTATATGTGCGCTTCTGCATCCGTGATCAGTTGACTGACGGATGCTGGGCAGCTAATGATGCGAACCGCGATTATCAAATTATGTAGCAATGCTCGAGAAAGCAGACAGAGAGGAGAGGCTTGCAAAAAAGCACTTTTTAGAGATTAGACAATTTGCTTAGCCAGATGTTTTGGTCGAATATTGATTTTTGAGTAGGTTTGACGTCCGTTAGGGTTTTATCTACACAGAGATTACCTGACGCTTTTGAAACTGTGGGTCAATCAGACTAATAAATAGCACCGTGACGGAACGCGCAAACTAATCATTAAATAGCTGGAGTTGAATGAGAATTTGGCATTTTGCCATGAGTCAGTGCGTGTGAGAGCCCACTTCCAGTCCGTCGTTTATGGTGCAAAAAATGAATTTCTACGCCATAGTCATAAGCTCGTAGATACTAAGGAGGTGAATTTACAGAGAAACCGAGTGAAGCCGTTAGAGGATTTGAAACTAGGCAGGCAGCAATATGTATGGAATTTTTTGCGAAGTTCAAACTTAAGACTTATCTGAACTTATAGCTTGCACTCTACTGCCACCAAGATATGCGACCTATTGGGTGCACATCAAGCAATTTTTTCTGCTTTTGAAACTGACTACGGATTGTAACGAATCTCTGTCAGCTGTTAATGACAACTGACAGCTTGCCGCTGCTCCGCTATCAGTTGGGTTAGGGTTAGGGTATATCTATCTATCTATCTATCTATCTATCTATCTATCTATCTATCTATCTATCTATCTATCTATCTATCTATCTATCTATCTATCTATCTATCTATCTATCTATCTATCTATCTATCTATCTATCTATCTATCTATCTATCTATCTATCTATCTATCTATCTATCTATCTATCTATCTATCTATCTATCTATCTATCTATCTATCTATCTATCTATCTATCTATCTATCTATCTATCTATCTATCTATCTATCTATCTATCTATCTATCTATCTATCTATCTATCTATCTATCTATCTATCTATCTATCTATCTATCTATCTATCTATCTATCTATCTATCTATCTATCTATCTATCTATCTATCTATCTATCTATCTATCTATCTATCTATCTATCTATCTATCTATCTATCTATCTATCTATCTATCTATCTATCTATCTATCTATCTATCTATCTATCTATCTATCTATCTATCTATCTATCTATCTATCTATCTATCTATCTATCTATCTATCTATCTATCTATCTATCTATCTATCTATCTATCTATCTATCTATCTATCTATCTATCTATCTATCTATCTATCTATCTATCTATCTATCTATCTATCTATCTATCTATCTATCTATCTGTGTATCTATCTATCTATCTATCTATCTATCTATCTATCTATCTATCTATCTATCTATCTATCTATCTATCTATCTATCTATCTATCTATCTATCTATCTATCTATCTATCTGTGTATCTATCTATCTATCTATCTATCTATCTATCTATCTATCTATCTATCTATCTATCTATCTATCTATCTATCTATCTATCTATCTATCTATCTATCTATCTATCTATCTATCTATCTATCTATCTATCTATCTATCTATCTATCTATCTATCTATCTATCTATCTATCTATCTATCTATCTATCTATCTATCTATCTATCTATGGTCAACACAGTCAGTTGTAGGCATATACTCGATGAACTTTTCTAGTTAGGCGGTAAAACATGCGGCAAGTGTTTCCCCATGAATGCATTTATTGGGCGGGTGCTGCCCAAGGTGAACCCGAAGGTGCGACTGAATAGAAGGCCCTGGCTACAAATAATTAATTATTACTAGCGGCTGGAGATGCCGCCAAACCTGCAATATTGGCGGCCCCCGCAGCTGCCCGACTAATAATTATTATTACCCTTTTCGGTTTCCTAGTCGGCTAGTTGCTATGCAATCTTGGAACAGCTCCTAGAGGCATCTGCTTCGGGCAGAGCTGGGGATCTCAGCTGGCTGCTGGCAGTTCTGTGCGCAGGGGATGAAGCGAATTAGCGGCTGCAGTGTCGCTGCAGTGTTCAATTACGCAAGCCTTGGGGTTGGCGTGAGACACGCGGGCCTTGAGCCTGCTTAAATGGCAATCTTAGCTATGTTGCTCGAAGCATCTTGCCCAGTTTATATTTAAGTTTAGCAAAGTTTATCGAAGATTTTTGGGGGATTTTTATCTGATATTTGGCGATTCTTATCTGATATTTGGCGATTCTTATCTGATATTTGGCGATTCTCATTTGATATTTGGCGATTCTTATCTGATTATTGGCGATTCTTATCTGATATTTGGCGATTCTTATCTGATATTTGGCGATTCTTATCTGATATTTGGCGATTCTTATCTGATATTTGGCGATTCTTATCTGATATTTGGCGATTCTTATCTGATATTTGGCGATTCTCATTTGATATTTGGCGATTCTTATCTGATATTTGGCGATTCTTATCTGATATTTGGCGATTCTCATTTGATATTTGGCGATTCTTATCTGATTATTGGCGATTCTTATCTGATATTTGGCGATTCTCATTTGATATTTGGCGATTCTTATCTGATATTTGGCGATTCTTATCTGATATTTGGCGATTCTCATTTGACATTTGGCGATTCTTATCTGATTATTGGCGATTCTTATCTGATATTTGGCGATTCTTATCTGATATTTGGCGATTCTTATCTGATATTTGGCGATCTTATCTAATATTTGGCGATTCTTATCTGATATTTGGCGATCTTATCTAATATTTGGCGATTCTTATCTAATATTTGGCGATATTTTGTTGCTTTTTAGAGCTACAGATGAATTTTTGGCGCCATTTTTTTCTCGTCATTTGTTTAAAAATTCCAAGCAGCACTCGCTTTGACATTCCTTCACCACTAAGCTTCATGTATTACAAGGTGTCATAAAGTCATAAAACTTCTCTATTCAAACTAAAATCTGGATTTTTACTCATCGCACAATTTTACATCTCTCGGATGTGTGTTTAATCCTATATCTTACGGAAAGGCCCATAAATTTTAACGGCATTTTTGATGGGAATGCTAAAAGTAATTTCTGGTGACGAATGAACCCTCGATGACTCATCGCTGGGCCCAACCTGGCGTGTGAAGCTTTGTTTATTTAAACTAATATAATATTTCCAAGAAACTTCAAATTTAATTCGCCGCCGAAATTCTTATGCTACAATAACAAAAAGCTCGATCAGTTTAAAATTTCATAATAAACGCAAAGCTTACCCGCTCATTGTTGGATGAAATTTTTGTGTTCCTGCCTTGCAGCATTATCTGTGCAAAATATCGCTTCATTGGTTTCAACAAGGTGTTCTTTTCCCCCTGGGATCAATTGATTGCCTTTAGAAGACAGCAATAATTTCTTCCATACCTTTGGTTAGCTTGAAATGATATCACTCCAGTCGCGGGGGCAAAAGAAGAGCTTTGCAATAATATTTCTTCATATTTAGCTTCAGCTATATGCCAGATCCCAACTTGGGATAACATCTCTGATTTCTAGGAAAGCCTGTTGCTTCACACCAAATGAACCTGCAATCAATTCCGGAATCAGCAGTTCCTGAGTCAGCAATTCCGGGGCTCGAGCTTTGTTTTGACCTCTGACCCTGCGCATCCATGCAGCCGCGGTTTGACCTTCAGATATCGTGAGATTGATTATCTAGCCAGCACTCTCTCACTGCATTTTGCTTGACCTTGGCTTTTGCGATAGCGCTCTATCTCAACTTCTCAACTTACTGTCATCTCAAAATCTCATGTCATCTCAAAATCTCATGTCATTTCAACCTCATGTAATCTCAACCTCATGTGATCTCAATTTCATGTGATCTCAATCTCATGTCATCTCAAAATCTCATGTCATCTCAACCTCATGTCATCGCAACCTCATGTCATCTCAATCTCATGTCATCTCAATCTCATGTCATCGCAACCTCATGTCATCTCAATCTCATGTCATCTCAACCTCATGTCATCGCAACCTCATGTCATCTCAATCTCATGTCGTGTCAATCTCATATCATCTCAATCTCATGTCATCTCAATCTCATGTCATCTCAATCTCATGTCATCTCAAAATCTCATGTCATCTCAACCTCATGTCATCGCAACCTCATGTCATCTCAATCTCATGTCATCTCAACCTCATTTCTTCTCAATCTCATGTCATCTCAATCTCATGTCATCTCAATCTCATTTCTTCTCAATCTCATGTCATCTCAATCTCATATCATCTCAATCTCATGTCATCTCAATCTCATATCATCTCAATCTCATGTCATCTCAATCTCATGTCATCTCAATCTCATGTCATCTCAATCTCATGTCATCTCAATCTAATTTCTTCTCAATCTCATTTCATCTCAATCTCATGTCATCTCAATCTCATTTCTTCTCAATCTCATGTCATCTCAATCTCATATCATCTCAATCTCATGTCATCTCAATCTCATGTCATCTCAATCTCATGTCATCTCAATCTCATGTTATCTCAATCTAATTTCTTCTCAATCTCATTTCATCTCAATCTCATGTCATCTCAATCTCATTTCTTCTCAATCTCATGTCATCTCAATCTAATTTCTTCTCAATCTCATTTCATCTCAATCTCATGTCATCTCAATCTCATTTCTTCTCAATCTCATGTCATCTCAATCTCATGTCTTCTGAATCTCATGTTATCTCAATCTAATTTCTTCTCAATCTCATTTCATCTCATGTCATCTCAACCTCATGTCATCTCAATCTCATGTCATCTCAATCTCATGTCATCTCAATCTCATGTCATCTCAATCTCATGTCATCTCAATCTCATGTCATCTCAATATCATTTCATCTCAATCTCATGTTATCGCAATCTCATGTCATCTCAGTCTCATGTCATCTCTGAGGCAGTACATAAAGTCTACCTAAAGCCAGTCATTTGCATTTGACCTACAGAGCCGCCTCTTTGCTTACAGTGGCAACTACCAACTTCCTCAAACCTGATTATCAATCTATATTATTATAGAGCCTATAAAACGCTAGGAGAAGACACACAAATTTGCATTCCATTTTTTCATGTGTAGCATGCAAGTCCATCGGCCTTAGAACCGATTTGCACTTTGTATCAAAACCCTCGCTACCTCTGCTGCTGTTGCCCCTCCCGCTGCAGTGTCTGCTAGCATCTTCCGCTTGTCTTCTTTCCTCATACTTTGGCCTGTTCGAATAATTCTCTTTTATGATCTTACCGAACCCTTTCCTCGCTATCTCTCCACCGTCGCTTGGCCTTTCTCCTTAGAATTTTTTATCCTCTTAAAAAACAATTTTCTAAGGCTAATAGTGCAGTCTAGGGATATGGATAGCACCCACCCCCCCCCCCGATCTTACTGCACAGCACTATCAAGTGAAACTTTGGTTTTTGGTTTGAAGTTTCAGATTGTTTGGAATGAAAACGTTTTGTTAATTTATAAGCGGCTGCTTTACGAATAGTTTGTATTCTTTTTGGATATTGTGACGGAGGCAAAGGGAGAGACACAGGGGTAGAGGCACAGAGATAGAGGCACAGGGATAGAGACACAGAGATAGAGGCACAGGGATAGAGGCATAGGGATAAAGGCACAGGGATAGAGACACAGAGATAGAGACACAAAGATAGAGGCACAGGGATAGAGACACAGAGATAGAGACACAGAGATAGAGACACAGAGATAGAGGCACAGAGATAGAGGCACAGAGATAGAGACACAGAGATAGAGACACAGAGATAGAGGCACAGGGATAGAGGCATAGGGATAAAGGCACACGGATAGAGACACAGAGATAAAGACACAAAGATGGAGGCACAGGGATAGAGACACAGAGATAGAGACACAGGGATAGAGACACAGAGATAGAGACACAGGGATAGAGACACAGGGATAGAGACACAAAGATAGAGGCACAGGGATAGAGACACAGAGATAGAGGCATAGGGATAAAGGCACAGGGATAGAGACACAGAGATAGAGACACAAAGATAGAGGCACAGGGATAGAGACACAGGGATAAAGACACAGAGATAGAGACACAGGGATAGAGACACAGAGATAGAGACACAGAGATAGAGGCACAGGGATAGAGACACAGGGATAAAGACACAGAGATAGAGACACGGGGATAGAGACACAAAGATAGAGGCACAGGGATAGAGACACAGAGATAGAGACACAGAGATAGAGACACAGAGATAGAGGCACAGAGATAGAGGCACAGAGATAGAGGCACAGGGATAGAGACACAGAGATAGAGGCACAGGGATAGAGGCATAGGGATAAAGGCACAGGGATAGAGACACAGAGATAGAGACACAAAGATAGAGGCACAGGGATAGAGACACAGAGATAGAGACACAGGGATAGAGACACAGAGATAGAGACACAGGGATAGAGACACAGGGATAGAGACACAGAGATAGAGACACAGAGATAGAGACACAGAGATAGAGACACAGAGATAGAGACACAGAGATAGAGACACAGAGATAGAGACACAAAGATAGAGGCACAGGGATAGAGACACAGGGATAAAGACACAGAGATAGAGACACAGGGATAGAGACACAAAGATAGAGACACAGAGATAGAGGCACAGGGATAGAGACACAGGGATAAAGACACAGAGATAGAGACACAGGGATAGAGACACAAAGATAGAGGCACAGGGATAGAGGCACAGAGATAGAGGCACAGGGATAGAGACACAGAGATAGAGGCACAGGGATAGAGACACAGAGATAGAGGCACAGGGATAGAGACACAGGGATAGAGGCATAGGGATAAAGGCACAGGGATAGAGACACAGAGATAGAGACACAAAGATAGAGGCACAGGGATAGAGACACAGAGATAGAGACACAGGGATAGAGACACAGAGATAGAGACACAGGGATAGAGACACAGGGATAGAGACACAAAGATAGAGGAACAGGGATAGAGACACAGAGATAGAGGCATAGGGATAAAGGCACAGGGATAGAGACACAGAGATAGAGACACAAAGATAGAGGCACAGAGATAGAGACACAGAGATAGAGACACAGGGATAGAGACACAGGGATAGAGACACAAAGATAGAGGCACAGGGATAGAGACACAGAGATAGAGACACAGGGATAGAGGCACAGGGATAGAGACACAGAGATAGAGACACAGAGATAGAGACACAGAGATAGAGACACAGAGATAGAGACACAGAGATAGAGACACAGAGATAGAGACACAGAGATAGAGACACAGAGATAGAGACACAAAGATAGAGGCACAAAGATAGAGGCACAGGGATAGAGACACAGAGATAGAGACATAGGGATAGAGACACAGAGATAGAGACACAGAGATAGAGACACAGAGATAGAGACACAGAGATAGAGACACAGAGATAGAGACACAGAGATAGAGACACAGAGATAGAGGCACAGGGATAGAGGCACAGAGATAGAGACACAGAGATAGAGACACAGAGATAGAGACACAGAGATAGAGACACAGAGATAGAGACACAAAGATAGAGGCACAGGGATAGAGACACAGAGATAGAGGCATAGGGATAAAGGCACAGAGATAGAGACACAGGGATAGAGACACAAAGATAGAGGAACAGGGATAGAGACACAGAGATAGAGGCATAGGGATAAAGGCACAGGGATAGAGACACAGAGATAGAGACACAAAGATAGAGGCACAGAGATAGAGACACAGAGATAGAGACACAGGGATAGAGACACAGGGATAGAGACACAGGGATAGAGACACAAAGATAGAGACACAGAGATAGAGGCACAGGGATAGAGACACAGGGATAAAGACACAGAGATAGAGACACGGGGATAGAGACACAAAGATAGAGGCACAGGGATAGAGGCACAGAGATAGAGGCACAGGGATAGAGACACAGAGATAGAGGCACAGGGATAGAGACACAGAGATAGAGGCACAGGGATAGAGACACAGGGATAGAGGCATAGGGATAAAGGCACAGGGATAGAGACACAGAGATAGAGACACAAAGATAGAGGCACAGGGATAGAGACACAGAGATAGAGACACAGGGATAGAGACACAGAGATAGAGACACAGGGATAGAGACACAGGGATAGAGACACAAAGATAGAGGAACAGGGATAGAGACACAGAGATAGAGGCATAGGGATAAAGGCACAGGGATAGAGACACAGAGATAGAGACACAAAGATAGAGGCACAGAGATAGAGACACAGAGATAGAGACACAGGGATAGAGACACAGGGATAGAGACACAAAGATAGAGGCACAGGGATAGAGACACAGAGATAGAGACACAGGGATAGAGGCACAGGGATAGAGACACAGAGATAGAGACACAGAGATAGAGACACAGAGATAGAGACACAGAGATAGAGACACAGAGATAGAGACACAGAGATAGAGACACAGAGATAGAGACACAGAGATAGAGACACAAAGATAGAGGCACAAAGATAGAGGCACAGGGATAGAGACACAGAGATAGAGACATAGGGATAGAGACACAGAGATAGAGACACAGAGATAGAGACACAGAGATAGAGACACAGAGATAGAGACACAGAGATAGAGACACAGAGATAGAGACACAGAGATAGAGGCACAGGGATAGAGGCACAGAGATAGAGACACAGAGATAGAGACACAGAGATAGAGACACAGAGATAGAGACACAGAGATAGAGACACAAAGATAGAGGCACAGGGATAGAGACACAGAGATAGAGGCATAGGGATAAAGGCACAGAGATAGAGACACAGGGATAGAGACACAAAGATAGAGGAACAGGGATAGAGACACAGAGATAGAGGCATAGGGATAAAGGCACAGGGATAGAGACACAGAGATAGAGACACAAAGATAGAGGCACAGAGATAGAGACACAGAGATAGAGACACAGGGATAGAGACACAGGGATAGAGACACAAAGATAGAGGCACAGGGATAGAGACACAGAGATAGAGACACAGGGATAGAGGCACAGGGATAGAGACACAGAGATAGAGACACAGAGATAGAGACACAGAGATAGAGACACAGAGATAGAGACACAGAGATAGAGACACAGAGATAGAGACACAGAGATAGAGACACAGAGATAGAGACACAAAGATAGAGGCACAAAGATAGAGGCACAGGGATAGAGACACAGAGAGAGAGACATAGGGATAGAGACACAGAGATAGAGACACAGAGATAGAGACACAGAGATAGAGACACAGAGATAGAGACACAGAGATAGAGACACAGAGATAGAGACACAGAGATAGAGGCACAGGGATAGAGGCACAGAGATAGAGACACAGAGATAGAGACACAGAGATAGAGACACAGAGATAGAGACACAGAGATAGAGACACAAAGATAGAGGCACAGGGATAGAGACACAGAGATAGAGGCATAGGGATAAAGGCACAGAGATAGAGACACAGAGATAGAGACACAGAGATAGAGACACAGAGATAGAGGCACAGGGATAGAGACACAGAGATAGAGACACAGAGATAGAGACACAGAGATAGAGACACAGAGATAGAGACACAGAGATAGAGACACAGAGATAGAGGCACAGGGATAGAGACACAGAGATAGAGACACAGAGATAGAGACACAGAGATAGAGACACAGAGATAGAGACACAGAGATAGAGACACAGAGATAGAGGCGCAGAGAGGAGCAACGCAGTCAGTCAGAACAGATAAAAGACAGCGAAATACAATCGCGATTTTCCAAGAAGTTAATTTAGGGTATTATCCTTAATTCTCCACCTCCTTCACAGCCGTTGGAAAATAGATGATGCATTTATCTGCGGTTCCCTGGGTAAGAAACTGAGGAACCGTACGCGCAGGGTGCGCTCGGATGGCACCGAGGGCAGTTCGGACAAAAAAGAGGCAGTTGGCAGCTGGCGCAATCCACTCACTGGCGAGGGCGGGATCGTGGTGAATAAGCTGACGACCTGGATGAAGTGGAACTTCTTCTGCTGTAGCCATGGATAAAGGTGGATAGGGAATCTTAGGGTAGCTATAGAATAGAGAATGGAGGTGCAGGAAAAAGGCTTATACAACAGGGATTAGTAAGTTTCATTAATGGGGCCAGAGAGAGAATCGAATACTTACTATGCAGATGCAATGGTCACTGCGCTGTGTATGACTATAGGCGCGTTCAGATTGGCACTTTGACACTTTGGGTTCGGGTGACTTTATCTAGATTATTGGGTCACTGACTGACGTCCCGGCAGATATTTTTTAACTGACCGTAACTGCTGCTGCTGCTGCGATGACCTCAGCAATTCCACTTCAAATGCTTTTTCGGTTCGTTTTTTACAAAATTTTGCAGAATCTTCCAGAACCTTTCAGAATCTTTCAGAATTTTTCAGAATCTTCTAGAACCTTTCAGAATCTTTCAGAATCTTCCAGAATCTTTCAGAATCTTTCAGAATCTTTCAGAATCTTTCAGAATCTTTCAGAATCTTTCAGAATCTTTCAGAATCTTTCAGAATCTTTCAGAATCTTCCAGAACCTTTCAGAATCTTTCAGAATCTTTCAGAATCTTTCAGAACCTTCCAGAATCTTTCAGAATCTTTCAGAATCTTTCAGAATCTTTCAGAACCTTTCAGAATCTTTCAGAATCTTTCAGAATCTTTCAGAATCTTTCAGAATCTTTCAGAATCTTTCAGAATCTTTCAGAACCTTTCAGAATCTTTCAGAATCTTTCAGAATCTTTCAGAATCTTTCAGAATCTTTCAGAATCTTTCAGAATCTTTCAGAATCTTTCAGAATCTTTCAGAATCTTTCAGAATCTTTCAGAATCTTTCAGAATCTTTCAGAACCTTTCAGAATCTTTCAGAATCTTTCAGAATCTTTTAGAATCTTTCAGAATCTTTCAGAATCTTTCAGAATCTTTCAGAATCTTTCAGAATCTTTCAGAATCTTTCAGAACCTTTCAGAATCTTTCAGAATCTTTCAGAATCTTTCAGAATCTTTCAGAATCTTTCAGAATCTTTCAGAATCTTTCAGAATCTTTCAGAATCTTTCAGAATCTTTCAGAATCTTTCAGAATCTACTCTTATCTGTACTGCATAACAATTTTGTCATGGTTTTAAACTCTGCGTAGCTACAGACCTACAGACACAAACACTTAAGTCTATATCTATATGGTAATCTGTCAATTTTGCTTCCCTAACCCTACCTACCTACCTACATTGTATAGAGAGACATCAGTATTCAACTAAAAGTCATTTTTTTCTGTTCTACAGAAGGAATTCCAACTTATAGCTTGCATTCAGATACACAAGATTTCTTTTGCACAGATGCATTACTATTGGGCCAGGGGTGACAGGAGCGGCAAAACGCGTGTGTGTGTGGGGGGAAGGCGGATCGCTACAAAGCTTACAGTGAAATCAATGTGAGGGATAGCATTAGCTGCTACAGCTGATCGCTTTGGCTGTTGTGGTCACGGATGGTCGTTCATCATGCGTCTTGCAGCCAAGCGCTTAGGGCTGCGGACCCCCATATGCCTGCCAACGCAGCAGACTTCTTGTCCATCCCGGATGGGCTGCCACCGCAGTGCATTTGACACCGATCTATAGCTGATAATAACTTTTGTGTTTTTTTGCGCTGTGCCGCGTTTGCCTAGCGATTTACAGTTGCTGGGCAGTGACTGGCTTTGATTGATATAAGCTTGACTGCTATCTACCCGTGTCTCATCTCATCCCACCGAGTCTTATCTCATCCAGATCGTGTCTCATCTCATCCCACCGAGTCTTATCTTATCCAGATCGTGTCTCATCTCATCTCACCGAGTCTTATCTCATCCAGATCGGTGTCTCATCTCATCCCACCGAGTCTTATCTCATCCAGATCGTGTCTCATCTCATCCCACTGAGTCTTATCTCATCCAGATCGGTGTCTCATCTCATCTCACCGAGTCTTATCTCATCCAGATCGTGTCTCATCTTATCCTACCGAGTCTTATCTCATCCAGATCGTGTCCCATCCCATCCTGATCGTGTCTCATCTCAACCCGATCGAATCTCATCTCATCCCGATCGTGTCTCATCTCATCCCAATGGTGTCTCATCTCATCCCTATCGAACTCATCTCATCCCAATGGTGACCGAGAGATCACTAAATCTTTCAAAATAACAATAGAAATAAAATAGTAAATCAATGATAACAGTAAAAACATACGAAAAACTTAGCTTGTAGTTAGGACTATATCATTAATAATTTTAATTTATCTTATTTTACTGTCAAAACTTTTCTAAACCCATCTTTCATAAATTTCATAAATATGAATTTTCGGTCTTGGGCAGTTTAGTGCTTCGACATTGTGAAGTTTCGGCCGTATGAAGCCTACCCAAGCCGTAGCGTGTGCGAAATGAAAACAAAAAATTGCACAAAAATATCAGCTATAGAATTTGACGTGAAGCTTATCCTGCGAATAATTTAGAACAAGTGTATCGTGCGTCGGTTTTGCTATGCAAAAAATTATTGAAATGAATTTATAATAGGCCTTCTACTGACAGACTGGTCTTTGGGAACATCTCGATATGGCGACAGTTGTTGGCATAATTTGTCAATGTTTTTGCCCGTCTTATTAAGTACAATTATTTGGGCATGCGTGTTAGTTATATTTTGGCATGGATATGTGAATGGCATGTGAGTAGGGAGTGAGTCGGGAGTAAGTACGGAGTGAGTTGGGAGTGAGTACGGAGTGAGTCGGGAGTGAGTACGGAGTGAGTCGGGAGTGAGTCGGGAGTGAGTACGGAGTGAGTCGGGAGTGAGTAGGGAGTGAGTCGGGAGTGAGTAGGGAATGAGCAGTCAATGAGTACGGAGTGAGTCGGGAGTGAGTACGGAGTGAGTCGGGAGTGAGTACGGAGTGAGTCGGGAGTGAGTACGGAGTGAGTCGGGAGTGAGTACGGAGTGAGTCGGGAGTGAGTACGGAGTGAGTTGGGAGTGAGTAGAGTGAGTTGGGAGTGAGTAGGGAGTGAGTCGGGAGTGAGTACGGAGTGAGTCGGGAGTGAGTACGGAGTGAGTAGGCAGTGAGTACGGAGTGAGTCGGGAGTGAGTCGGAAGTCAGTCGGGAGTGAGTCGGGAGTGAGTAGGGAATGAGCAGTCAATGAGTAGGGAGTGAGTTGGGAGTGAGTAGGAAGTGAGTCGGGAGTGAGTAGGGAGTGAGTAGTAGGGAGTGAGTAGGGAGTGAGTAGGCAGTGAGTAGGGAATGAGCAGGCAGTGAGTCGGGAGTGAGTTGGGAGTGAGTAGGGAATGAGCAGTCAATGAGTACGGAGTGAGTCGGGAGTGAGTACGGAGTGAGTCGGGAGTGAGTACGGAGTGAGTCGGGAGTGAGTACGGAGTGAGTCGGGAGTGAGTACGGAGTGAGTCGGGAGTGAGTACGGAGTGAGTTGGGAGTGAGTAGAGTGAGTTGGGAGTGAGTAGGGAGTGAGTCGGGAGTGAGTACGGAGTGAGTCGGGAGTGAGTACGGAGTGAGTAGGCAGTGAGTACGGAGTGAGTCGGGAGTGAGTCGGAAGTCAGTCGGGAGTGAGTCGGGAGTGAGTAGGGAATGAGCAGTCAATGAGTAGGGAGTGAGTTGGGAGTGAGTAGGAAGTGAGTCGGGAGTGAGTAGGGAGTGAGTAGTAGGGAGTGAGTAGGGAGTGAGTAGGCAGTGAGTAGGGAATGAGCAGGCAGTGAGTCGGGAGTGAGTTGGGAGTGAGTAGGAAGTGAGTCGGGAGTGAGTAGGGAGTGAGTAGTAGGGAGTGAGTAGGGAGTGAGTAGGCAGTGAGTAGGGAATGAGCAGGCAGTGAGTCGGGAGTGAGTTGGGAGTGAGTAGGAAGTGAGTCGGGAGTGAGTAGGGAGTGAGTAGTAGGGAGTGAGTAGGGAGTGAGTAGGCAGTGAGTAGGGAATGAGCAGGCAGTGAGTAGGGAATGAGCAGGCAGTGAGTCGGGAGTGAGTCGGGAGTGAGTAGGGAATGAGTAGGGAGTGAGTATAGAATGAGTAAAGATTGAGTAGGAAGTGAGTAGGGAATGATAAGATAGTGACTATAGGGAGCGAGAGGTGACGGGAGAGGGAAAGTGAGGGGGTGAGAGAGATGGAGAGCAAAGAGAAAGGAAGGTAGACGAAGAGAAGTCAGGCGGAGAAGGAGATGAAGGCAGAGGGTGGAGAGGAGAAAGGGCTTAAAAAAGGAGAAAGTCAGATGCAACCATTTTGATAGAAACAAGATCGACTCACCGATGAATTTTGGCGTGCGAACACCCGCTTTGCGATGCATTTGGCTGCCGGCTGAGTAAGGTTGCTAATCCAATATACTAAAAATGAGTTGTTTGCAGCGTCAAAGGCTTGAGAATATGCTCTGAATCTCATTCTAGGTTAATGCTCGGAATCTCACAGAGTCTCACCTAGTACTCTCAGAATCTCACCCACTATTCTCAGAATCTCACCCACTATTCTCAGAATCTCACTCAGTATTCTCAAAATCTCACCCACTATTCTCAGGATCTTACCCAGTGTTCTCAGAATCTCACTAAGTATTCTCAGAATCTCACTCAGTATTCTCAGAATCTTACCCAGTATTCTCAGAATCTCATCCAGAATTCTCAAAGTCTCACTCACTATTCTCAGAATCTCAAATATGCTTCGCTGAATCTCGCCAAGTATTCTCTGAGTCTCACCTATCGGCTCCATTTTTAAATCCCTAACTCCCACCCCCAACTTAATCTCCATCTCTAGAGCTTAAATGGCTTCTGCTACGCTTGGTGTGAAACCATTTTATTAAAAGCTCTCAATTATTTGTCTGACTCTCACCCCAGCGCTGCCCCCCCCCCAACCTGATGTAGCTATCTGATAAGCTGATGCAAAGGCACGTCATCTGCAGCCTCCCTGTCCTCCATCTGGCATAACAAGGTGAAAAATGGATGTATAGCCCGAGAACTGACTGGATGGTTACAATTGTAGAGAGAGAAAGTATGCGAGTAAAATCTAGAGGAAAAATCGCGAAAAATCTAGGGGAAAAGTGTCCCCAAAAAATCCCCTTGTCGTCGCCGCCACAAGATTTGATACAAAGTTCCGCTCTGTCCGTATGTGAATTGGCGGTCTAAAAGTAAGTCGATTTCACAGGACCTAAATTTCTTATGGACTAAAAAAAGCATTAAACACCCACTTTCATTAAGACGTAAACTTCATCGGACCTAAACTTCATCAGACCTAAACTTCATCGGACCTAAACTTCATCAGACCTAAACTTCATCGGACCTAAACTTCATCAGACATAAACTTCATCAGACCTAAACTTCATCAGATCTAAACTTCATCAGATCTAAACTTCATCGGACCTAAACTTCATCAGACATAAACTTCATCAGACCTAAACTTCATCAGATCTAAACTTCATCAGACCTAAACTTCATCAGACCCAAACTTCATCAGACCTAAACTTCATCGGACCTAAACTTCATCAGACCTAAACTTCATCAGACCTAAACTTGATCAGACCTAAACTTCATCAGACCTAAACTTCATCAGACCTAAACTTCATCAGGCCTAAACTTCATCAGACCTAAACTTCATCAAACCTAAACTCCAGAAAACCTAAACTCCATCAGACCTAAACTTCATCAGACCTAAACTTCATCAGACCTAAACTTCATCGGACCTAAACTTCATCAGACCTAAACTTCATCGGACCTAAACTTCATCAGACCTAAACTTCATCGGACCTAAACTTCATCGGACCTAAACTTCATCAGACCTAAACTTCATCGGACCTAAACTTCATCGGACCTAAACTTCATCGGACCTACGACTCCATCAGAACTGTGAAATTTAGGGGTCTTGTAAAACCTGGCCTAAAAGTTTAGCAACGGCAAATGTCAATACGGGAGACGAAACTTAAAAATCAAGCGCTGCATCTTTTTAACGATTGTCTCAATGTGGCTCTCTAATGCTTCTGTGCTTCTTGATTAATGAAGAGCCCAGCTGATTGACACATCTGGGCTGCTCTGTTTTGACAGATGATCTGTGATCCACTGTGAGCGATACTTCCTGGTCTAACACTGCTTAAGCGCACCGCACATGGCCGCTGTTCTCCTTGGAATTTTTTAGCTACCTGCTTAAAATACTTCGCATGCATGGCAACTGGCAAGCTTAAATTGAACATTCATCATGAAATGAACATTCATCAACGTCGGAATGTTTCACCAACATTAAATAACGTCTGTCAAAATGTTCACAATCACTCCAGAATGTTCACAATCACTTTAGAATGTTCACAATCACTCCAGAATGTTCACAATCACTTCAAAATGTTCACAATCACTCCAGAATGTTCACAATCACTTCAAAATGTTCACAATCACTCCAGAATGTTCACAATCACTTCAAAATGTTCACAATCACTCCAGAATGTTCACAATCACTCCAGAATGTTCACAATCACTTCAAAATGTTCACAATCACTCCAGAATGTTCACAATCACTTCAAAATGTTCACAATCACTCCAGAATGTTCACAATCACTCCAGAATGTTCACAATCACTTCAAAATGTTCACAATCACTCCAGAATGTTCACAATCACTTCAGAATGTTCACAGTCACTTCAGAGTGCACAAAATTTCTACAGAATGTTCACAGTCACTTCATAATGTTCATAATCATTCAAGAATATTCACAGTCACTTCAGAATGTTCACAATCTCTCTAGAGTATCACAATCACCCCCAGAATTTTAATTATTACATCAGAATGTTCACAACCAGCTCTTAATTAATTTTAATATTTTACTATAGAAGCAATGATAAGTTGCTAAGCTTTATATGAGTAATTTGTATATCTTAGCATGAGTAATTACATGAGTCCTTGCATTCAGCATACAGTATAGGATCGCATAAAGTTGGTGAGTCACCTGTTATTATAAAACAAGCATCCAGTATAATTTCATTGAAGGCACACCGGCTATTCTCCGACCTGAACCTTTGGTTTCGTTGTTGTCAAGTGTCCTATTGTGGGGGCAAAAACTGTCTAGAACTGCGCGCGTTGATGTAATAAAATTTAAGCTACAGACTGAGCGTCGTAAAACTTTTGCGTCACTATATTTCTACACCAGGGTCAAAGGCGTAAGTTTGGCTTGCAATATGATATGCTTTTGTTTTAATACACTTCTGGGAATATTCATTAAGATGTCAGATTAGCAATCCATTCTATTCCTCCAGATAAACTGCATATAATGTTAGCGGAAGTTTTTCTTGCATTTTCTAAACTTCCTTCTTAAAAAACGATATATTTTCCACCTAAGCAAGCAGTTCATCTTTTATGCTGTGCACCTGTTTGCCCGGAACAAACACCTTAGCTAGATAATTGCTAATATTTTACCTCAAAATTTAAAACCGGATCAGCTTAGAACAATTAAAATAGAGTTTTACAGCTTATTTGACTGAAGAAAGTTTGTAAGTTGCAAGACAGACAGACAGACAGACAGACAGACAGACAGACAGACAGACAGACAGACAGACAGACAGACAGACAGACAGACAGACAGACATACAGACAGACAGACAGACAGACAGACAGACAGACAGACATACAGACAGACAGACAGACAGACAGACAGACAGACAGACAGACAGACAGACAGACAGACAGACAGACAGACAGACAGACAGACAGACAGACAGACAGACAGACAGACAGACAGACAGACAGACAGACAGACAGACAGACAGACAGACAGACAGACAGACAGACAGACAGACAGACAGACAGACAGACAGACAGACAGACAGACAGACAGACAGACAGACAGACAGACAGACAGACAGACAGACAGACAGACAGACAGACAGACAGACAGACAGACAGACAGACAGACAGACAGACAGACAGACAGACAGACAGACATACAGACAGACAGACAGACAGACAGACAGACAGACAGACATACAGACAGACAGACAGACAGACAGACAGACAGACAGACATACAGACAGACAGACAGACAGACAGACAGACAGACAGACATACAGACAGACAGACAGACAGACAGACAGACAGACAGACAGACAGACAGACAGACAGACAGACATACAGACAGACAGACAGACAGACAGACAGACAGACAGACATACAGACAGACAGACAGACAGACAGACAGACAGACAGACATACAGACAGACAGACAGACAGACAGACAGACAGACAGACAGACAGACAGACAGACAGACAGACAGACAGACAGACAGACAGACAGACACTGAGACAAAAGTTGACAAGCAAAGGTAACTTTAATTCAACTTACGGTTCAAGTCAGACTCGGCTGTATACCGTGCTGAAGACAAGCAGCAAATGTTCCCCTGACAGAATGCGCTGTGTATTAGATAGACCTGGCTACAAGTCAGGCTTTTAAATACCAAGTGGAACTTCACTCAGAGAGGAACAGGCTCAGGACTCAGGATTATTGAAACTGGTTGTGCTGGACAGAGAATGCTAGACAATGGCGCACCTGATGTACATAGCGAAGCCGCTGTCGACCCAGGATATCTGTTCAGACCAGTCGTTTGATAAAACTATCGTAAGGAACTGCCCTTCAGTTAAAACGCGATGAAACAAGCAAACGAGGCTGGATGAGAGAAGGGTTGGCATTGGGGCTTCTTGAACGGCTCAACTCCTATTGGCTGGCCAGCTCTGAGCCAATGAAATCGCGTCCTTAAAAAAGGATTTTGGCTAGCCTGAGGGGAATGGGTTCTGTAGTGCAGCATCAAGCCAGAGAACAAGTGAGTGATTTGATGTGAATTGAATACCCGAGTGAGCCTTCACTGAGCTGTCGGATTTAATTAATTTGAATTTATTGGGAAAACAACACAATTAATTTTGATTCAAACCAGATTTGTAAAAGTAAATTGTACATAAGGGGTCACATTGAAAGTTGCAATGAAAACTGAATGTGATACTGAAGGGCACTGAAGTCGCTCTAAACTGAATCTGAAGCGGCACTGAAGTCGCTCTAAACTGAATCTGAAGCGGCACTGAAGTCGCTCTAAACTGAATCTAAAGCGGCACTGAAGTCCCCGCTATAAAATGATGCTGGCGCCCCTTGGTGCTGGCGCCCCTTGGTGCTGGCGCCCCTTGGTGCTGGCGCCCCTTGGTGCTGGGGCCCCTTGGTGCTGGCGCCCCTTGGTGCTGGCGCCCCTTGGTGCTGGGGCCCCTTGGTGCTGGCGCCCCTTGGTGCTGGGGCCCCTTGGTGCTGGCGCCCCTTGGTGCTGGCGCCCCTTTGTGCTGGCGCCCTCCCGGAAAGCCGCGCCGCCACAATAGAAAGCCCCATCCTCGGCGCTCCTGAACTAAACAGCTCACACAAAATATCTACGCGAAACGAAATCTCATTTGCTACAGCTAGAAATCATCGTCTCCAATCTTCGATCAGCAGCGCTGATCTCTGAAGAGCGCCGCTGCACGCACGGCAAGTCGAGAATCCGAGAGAGCCAGCAAGACTCTCTGACGCAACCGCGCTCTAAAGCTGCCCCACTCGATCGCCAACAAGCTAGCATGCAGTATAGCAACGAAGGTTCGAGCAACCTCATAGCTCGCGTAATCAATGCAGCATCCTCATTCCCGCGGGTCTTATAGCTTTTGGTTGAGTCCTGTTTATATGCAGTTATAAATATGCTGGCCAATCCTATCAAAGCCAAAATATATAAGCAATGAAAGCTTTAGTTGGGACAATGTCCCGTGCGGCGCGGAAAACGTATCTCGCATGACAAAAATGATGAATACGGAACCAGAGTAACATGATGTGCACATGCTAGCTAATTTATTGAAGTGGTGAGTCAACGAGCCCTGCCAGAATGAATGAAGTTACGCGGTAGGGTTGCAGCAGAATCCTGCCAGTCCAGTCGATCTATTCAATGCTGATCATTTAATCGCATTCTCAAATATGCTCTTCTCCAACTCTCTTTAGGCTAATTTTATAGTTTATACTCTCTTCGGAATTGCTTGGGGAGTTTTGAGTTATGGGAGCCGCATCTGCTCGCTGCGGCTTCTCCTATGGTCCTTGATGAGCGTTGAATCATCAAAAACTGCGTTTTGTAGCGAAAATCCCCTTTTGGGATCTGGACATCTGGTAGCAGATTAATTTTAAGAGAATTTTTTTCTTGAATTCTGTATTTCTGATTTATATTTTCGCGATCTACACTGTACTGCTTGCACTGATCTTCTTGAGGGAAAATATTATTTTTCAGCAAGAATTTGCAGCATGTAGCTGATCGCCACTGAAACAAAGACTTACGGACTACACAGCTCAACCTAATCAAAGCCCATATGAACAACAAATTCTCAGCTAGCCATGCGTCTATATGGGCTCGTTGGTTGGATATATTGTCCTATTGAGACATGTGCAGTCATACATGTATGTAAGAATTCGATCCTAGCAGAAATAATTTGCGGCTGAATGGTGGCCCGGGCATGATCGAATCATACAGCTAGAATTATGTACATGTACACGCGCATGTCAATTTGCAAATGCAAATTTTAAATTGCATTTAATTGGCTGACATAAAACAGTAACATACTTTGAATGGATGATTAGGACGTACATTACTAAATATGTAATTTCCACAATGTACATATGTACCTACTGTAACAGCGTTTGCAGGGGCATCTCAAGGTTCTGACTCGTAATTTTCTTCTTCATTTAAGCTAGGATGCATGCTGATTTTATGCTTTACATTTAGGATGAGCACCGCTTTTACGGTGCTCTAGCTGTGTGCCATATGCATTAGTAATCCGCCGTTCATTACATGCACCATTGCAGACAAGAATCCAAAGAAAAAATTCTAATATTTATTTAAAAATGGGTTTTGTTAAATGTAGTAGTGATTTGATTACCGCAAGATCTAATACTCATTTAGTACCTCAGGCGCTTATTTTGGCGACTTTGAAGAAAAAATCTGGATTTACACTAACGCTGTGTAAACATGAAAAAAATTAATTTACGTAATAAAAGTTAGTTTCGGATTTTAGGAAATTAAGAAGTCCATGTAACCGTTCACAAATTTGGAGATAAGCTGACGAGTTGGCCACAGCTTTTACATTACAACCCCCCCCCCCCTGGACGCCCTCAGTCTCCAAATTTATCTACCTAATCTACAATAGACCCCAATGTCTCTATTGAAGTTTAGGTACATAAAATCAATCCCTATGAATTAGATTCTCCCTACCCCAAAACCCCTTATTCTAGTAGGTGGTTGGTCACTACTAGGGATATTTTTCTTTTCTGTTTCTGCTAATTTTCTCTATTTATCTCTTATAAAAGTAGTTTTGTTGCGTGAGTGAAAAATACATCAGACCCTGAAGATGGCCCTTGTCGTCGGACCGAAACGCGTTGGAATAATTTAATCTAACTTGATCTGTGTTTATTTTCACATTTATTTTCATATGTTTCCCTGTACCCCACCCATATCAACTACTTGCGTCACTCACCCACTCCATGATTTACAAGTTACAACGAATTTAAGAATTAGACTTCAAAGTCAAATCACTTTTAAATAACGAAATAGCCAGTTGTTTATTTTTTAAAAGCTTATTTAGTTTGTTGCTAGATGCTATATTTAAATTCAGCAACTTACAGCTTTAGCTTTGTTTATATGGTGATTACTTTACAGTCAAATATTTAAACATGGGTCTCCCTAAAACACGCACCGCACCGCCCCGACCGCTACACATTATAACATTTTTGTCAATGCAGTATTTTGCTTGCAAAGAAAACTATTTGTTGTAAGAGTAACAGAATAATTAACTTTATTTATTACCTAAAATATTATTATTATTTTTCATATTCTCGTTTGCATTATTAAATTAAATTATTATTAATTTTATTAATATTATTATTAATATCACTTATTATACATCGAATTTAATTTTTCACAGTAAAAAAACTAAATTTTATAAAAGCTTAAAGCTTAACATAAAATGCATTTTGAAATGTCTTCAGTTATAGTCTAATTTGTTTTAACGTGTAGCGCTGTGGGGCGGGGCGGTGCGTGTTTTAGGGATTTTCTTTAAACATTTGAATGACTTTCTGAGAAATTGTCTTGAAAATCCAAAAATTTGCTACGATATTGATTTTTTAGCTACTGGGCAGGCTGAACTGCATATTATTCCCCACAAAAACGTAGTCAGTTAATTTTTTTCATTAACAAAATCCAGCATTATTATCAATAGCAATGACAATGACTAGCCAATCAGCAGCCGAGAACTACTTAGATGTTCAAAAACGTTCCAATGACATTTTTGCAGAGGACTGGCAAATCATTGAAAAGTACTATCTGAAGAAGTAAGTTGCTTACTTTTAAATTGTAGCATGACATACAGCATTTCATTTTGCTGTCTTAGTTTTACCAAAAGAGTAACTCTGTTATTTCAAAACAGCTTTTCAAAATCATATCAAACATCTAACTATAATAAGTAGGCTATAGTAGAGCATAGGCTGGAATATCAGACAATTTCTTTAGCAAAACTATGCATCACTTAAATGGCATTGGCATAGCGTACAAAACATAAAAATATATTTATAAATATAATAATGCAAAAATATATGATAATATAAGAGAAGCCTAAAATTAAGTTGATAAATATATTAGTAATAAATTAATTAAGGTAGTGACCATTTGTCCGGTACCAGATAAATAAAAGTGAAGTTATTTGTCTGGTACTGGATAAATAACAGTGAAGTTATTTGTCTTGTACCAGCTAAGCTAGGCCTACGTGAATTTATATATGCCACTCTGGGCATCTTTTTGCAATGCTAATTTGGAAGGTATACTAGCTTGATATTAGAGTGTCTTCCTGATGATCAGTCAGTACTGAGTTTAAATCTGTAGTGATGACTCCACTTTTTTTATTGTAACAACTCCAAGTGTTATTGTAATAATTCTAAGTCCTTACTTTGGCATTTGTGTTATACAGCAGCAAATGTCATTATAAAATTTGACTGCCCTATTGAAATAAGTTGACAAAATGCGGACGACCGTCCATTGCATTTTTGGATTCTCCTGGTGTCGCATCGCGCGACAGTGGTGTCAAGTGGTGTGTCGCGTCGCGCGACACTGGAAACCTGGTATTGTCATGTGTTGTGTCGCGCGACATGACATGACACAACAAGATGCGAAAGCATACATGCGCAACCTCCAAAATTCGGTCGGCCATACGACTTAGTTTTTGGCCAAAAATGCGACTTGCATGTAAAAAAACCCTAAAGCAAAATCAACGCAACTTTGGGTAAACGGCAGAAGTAACTATGACTGTCTTATTAAGTAAAAATGCCTCGTCATCTACTTAGTACTACTACTTTGGTATTTTTTTGGGTGGGCATTTTTGCGACTTCCTTGATTGGCCGCCAAATCGGTCGGCCGGATCGGCCGACTCGGCCGACTGTTGCGCATGTATGTGCGAAAGTGTGGCAACTTGGTGGCTGGTGTTGTCATGTGTCGTGTTGCGGCCTAGATCTGCAGCCAAAACCTCGCAAACTGTGTTTCATTGTAATAATATGTTCACGGTTGTTTCTCGGTATTTAAATGTTTCAAACATGTTTGATAAAAACTAATTCTTGAATTTTTTTTTTTAATTTTGACAGTAAAATAACTAATACTTCAAATATAATTTTTAGAAAGGTTACTTGTTAGTTACAATGCATGCGCTGTTTTTCTAACTGTTGTACCTTTGTTGTTTTACTGTTTATTGTTTTTAAATTTCATTTCTTTTTCCACGAAATTGAAAGGAATACTCTCGTCCCTCGCTCCATGGTCTTGGTGTTGGGAGTGAATGGCAGAACAAGAATTGTCAATTGCAACGTGGCTGCTGTGGCGTCCTTCCCCCCCCCCCCCCCCTGTCATTCGGTCAACAGACATCGGTGTTGTGTCGCGCGTCGCCGCCCCCCAGTCAACAAAATTTGGTGTCGCGTCACACTTTTGAGGGCACAATTTTGGCACCCGTGTCGCGCGTCTGTGGGTTTTTAAAACTTATTCCAATAGGGTTTGACTGTACTATGACTACTGTTTATTGTGAAACCATTCCGATTTGAATAAAACAAAATATAGTAAAGGTAAAAATTATTTAAAACTGCTGGATCGGGATATGACATGTAGACTATGCCCAAATGTTTTTACCAAAATTCTAGAATTTTTGAGAAACAGCACTATCTAATCATAACAAATATTTTCTACTTTTAGCCTAAAAGTGAACTGTACACTACTTTTTTGAGTATTCCCTATATTTTACAAGTTTTTATTATATATCCACATCCATACTGTGCCGGACAAATAACTTCATTATCCAGTACTGGATAAATAATAGTTACATTAGGCCCTTATTTATCCAATACTGGACAAATAGTCACTGCCATTAATTAATTATAAATATAATATTATTATATAGTTTAGAATTTTGTCATAACCAAAATTTTCCTATATCCATATCCATAGGCATAACTCAGATTTTTTTCTATAGCCAATCAATAGAAATATCTATATATCTATAGCTAATAAATTTATTATAACTTTTTAGGCCTATAACTTTTTATCAGTGCTTATTCATAATATATCATAGTTATTAGTCCTAGTCCTAGGACTGTCTTAGTCTTACTATGCTATGGTACTATTGGAATAATTTTTTTTGCTTATTTGCATGGCCTATTAACAAGATAGTTATTCTATTTTATATTAGTAGATACTATAATGAATAATTAGGATTTCTTGAACTTTAGGGCCTAGGTAGATAAAATAGTTGCAGTTTTGATAGGATCATAGTTTTGTCTCTATAAGGGGTTTTTGATGGTGCTGATTTCAAATTTGAGCTTTATTTTTTATAGCTTAAAGCCAACTACTAGGGCATGGGAAATGGGGGTTTTTAGGATACAAAGAATTTTCATAGGGAATGATTTTATATACCTAAACTTCAATA
Organism: Macrostomum lignano; assembly: GCA_002269645.1. Classification (NCBI taxonomy): domain Eukaryota; kingdom Metazoa; phylum Platyhelminthes; family Macrostomidae; genus Macrostomum; species Macrostomum lignano. The sequence continues at coordinate 285,576 of NIVC01000630.1, forward strand.
GAGACATGGAGGTCTTAAAGATTAGGTAGATAAATTTGGAGGCTGAGGTCAAGGGGGCAAAGGGGGGTGGTTGACAACTACCAACTACTATGGCATAGGGAATGAGGGGTTTTATGATATGGAGAATCTTCATAAGGATTGATTTTATGTACCTAAACTTCAATAAAAGCATTGGGGTCTATTGTAGATTAGGTAGATAAATTTGGAGACTGAGGGGGTCCAGGGGAGAATTGTAATGAAGCTTAAATTAAAAATTCAGCAAGTTATCAAATACCTCCATGGAGAAAAAATATAATCCCATCAAACTAATTGATATCAACAGCTGTAGTTACCTTTAGAATAGATAAACAATGCAGATTAGTAGAAATGACTATAGGTAAACAAGTAAAAATGTATAGCTAGTCACAATCATGAGAGAATGATAGCAAATCAAAAGTGGGAGATGAAAGTGGTAGCAAACTGTGGGTTAGCATTTTTTAAAAACACCAATTTAAAAGTGGCATTCTTGTTGCATTATAGCAAACTGGTGAAGAAGAATAAAATAGACACTCTTTTTATTGGAGTTAAAATTCTAACCCTCTAAATGTTCTTTTAAAATAAGTTCATTAAATTGTGGAAAATATTTACATTTTACATTTTACATTAAGTCATGATTCTAAAAAAAGTTTTAATTTTTAAATATACAATTCTCCAAAACTGCTTGCATCAAATTATCACTAATTACATGGGGATTAATAAATTAAGCTCTTGTTAACTCTAAAAGTTTTTTTTGCAGTTTTTTGCTTTAAAATCATTTTGGATAGCCTCTAATACTCTGGCAAAAGTTTCAGAAAAATCAGAAAATTGGAAGTAATTTATGTACCTATTACCTAAAGTTCAAAAAGTCCAATAATTAATGTCTTATCTATATATCACAATGACTATCCTCTCTTTCTACAGATACTGTAAGGAATAGTTTACAGTTTTTTACTTGTAGTTTCATTGCAGTACAACAATATAACTTTACTTGAACATTTGTTTTATATTATAGAATAAAAAAATAAAAAACATATAGAAGATACCATACATGTGCAACCTCCAAAATTCGGTTGGCCATACGACTTAGTTTTAACAAAAATGCGATGTAGTTTTTGGCTAAAAATATGACTTACATGTAAAAAACTCTATAGCAAAATTACCGCAACTTTGGGTAAACGGCAGGAGTAACTATGACTGTCTTATTAAGCCAAAACGCCTCGTCAGCTATTTAGTACTACTACTTGTGTGTTTTTTGAGTGGGCATTTTTGCAACTTCCTTGGTTGGCTGCCAAATCAGTTGGCTGGATTGGCCAACTCGGCCGACTGTTGCACTTGTATGGAAGATACTATAGTCCAAATCATGCTAAGTGCACACCCGAAGAAAAATTGAATAATTACAAATGCATGCCAAAAAATTGCATGCACACCCATTATCAAAACTATACCAGTGTTGTGACATTGACAATAAATGACTTTTTATGTGGATATAATAAATTACTTTTTTGAATTGCATAATGGACCATTTTTGGCAAATAATTTGGTTGATTTTTATTACATGATCTGGAGTATGGAGAAGATAGGGCAGCTATCTCATTAGTGTGCTATACAGATAAGCAAAAAATTATTCCTATAGTATTATAGGAACAAGACAAATTATTCTTATGGTACTACAGGGATAAGCATTGCCTAACTTTTTGCTATGGTTACAATATGCAATTAGCCAATAGTACTTAGTAAGAATATCATAGATATAGCATTGCCATTGGGACTCCTTGCTATTAGTAATTAGTTGCAAAAATGCATTTAGGAAAAATATACACTATGAGCTATATTCAATGCTAATGCCAAAATACAAAATCTTATCTAAAAAGTCCAATCTTAGTCTAAGATATCTAAGACTTGTATATGATATGAAGAGTCAAATGTTATATAGTAATTCTATTGAATTAGAAGTGTAAAAAACCTGGCTTGATGTTTTTGCTGGCACTAAAATGCAAAATTTTATCCAAGGCCTGGTTTCAAGTTGCAATTTAGAAAGTCACAATGCTATAATATCCTTATTGCATAAAGCATAGCTTTATATCTATTAACTTATCATCTTTTGACTATTTTCTCTTCTTTTTCCTTCTCTTTCCCTATTGCAGCCAAGGTCTAAATTGCACCAAACACTCCCCTTTCATGCGCCAAAACCCCATCACCATGCCAAACTGTACCTGCCAATATTGAAGGCCAATTTGTGCTAGTCATTGTCTGCAATAATGGCCTTTGGTTGCAATAGGCTTCTCTTTCCTCTTTTCCTTTTTTCTTTTCATCTTCTCCTTTCTTTCTTTACTTTTTTCCCTCTCTTTTCTCTTCTCTTTTTTCTCCCTTATCTTCTCTCTTTCTTTTTCCTTCTCTGTCGACCCCTCTCTTTTTCCCTCTCTCTCCTCTTGCCTGTCCCTTTTTATCCCCTTTTCTCTCCCTTTCTTCAATGTTCTTATCTTCCCTTTCCCTCCTACATCTCTTGTAATGTTTAAGTAACCAAAGTAACAAAATCTTAAATGCTTATTAAGAGTTTTTATGAAAGCAATAGCCTACTTATCAGTTGGTTCCAAAAAAGATTAGATAATAAAAGCCTATTAAATTGTTTGCAATCTTGCCTTCTTTGATAGTGGCAAACACTGGGTGACTTCTTTATTTGCTTTATTCATTTGGTCATAGTAAACCTGGAAAAACTTAGAGTCTAGAAATGAAAAATGTGCGGACAGGCACCCTACTGTACAACATTGTAGAAATAAGCTTGATACTTACTGATACTTATTGATACTTTTTGGCATAAGCAACAATCTAGACTGGTCCGGAGTATTTCTAGTCTACTTAGATTAGATCAAAGAAGGCATGGTCCAATATCAAATTTATAAATATTTCATGCTATGCGATATATTACAACTGCTACAATTTAATCATATTTCATAATTTTTTACAGGCTATGGCATCAGCTAACTCTGAAACTATTGGAGTTTGTCAACAAAGAAGCAGTTTTCCAGTCCAATGTCTTGGTTGATGTAAGTTTCAAATGAATAATGTATATACATAATGTATGTGCTAGCGTCTTGCAAGTAGAAGTGTAGTTTGAGTTCTAGTAAGTTCCATTCCATTCTATCAATAAGGTATTTTATTACCTGATCAATTTTTCCTGATTATGTCAATGTATTTTTAAACTGTGTACTAAAGTAAAAAAACAGCCATTTAGCAAGACTTTTTAGCCCATCAATAGACGGGAGCGCCCACCAAGAGCCAGGGGCGCTCACCAAGAGCCAGGGGCGCCCACCAAGAGCCAGGGGCGCTCACCAAGAGCCAGGGGCGCCCACCAAGAGACAGGGGCGCCCATCAATAGACGGGGGCGCTCACCAAGAGACAGGGGCGCCCACCAAGAGACCGGGGCGCTCACCAAGAGACAGGGGCGCCCACCAAGAGACCGGGGCGCCCACCAAGAGACAGAGGCGCCCACCAAGAGACAGGGTCGCCCACCAAGAGCCAGGGGCGCCAACTAAGAGACAGGGGCGCCCACCAAGAGACCGGGGCGCCCACCAAGAGACAGGGGCGCCCACCAAGAGACCGGGGCGCCCACCAAGAGACAGAGGCGCCCACCAAGAGACAGGGTCGCCCACCAAGAGCCAGGGGCGCCAACTAAGAGACAGGGGCGCCCACCAAGAGACCGGGGCGCCCACCAAGAGCCAGGGGCGCCAACTAAGAGACAGGGGCGCCCACCAAGAGACAGGGGCGCCCACCAAGAGACAGGGGGCGCCCACCAAGAGACAGGGGCGCCCACCAAGAGCCAGGGGCGCCAACTAAGAGCCAGGGGCGCCAACTAAGAGACAGGGGCGCCCACCAAGAGACAGGGGCGCCCACCAAGAGACAGGGGGCGCCCACCAAGAGACAGGGACGCCCACCAAGAGACAGGGGCGCCCACCAAGAGACAGGGGCGCCAACTAAGAGACAGGGGCGCCCACCAAGAGACCGGGGCGCCCACCAAGAGACAGGGCCGCCCACCAAATGAAGGGACAGGGGACAGGGGACAAGAGACAAAGTGTTGGGCGCCCCTGAAGAGACAGGGACGCCCAACACTTTGTAATCAACTGAAGCCAGCCAGTTTTTTTACTGTAAAGCATTTATCTACGAGTACAATCAATAAAGTTAAGAAACGAATAAAACTATCTCAAGGCGAAGATCTAGACAATATGCTAAGCATTGCCTACACAGCAAGGCAGCCCTTGGCCTTTTTATTTAGAAAAAAGCACCTGCTTTACAATAACCATGCAGTGTCTTTAGGGTTCAGTTCCCTAGAGCCACCTCCCTTATAGTCCTACGCCTACTCAACTCCCATTGCTTTTCTGTCAGCAGTTTTTCTTTCTCAACCCTTCCTAAGTAATTTGTTAATTATGAGGCTTCTGCTCGAAAGTCAAATGCACAAAAAACTTCATTCTCAAAGTCGTTTAGTGCAGTCATTTTTTACTTCAACCTTGCCTCAGTATAGTTTTAGCCAATTCCAACTTCTCGCATATTGTGTTGCTGTTCTTATTATCCTGATGAAACACACCTACGTTATCACACTATTCCAGGGTTTCTATGAGAATTTCCTATCGGATTTCGAGCACATTATCAATCCGCTAGCCATGTCCGAACTGGTGCTAGTAATTGTGAAGAAGATGCGCTCTCAGGCCGACAAGCAGGACGCTATTCCCGGCTTTGTTGAGAAGATTCGCGATAAAGTTCTAGCCAAGGCTAAGGATGGTACTGTTGCTGTTGTTCTGTGCAACATTGCCCTAGCTACCTTCTACCTGGAGGATCGTAAGGTAAAAATTCAGAATGCAATTACTACTAAATCGGGTACAAGGGATCTACTGTCGTGGAAATATATTATTGTTAAAAAGTTGCTGTAATGAGAATCGGCCATTAGACAGCTGCTGTCATGAGAACTGACTATTAGACAGTTGTTGTCATGAGAATCGGCCATCAAACAGACAGTTGCTGTCATGAAAATCGGCCATTAGACAGTTGCTGTCATGAAAATCGGCCATTAGACAGTTGCTGTCATGAAAATCGGCCATTAGACAGTTGCTGTCATGAGAACTAACCATTAGACAGTTGCTGTCATGAGAACCGATCATTAGACAGTTGCTGTCGTGAGAATCGGCCATTAGACAGTTGCTGTCATGAGAACTGGCTATTAGACAGTTGCTGTCATAAGAACTAACCATTAGACAGTTGCTGTCATGAGAACTGGCTATTAGACAGTTGCTGTCATAAGAACTAACCATTAGACAGTTGCTGTCGTGAGAATCGGCCATTAGACAGTTGCTGTCATGAGAACTGGCTATTAGACAGTTGCTGTCATCAGAACTAACCATTAGACAGTTGCTGTCATCAGAACTAACCATTAGACAGTTGCTGTCATCAGAACTAACCATTAGACAGTTGCTGTCATCAGAACTAACCATTAGACAGTTGCTGTCATGAGAACCGACCATTAGACAGTTGCTGTCGTGAGAATCGGCCATTAGACAGTTGCTGTCATGAGAATCGGCCATTAGACAGACAGTTGCTGTCATGAGAATCGGCCATTAAACAGTTCATACTCTAATCTCTACAGGACAACCCGGCTGCACGGAAACTAATGGAAGAGGCCGGCTCTAAGCTTCAAGAATTCGATTACGTCACCCCGGTGCACGACCGCTACTTCGCGTTGACCTCAGCCTACCATCGAACGCTTGGAAATCATGCTGAATATTATCGCGAGGCCCTGCGCTATCTGGGCTGCACTAAGCTGGAGAATATGCCTGTTGAAGAGCGACGGGCCTGGGCTAGCACCGTAGCTGTTGCCGCTCTGCTGGGAAAGGGTGCGTTATTGCTGTTAGATCCCTTCTTGGGGTTTTTGAGTTGGTTACTAAACGATAAGGAAGAATAAGCCGTGGGTCACTGATGGGTCAGAGAGATGGTAGGTGTGGGTTACTGATGAGTCAGAGAGATGGTAGGTGTGGGTTACTGATGGGTCAGAGAGATAGTAGGCGTGGGTCACTGATGAGTCAGAGAGATGGTAGGTGTGGGTTACTGATGGGTCAGAGAGATAGTAGGCGTGGGTCACTGATGAGTCAGAGAGATGGTAGGTGTGGGTTACTGATGGGTCAGAGAGATGGTAGGTGTGGGTTACTGATGGGTCAGAGAGATAGTAGGCGTGGGTCACTGATGAGTCAGAGAGATGGTAGGTGTGGGTCACTGATGGGTCAGAGAGATGGTAGGTGTGGGTTACTGATGGGTCAGAGAGATAGTAGGCGTGGGTCACTGATGAGTCAGAGAGATGGTAGGTGTGGGTCACTGATGGGTCAGAGAGATGGTAGGTGTGGGTTACTGATGGGTCAGAGAGATAGTAAGTGTGGGTCACTGATGGGTCAGAGAGATTGTAGGTGTGGGTCACTGATGAGTCAGAGAGATGGTAGGTGTGGGTCACTGATGGGTCAGAGAGATGGTAGGTGTGGGTCACTGATGGGTCAGAGAGATGGTAGGTGTGGGTCACTGATGGGTCAGAGAGATAGTAGGCGTGGGTCACTGATGAGTCAGAGAGATGGTAGGTGTGGGTTACTGATGAGTCAGAGAGATGGTAGGTGTGGGTTACTGATGAGTCAGAGAGATAGTAAGTGTGGGTCACTGATGGGTCAGAGAGATGGTAGGTGTGGGTCACTAATGGGTCAGAGAGATTGTAGGTGTGGGTCACTGATGGGTCAGAGAGATGGTAGGTGTGGGTCACTGATGGGTCGAAGAGATGGTGTGTGTGGGTCATTAATGGGTCAGAGAGACAGTAGCTGTGGGTCACTGATGGGTCAGAGAGATGGTAGGCGTGGGTCACTGATGGGTCAGAGAGATGGTAGGCGTGGGTCACTGATGGGTCAGAGAGATGGTAGGTGTGGGTCACTGATGGGTCAGAGTCAATGCAGCTGCGGGTCACAGGGACCAAGTATCTAGCAGCAAGTTCCAACTCCCTCAGGCGTGTACAACTTTGGCGAATTGCTGATGCACGAGGTGCTGACCTCGCTGGATGGCACTGAGCAGTCCTGGCTGGTGCAGCTTCTCTATGCCTTCAACAAAGGCGACATCGCTGCCTTCGCTCAGCTGAGGCCGCGCTGGAGCGGACAGCCGGATTTGGCCAAGCAGGAGCAGTTTCTCAAGCAGAAGGTGACGCTGATGTGCCTCATCGAACTGGCTTTTAAGAGGCCCACTACTCAGCGACAGATCTCGTTTGCTGAGATTAGCCAGGTAATTATGATTTATGGTCTGTCTGTCGTCTGTCTGTCTGTCTGTGTGTCTGTCTGTCTGTCTGTCTGTCTGTCTGTCTGTCTGTCTGTCTGTCTGTCTGTCTGTCTGTCTGTCTGTCTGTCTGTCTGTCTGTCTGTCTGGCTGGCTGGCTGGCTGGCTGGCTGGCTGGCTGGCTGTCTGTCTTTCTGCAACCGCTAATTCATGATTTCCCACGCTCCTGTCCGCAGGCCACCATGGTTCCAGTCGAAGAAGTGGAATACCTGCTCATGCGCGCTCTCAGCTTGGACCTGATTCGCGGCAAAATCAACGAAGTTGACAAACTGGTTCACGTGACCTGGGTGCAGCCCAGGGTGCTGGACGTGAATCAGCTGGCCTCGGTGCAGCGGAAACTGACCGCCTGGGTGACCTCGGCCGCCGCTATGGAGGAGATGATGCGGGGCAGCGCCGGAGACGGCCTAATGGCTGTTTGATTTTTGCCTGCATGCACTTTTGGCTTGACTTGGGCCGGGCACTTAAAAGTACTTTTTAGGGACGATAGCTATGTGAATGTTTGCTTTACGAAAATGCCTCTGCACCCTCAAACCCTTACAGATTCTCAGTTGCTGAGCCAGCCTCCCAGATTCTCAGTTGCTGGGCCAGCCTCCCAGATCCTTAGTTGCTGATCCAGCCTCCCAGATCATCAGTTGCTAGGCCAGCCTCCCAGATCCTTAGTTGCTGATCCAGCCTCCCAGATCCTCAGTTGCTAGGCCAGCCTCTCAGATCCTCAGTTGCTGGGCCAGCCTCCCAGATCCTCAGTTGCTGGGCCAGCCTCCCAGATCCTTAGTTGCTGATCCAGCCTCCCAGATCATCAGTTGCTAGGCCAGCCTCCCAGATCCTTAGTTGCTGATCCAGCCTCCCAGATCCTCAGTTGCTAGGCCAGCCTCCCAGATCCTCAGTTGCTGGGCCAGCCTCCCAGATCCTCAGTTGCTGGGCCAGCCTCCCAGATCCTCAGTTGCTGGGCCAGCCTCCCAGATCCTCAGTTGCTGGGCCAGCCTCCCAGATCCTCAGTTGCTGGGCCAGCCTCCCAGATCCTTAGTTGCTGATCCAGCCTCCCAGATCCTCAGTTGCTAGGCCAGCCTCCCAGATCCTCAGTTGCTGGGCCAGCCTCCCAGATCCTCAGTTGCTGGGCCAGCCTCCCAGATCCTTAGTTGCTGATCCAGCCTCCCAGATCCTCAGTTGCTAGGCCAGCCTCCCAGATCCTCAGTTGCTGGGCCAGCCTCCCAGATCCTCAGTTGCTGAGCCAGCCTCCCAGATCCTCAGTTGCTGATCCAGCCTCTCAGATCCTCAGTTGCTGGGCCAGCCTCCGAGATCCTCAGTTGCTAAGCCAGCCTCCCAGATCCTCAGTTGCTGAGCCAGCCTCCCAGATCATCAGTTGCTAGGCCAGCCTCCCAGATCCTCAGTTGCTGAGCCAGCCTCCCAGATCCTCAGTTGCTAGGCCAGCCTCCCAGATCCTCAGTTGCTGGGCCATCGCCCTCCCAGATCCCCAGTTGCTGGGCCAGCCTCCCAGATACTCAGATATGATATAAAAGCAGACAGCGTGCTCAAATCTCGCGGGCTTTAAGCAGCCCCGATTCTATACGAGCTACAATGGTCAACTGGTACTCTGTGTTTCTTCAAGTGTTTTTTTAGTAACAAATATACGCAAAGAGGGGAGTAGAAATAAGGACATCGTTTAATAATTGTTATGTATTTCTTCGTATGCCCTAACTATGCATTCAGTTTCCACTGATGACCTTTGGTGTCATCTAGTGTCTGTGCTTCTTCAACAACAAAACACAATTTTGCTTTGAAGTTATAGGCCTTTAAATGTGTGTTTACTCCGAACTTACGTGCGCAAACTACAACCAGTTAAATAAGTCTCAAGTCGTATGTATACTCCTGTGTGTGTGTATTTCTGCTAAAATGTAACCCCACTGTCCATATAGTAAATAGCGATTAAATTATCTGCTATTTCTGTTTCATGATTGCAAGGTCTACTACACTTATCGACTTCCTTTCTTTTTGTGACTTCATATAGACAGTATATAGGGGAATCTTCTATCTATCCATCCATCTATCTATCTATCTATCTATCTATCTGTCTGTCTGTCTGTCTATCTATCTATCTATCTATCTATCTATCTATCTATCTATCTATCTATCTATCTATCTATCTATCTATCTATCTATCTATCTATCTATCTATCTATCTATCTATCTATCTATCTATCTATCGATCTATCATCTATCTATCGATCTATCATCTATCTATCTATCTATCTATCTATCTATCTATCTATCTATCTATCTATCTATCGATCTATCTGTCTATCTATCTGTCTATCTATCTATCTATCTATCTATCTATCTATCGATCTATCATCTATCTATCGATCTATCTATCTATCTATCTATCTATCTGTCTATCTATCTATCTATCTATCTATCTATCTATCTATCTATCTATCTATCTATCTATCTATCTATCTATCTATCTATCTATCTATCGATCTATCATCTATCTATCTATCTATCTATCTATCTATCTATCTATCTATCTATCTGTCTATCTATCTATCTATCTGTCTATCTGTCTATCTATCTATCTATCTATCTATCTATCTATCTATCTATCTATCTATCTATTTATCTATCTATCTATCTATCTATCTATCTATCTATCTGTCTATCTATCTATCTATCTGTCTATCTATCTATCTATCTATCTATCTATCTATCTATCTATCTATCTATCTATCTATCTATCTAACTATCATCTATCTAATCTAGATAGATAGTTCGTTAGAGCTTTAAGCCATGCAGATTGCCGTGACTATTCATTTTGAATCCCATTTCATGCAGATATTATCAACGGACGCACTGTGGCACAGGACACAGCTATGCTTAAATTCGCATCGCCGATAAATCAGCCGGCAGCGCAGGTATCAACCAATCATAGGGATGATCGCGTCAGCGCTTTCTCAGTAATTTTAGCGCGTCGCGCCGGTCCATTTTGGCGCCGACACGCCTCAGAGCTGACGCGGGTGGGTTCTATCTCGGCGCTCATCTGCCTAGCAGCTTTTTTATTCAGCGTGGCCAGCTCAACCAGTTTGATTGCTGCTAAATCTGACGACTCCGCAGATGCCGCAAAGATGTTCCTTGTTGGCTGTTTAAAGCTCATTGCTCTGGCTCGCTTATATGAGGCCTGTTGTCGGCTGAGTCGGCTGGGCGCCAATCGTTGGATTGGCCCGGCGGCTGTTTTGACGATGGCCTGCTGTCCGCTGTTCTGCCTGCGTCTGGCCTTGCCTTGGATTAATAACAGCAGTTCTACTGAATCGTCTAATTCGAATTATTTGTGTAGACCGACTGAGCTAGCGGCCTATTATGTGCTACTGTTGGATTTGAATTGTTTGTTTCGGGCTGCCGCTTCTGCCGCAGCTGTTGGAACATCTGATGCTGAGGACAAGGATTCAGGTTATAGTCGACTAGATAAGGTTCGTTGCTTGATTATTGCCGAGTTTGGGACTCCCTCTCTCTCCCTTTGATGTACATTGGCCACTCTATGACTCTGCAGTTTCTCTCTCTCCCTTTGATGTACATTGACCACTCTATGACTCTGCAGTTTCTCTCTCTCCCTTTGATGTACATTGGCCACTATGACTCTGCAGTTTCTCTCTCTCCCTTTGATGTACATTGGCCACTCTATGACTTTGCAGTTTCTCTCTCTCCCTTTGATGTACATTGGCCACTCTATGACTTTGCAGTTTCTCTCTCTCCCTTTGATGTACATTGGCCACTCTATGACTCCGCGGTTTCTCTCTCTCCCTTTGATGTACATTGGCCACTCTATGACTTTGCAGTTTCTCTCTCTCTCTTTGATGTACATTGGCCACTCTATGACTTTGCAGTTTCTCTCTCTCCCTTTGATGTACATTGGCCACTCTATGACTCTGCAGTTTCTCTCTCTCCCTTTGATGTACATTGGCCACTCTATGACTCCGCGGTTTCTCTCTCTCCCTTTGATGCACATGGCTACTCTATGACTCCGCAGTTTCTCTCTCCTAGATATACATTAAGAAGTCATGAACTGAAAGTGCGTGTTGTACTTTTATTTCACCATTTTTATTTACATGCAGTAATTTATTTTTTAATTAACTGATTGACAGGCAATCGCCGTTCCAGTCCTCTCCATGGCAACTGGCTACGCTATCAAAGGTGCCGGATTTTTTATTGGCGGCCGAGTGGCGGCCAATCTATCTCCCGAACTGCGCCAAGTTTGTCACACAATGGCCCTGACGTTAATTACCTGCGCCTGCTTGCACCTTGTCCTGCTACCCGGTTATCTGGTCAGGTTGGCCAGCAGCGGGCCGCCAGGCATGCGGCCGAAATTCGTAGACGCCGCTGCCAGTTACTACTATCAGTACTATGGCAGTAGGAAGCAGGAGATCAAAGCCATGATGGTTGCCGGGGTGCTGCTGTTGCAGTCGCTAGGCGGAGGCGCGGCCTCTTCCGTTGGTAGCGACAATCTTATTGGCCGCCTGTGCTCTTGGCTGGCTTCTCCTGCTTGGGATCTGTGCCTAGCATTGCCGTATTGCATCTATTTGTGCATTCAATTTGCCGTCTGCGAACAGCATCCAGCTGCTTCTCAGCCTGATTCCGGCGATTGTGGCGCTATTTTTAGCGCCAAGGCTGATGGTGGCGCCGTCAAAGTTGGCGCCGCCATAGATAATAGCGCCGATGCTAATATTGGCGCCGACAAAGTTGGCGCCAAATTAATTGGCGCAGCTGGCGATGTCAGTATTGGCGCCAGAGGCGGCGAAAGCGACGCGAATGGTGAAACAAGAGAGCCGGTGCAGTGGCGCAAACGGGTTCTTTCGGAATCGTCCTCCAGTGGCTTGGCGCCATTCTCGCGCCAGACTCAATTGCGCCAGCAGCTGTCGGCGCCTGCTCCAGCTCCCGCTCAGCGCCAGCGCTCTCTAGAGGAGGCGCTTCAGCTTCTACGTCGAGACGGTGGATCCGTTGCCGGTTGCCTTAGTAACGCCGACTATCTGAACTTGATGCAGGCCGGACACGTGAAGCCCCGACAGTTGGAGGGCCTGACTGGCTGCCCGAATCGGGCTGTGGAGCTACGCCGGCTGCACCTGGCTGGCACCCTGGTGTCTGCTGGCACCGTGTTGACGCACATACCATTTCAGGACTACGATTGGAAACAGGTGGGCTACCGGTTTTTTAGTGTTTTTTAGCACTAAATTTCAAATTGAAGCAAGTGTGCTTGTCTGGTTCAAGGTGTGCTCGAAATTGTATGAAGCTGTTTTTGTTCTATAAAACGCTGTTCATGTTTTCTTCTCTGTGTGAGCTCGAATCTTTACCAAAGCTCGAATCTTCACCAAAGCTCGAATCTTCACCAAAGCTCGAATCTTTACCAAAGTTCGAATCTTTACCAAAGTTCGAATCTTTACCAAAGTTCGAATCTTTACCAAAGTTCGAATCTTTACCAAAGCTCGAATCTTCAATTAGGCTCGAATCTTTACCAAAGTTCGAATCTTCACCAAGGCTCGAATCTTTACCAAAGCTCGAATCTTCAATTAGGCTCGAATCTTTACCAAAGTTCGAATCTTTACCAAGGCTCGAATCTTTACCAAAGTTCGAATCTTCACCAAGGCTCGAATCTTTACCAAAGTTCGAATCTTCACCAAGGCTCGAATCTTTACCAAAGCTCGAATCTTCAATTAGGCTCGAATCTTTACCAAAGTTCGAATCTTTACCAAGGCTCGAATCTTTACCAAAGTTCGAATCTTCACCAAGGCTCGAATCTTTACCAAAGTTCGAATCTTCACCAAGGCTCGAATCTTTACCAAAGCTCGAATCTTCAATTAGGCTCGAATCTTTACCAAAGTTCGAATCTTCACCAAGGCTCGAATCTTTACCAAAGCTCGAATCTTCACCAAAGCTCGAAATTCCCCTCGCGTATTAATCCCTTTGCATTCTCTACCGGCTACTTGTTAGTAGGCAAGCACCTATTAGCAATCTAATATTGAAATATACTCAATTCAGGTAACCGGCCGCTGCTGCGAAGAGGTGATCGGCTTGGCAACGCTGCCACTCGGACTGGTCGGGCCTCTGCTAGTGAACGGCATGGAGCACCGGCTGCCTCTCGCCACCACGGAGGGCTGCCTGGTGGCCTCGGTGAATCGCGGCTGTGCAGTTCTCAGAGCCGCAGGCGGCTGTCGGGCCAGCGTGTACCGGGACGGCATGACCAGGGCTCCATTGCTGGAGTTTCCCAGCGCTGTACAGGCTGTCCGGTGTATGCAGTTTGCCGAATCCGAGGCCGGGCAGACCCTGGCCGCCAGCGCCTTTGAGGTTTGTAGCTAGTATGTACATGCCTGACAGAATTAGAAAGTCAAAGGACCGCTGTACACCCTGTATGAGCGTTGGTGTCGCGGGACGATGCCGTTGAATGCGTTGCGCCAGAGTGCTGCCGTATTTTCTAGGAATATGTAGAAGTTTAAGAAGTTGAGAGTTGCTGTTTCGTACTATGGGGTTGTAGCCTAGTGGTTAGAGAGTCGGACACACGACTTGAAGGTTGGGGGTTCGATTCCTGATCCGACTGGAACAATTTGTGTCCTTGAGCAAGACACTTAAGCATTGCTTCAGTGCTCAGAAAGATGATGGTAGCTGTAGGTCACTGATGGGTCAGAGATGATGGTAGCTGTGGGTCACTGATGGGTCAGAGAGATGATGGTAGCTGTAGGTCACTGATGGGTCAGAGATGATGGTAGCTGTGGGTCACTGATGGGTCAGAGATGATGGTAGCTGTGGGTCACTGATGGGTCAGAGAGATGATGGTAGCTGTGGGTCACTGATGGGTCAGAGAGATAATGGTAGCTGTGGGTAACTGATGGGTCAGAGAGATGATGGTAGCTGTGGGTCACTGATGGGTCAGAGATGATGGTAGCTGTGGGTCACTGATGGGTCAGAGAGATAATGGTAGCTGTGGGTCACTGATGGGTCAGAGAGATGATGGTAGCTGTGGGTCACTGATGGGTCAGAGAGATGATGGTAGCTGTGGGTCACTGATAGGTCAGAGAGATGATGGTAGTTGTGGGTCACTGATGGGTCAGAGAGACGTAGCTGTGGCCCTTCAGTTCACCCAGCTGTAAAATGGGTGCCAGCATTAGCTGTGGTAATTGAGGCTGTGTGTGGCGACCCCCCTCCAGTCCTTGGACTGAACAGCCGTACGCAGCCTTCAGATGCGCCGCGCAATAGCTGCGGCTGAGCTGTCGGTTGCACATCTGCTCTTATTATTATAGTTTTTTAGAATAGGGAAGGTAAAAACGCTATTTCTAGGAATATGGGATTTATGAAACGACTTTTTACTGTAATTTGGACAGATTACAGATGGTGTTCTTATAAACTAGAAACTTGCTGAGGTAAAAATCTATGAGAAAATTTGTTTCATCTCAGGCCACCTCGGGTCACTGCCGCCTACGCTCGCTAGCCTGCTTTCTGTCCGGCCGTCGGCTTCATCTGCGCTACTGCGCCGAGACTGGCGACGCAATGGGCATGAACATGCTGTCCAAGGGGCCGAAGCCGCCGTCTCCTCGTTGCTGTCCCGGTTTCCAGAGGCCCGGCTAGTCAGCCTGTCCGGCAACGCCTGCTCGGATAAGAAGCCAACGGCTGTCAATTGGATATTGGGCAGGGGCAAGTCCGTTGTGTGCGAGGTGAGTCCGGTTTGGGTAGGGGGGGGGCTTTATATGGTTTGGGGTTTTCTTGGAATTTCCGGTGTGATTTTTCTAACAGCTTCCGGTATGATATTCCTGATAGCTTCCTGTGAAATGTTCTGTAAAAAACTTCCGGTGTGATATTTGTGTGAAATTCCGGTGTGATATTTGTGTGTACTTCCGGTGTGATATTCCTGTAAACTTCCAGTGTGATATTCCTGTAAACTTCCGGTGTGATATTCCTGTAAACTTCCGATGTGACATTTCTGTAAACTTTCGGTGTGATATTCCTGTAAATTTCCGGTGTGACATTTCTGTAAACTTCCGGTGTGATATTCCTGTAAACTTCCGATGTGACATTTCTGTAAACTTTCGGTGTGATATTCCTGTAAACTTCCGGTGTGACATTTCTGTAAACTTCCGGTGTGATATTCCTGTAAACTTCCGGTGTGACATTTCTGTAAACTTCCGATGTGACATTTCTGTAAACTTCCGGTGTGATATTTCTAAGAATTTCCGGTGTGAGGCTTCTGAGAGCTTCCGTTGTGACATTTCTAGGAAAATCAAATACAAAATTCCTAAAAACAACCGGTGCGCAATTTCTAGGAATTCACTTCCGGTGTGAATTGGCATTTGGAAACATTCAGAAAAGCCTAAATGATTCATGTTTTACTATTAGTAGACTTCAATAATTTAAATTACTAATAAACTCGTTAACTGACCGCAGACTCGCCTACCCGAGTCTCTAGTCCGATCGACACTTCGCGTCTCACCAGCCAGCCTGGTGGCTTTGAACCAAGCCAAAAATCTGGAGGGCAGCTCATTGGCTGGCACAGTCGGCGGATTCAACGCCCACGCAGCCAACCTGGCAGCCGCCGTGTTCATCGCCTGCGGCCAGGACCCGGCCCAGGTGGTTGAGGCTAGCCAGGCCATCACCTGTTTAGAAGTATTGGACGATGGCAGCGGAGATCTGTACGCCAGCGTCACCATGCCCTGTCTGGAGGTTGGCGTAGTTGGCGGCGGCACGCATCTGCCAACTCAGCGGGCCTGCCTGCGGCTGGTTGGCCTGCCGGAGGACCAGCCGGCCGCCTGTCTGGCACAGGTGATCTGCGCCGGCGTCCTGTGCGCCGAGATCTCCCTGCTAGCGGCTCTGGCCAATCAGGAACTGGTGGCCAGTCACATGAAGCTGAACAGGAGCAAGCAGATGCATCACGCGCCTAGCTGAGCTGCTTGTGACCTTTAGCTGTGCCTATTCTGTCTGCCAGCCTGTCTGTCTGTCTGTCTCTAGCTGTGCCTATTGTACTGCCAGCCTTTTTTAGTGTCTGTCTGTCTGTAGATGTGCCTATTCTGTCTGCCAGCCTGTCTGTCTGTCTGTCTCTAGCTGTGCCTATTGTACTGCCAGCCTTTTTTAGTGTCTGTCTGTCTGTAGATGTGCCTATTCTGTCTGCCAGCCTGTCTGTCTGTCCGTCTCTAGCTGTGCCTATTGTACTGCCAGCCTTTTTTAGTGTCTGTCTGTCTGTAGATGTGCCTATTCTGTCTGCCAGCCTGTCTGTCTGTCTGTCTCTAGCTGTGCCTATTGTACTGCCAGCCTGTTTTAGTGTCTGTCTGTCTGTAAATGTGCCTATTCTGTCTGCCAGCCTGTCTGTCTGTCCGTCTCTAGCTGTGCCTATTGTACTGCAGCCTGTTTTAGTGTCTGTCTGTCTGTAGATGTGCCTATTCTGTCTGCCAGCCTGTCTGTCTGTCCGTCTCTAGCTGTGCCTATTGTACTGCCAGCCTGTTTTAGTGTCTGTCTGTAGATGTGCCTATTCTGTCTGCCAGCCTGTCTGTCTGTCTGTCTCTAGCTGTGCCTATTGTACTGCCAGCCTGTTTTAGTGTCTGTCTGTCTGTAAATGTGCCTATTCTGTCTGCCAGCCTGTCTGTCTGTCCGTCTCTAGCTGTGCCTATTGTACTGCCAGCCTGTTTTAGTGTCTGTCTGTCTGTAAATGTGCCTATTCTGTCTGCCAGCCTGTCTTAGTGTCTTAGTGTCTGTCTGTCTGTCTGTCTGTCTGTCTGTCTGTCTGTCTGTCTGTCTGTCTGTCTGTCTGTCTGTCTGTCTGTCTGTGTGTCTGTCTGTCTGTCTGTCTGTCTGTCTGTCTGTCTGTCTGTCTGTCTGTCTGTCTGTCTGTCTGTCTGTCTGTCTGTCTGTCTGTCTGTCTGTCTGTCTGTGTGTCTGTCTGTCTGTCTGTCTGTCTGTCTGTCTGTCTGTCTGTCTGTCTGTCTGTCTGTCTGTCTGTCTGTCTGTCTGTCTGTCTGTCTGTCTGTCTGTCTGTGTGTCTGTCTGTCTGTCTGTCTGTCTGTCTGTCTGTCTGTCTGTCTGTCTGTCTGTCTGTCTGTCTGTGTGTCTGTCTGTCTGTCTGTCTGTCTGTCTGTCTGTGTGTCTGTCTGTCTGTCTGTCTGTCTGTCTGTCTGTCTGTGTGTCTGTCTGTCTGTCTGTCTGTCTGTCTGTCTGTCTGTCTGTCTGTCTGTCTGTCTGTCTATCTACTAATCTTCAGTAATATTGATTGAATGATTTATTGTGTAATTATAGCATGGTTTCGCTGCCCTACTAGCCTACTAGTAGTCGTGCGCAGTGACGATTTGAATATTACCTTAATATAATTATTCAAAAGAAGCAACTATTTAAACTCAAATAGAAACATATGTGATGGAATGTTCAGATAGTCGTAAGTTGTGTTACGAACATCAAGTTTCGTAAAGTAGCATGCGTTGTTTTGATTAAAATTGAGTTGCTATGCCATGTCTATTCAAGTTTGTAATTGTGGAATGTTGGTATTTTCTTCTGTAACTAAGTACGTACTGGCGGTATGCTATTTTGATTCCATTTTTTTACTTTCAATTTTTCAAGTTAAAATCTGTTTTGCTCTGGATTGTGTTTTTCTAGATGCTAGCTGTTTTTTCCTTGTTTTTCAGTACTATTTTTCCGTTGGTCAACGAGATTTAGCCGTACAAAATAAATAAGGTTTCCTATACTTCAATTATTACTCGAAAGTAGCATAGTGTTAGGCATTATTAAGCTAGAAAACTTCTCAATTAACATGTCCTATCAAAACAATTCAACGGGTAAACATTTTTAATAAAAAGGATCTATAAAGTCCAAAAATAATTGTGTGTACCCCGTCAGCGCTTTGCATTTCGTAAGAGGATTAGCTTCTCGATGTCTCTATCTATTCAGAGTGGATAAATGCGAGCCTATTGCTTTGGTATTCGCCTTTTTTCGCTGTCATCTTTTTGTCCGCATCTCGACTCGGCGCGAATCTTGTTTTTTGAAAATGAAACTGTTTTAACAGCTAGTTGTCCGCTCAATGTATATTTAATAAATTTGCGAGACATTGCGCATGAGACTTACTGCTCAGCGGTTTATATGCAACCTGTCCCATTATTAGTGCATTAATCTCGGATTCACGTGCTAGCAACATCGAGAGAATTGCATTTTGTTCTCTTGTAGGTAGCTCGTAGCTCTGATAAGTGATAATGCAACTAAGCCTTAATCATATTTTGGAGAATCAGGCTGTACCGACTTAAACAGACATGTGACCATCTCTTATCTGTAGCGACATTTTTCTTTGCCGCTTTTTGTCTTAAAATTGTTCTGGGAGTTGTATTCCTTAAAACGCGGTACAATGAATTTGAAATCTAATAAAACAAATCAGGTGCGTGCTAAACGTTCTAAAATAACTTATTTCTGTTTTTTAATTTTATTACTGTGACAAGAAATATTGGAGATAAAATTTGGATTTTTATATTCATGCACATTTAAGGCAAATTGGTACAAATATGATCATGCATCAAAATGCACTCGTTAATTTAGAAAAGAAGCTTCTCTGATACGTAAATTTGAAATTGCTCGCATAGTCTGACATAATTATAGCTCTACGCGTCTCGTGAACGAGACGTCAACGCAGAACAGTGCAAGTAGGTACGAGCTTTCTAGCATTACAAGTTAAGTACCCATTATCTTTTAATTAGCTGTACATGTAACGAAAGTGAGACAAACTTCTAGTTTGCGTGAGGTCGCCGAAGTATGATTACTTATACGTCTTCGGTAAGAAGAAAGACAAAGACACAAAACGTAGTACAAGGCATCAGCCTGTAAGGGCTATGAATATAATAAAAAACCTTGACCACTGTGCCCGTTTATCATTTTTAGTAAACCGGAGAATTTTTTGTATTAGTATTCAGATAAACAAAACATTTGATAACGTGACGTTTAAAGCAGTCACGGTATATTTATTTAAAGTTAAATTATTTATATAATACAACTTCAGGTACTTTATTTGATCGAATTTGGCTGCTTGACTTTGCTACGTTATTTTGTGTGAGAAATAATTAATTATGGCGAGTAAATGAATGAGCACTACTTTCTATAGTTGGTACTAATCAGTGTTGGGCACTTCCGTTACCGAGTAACTTGTAAATGGTAACGCAAGTTACTTTTTCGTAAAGCGTTCCTTACGCAAGTTACTTTCCTATTTTGGTAACGGAGTAACGGTAAGTTACTCAAATTTCGGAAGTCCGTTACAGTTACTTTGCAACAATCGCAATATTTAAATTTAAAACTGATATGCTTAGCTATTACGCCAGTTGTCACATTTTTAGCATTTTTCATTCCTAAATTCAAAACTAAGTGAATAATATCATACGGTATTACGCTGTAATTAATAAAGAAATACTTGAAACATGTTTTTACTTTGTTATTTTCGGTAAAATATTTTTGCTTTTCGTTTTTAAGTTAATAAAAATATTTTGTTTAGTTCTTAGAAACAAACAACCAAAGAAAGAAATTCATCTGTAGTCTCCACAAATCCACTCAGTGATCGACGTAGCCAGGAATTTTAATTGGGGGGGGCGGGTTGGCCTGGCTGGCCATGCCTCATGCCATTGCCACTTTTAGCGCCGCAAGCACTCATTTAAGCGCCGCAGGCACTCATTTAAGCGCCGCAGGCACTCAATCGCCTCATGGTTTTTGGTACCCGCCACGCCAAACCCCACCCCCCAGGTGGGGTGTCTTGCAGGTGGGGTGAAGTTGCCGCCCCAACGATTGTTAAGGCGGCCTCCCTGGCTACACCACTAAAGTCCACTGGCACTGCACTGCACTGCACAATAATTTAATATTATGATAATAATTGAAAATAAATAAAAAGACTAGTAAAGCAGACTGTAGAGCGGAGTAAAGCCAGGTACTTATTACGAGCGATGTATTATCAAGGACAACTGAAGTTACGTTAAGTTGTCCTTGTGTATTATAACTTATAATGTTATTAAAAATTAAATTGCGTTTTGCCTTTAACGTTTCTGACCTTCAGCTTCTCTTCTTTTTACGGAAAGGGCCTAAAGTGATTAAAATTTAATACAGTTACTGAAATTAATGTTGTTGTATTCTTCCTCCTGGCTTTCGCGATCATTTGTGCTGTTCCAGCGCATTTGCAATGTTAAAAAAGCAGAAAATTTTGTTAATAACATAGGTAACGGAAGTAAGTAACGGAAGTAACTTAAAAGTTACCGGGTTTTTGTTCAAAGTTACTAGGCTAACGTAAGTTACTTTTTAAAAAGTGGTAACTTAAGTTACAGTAACGCAAGTTACTTTTTTTGAGTAACTTGCCCAACACTGGTACTAATACGATTAGATGACTAATCCATACTACAAACCTTAGTATTACTTCCTTAAACCCGATGAATTGATATGACTCTGTTAACGGTTCTTTTGCAGTTTTGGCCTATAATAGTTCTTGAAATAATTAATAACAGTCATTACAGTCAATTTCAGTAACAACTAGACTAGACTGTCACCTAGCTAGGTGCCAGGTGGGTAGGCCAGGCAGGGGGGTGTTTATATAATTTACAAGTCACAAGCTACAAGCTACCAACAAGTTTAATAGCTAAAAGCTACGAGCTACAAGCAAAAGTGTTTCAAAACACTGCTTGTAGATTTCAGTCAAGAATCTTACAAGTTTGACAAGCTTGTAACTATTTACTTCATTGTCTATCTATGGTAAAAAAACCTACCTCTAACTCTAACCTCTAACCTACCTACCTACCTACCTACCTAACTATTATTATGCAATGAACAATTCTTTTAACAACCCAACCATTTTGGCAGGCAACCAGGTTTGATAAGGGTAATATTGATAACTAGCTATTATTTATCACTTATATTTTTATTTTATTTCCTCTATTATAAAATATAAATTTAGACTTAGTTAGTAATTAGGGCCTAGACTAAATTTCTATATACTTTGTGTTTATGTGCACTAAAGTTAGTTTTCCACTATTTATAATGTAGCTTACACCTTCCTAAGTATGACTCATAACATGCCAATAAAACTAGGGGCCTATGCATTATGCATAGCCATGGTGCATGGATAAGAAAGATAGAGGCTGCCCTAGGCCTACAAGTAAAATTTGGAAAATTCTTATTGCAAATAAATAACCTTGCAATTGGCTGAATTGTGATACTATAATATTTAAAAAAGCAAATATAGGCCTAAACTAAAAAAGAAAAAATATATTTTGTTATAGAAAAAACTGTTTTGAGTTTCATATTTAATTTGTTTTAATTAGAATAATAATAATAAGTAGGTCTAAAACTAAGGGTAATAATAATATAATAACATCTTTCTAGTATAATGGCTTTTTCAAAGGGCACTTGTTATTTTGTACAATATCATATAATTAGGCCTAGTACTAAGCTAAGTACTTTTGTTATTTGCATGTTAACTAAAATAAATAGGCCTATTGCCGTATTGGTTTTTATATACTAATAGTATTTACAATTATAGTAGGGACTTCAGTGAGATTTTAAAAGTTGAAAATGATGCAGAAAAAAACAAAAATTCCTAAAACTTTAAAATCTAAATACTAAATATTGAACTGGTTTTATAAAAATCCAAAATATGTATAAGGAAACTAAAAAATATATCTTTCTAATGAAATAACTCTTAAACAAAAATATTAAATATTCTAGGAGCAGTAGGCCTAATTGTTCAAACATTGTACATTTTTCATAATATATGTAAATTGGTGCTACAAAATACTATTTTAAACAGATTCATTTTTCATGCTAAATGGGCTATTTAAACAAAGTTTAATGATAGTAATGCAAAGTTAGATAGTTAAAGGTCCACAAAAAGTGCTTTTTGGCCTATGTAAAAATTTAAAGTTGAATAACTTTTTTATTGCATTTCACGCAATTCTAAATAGTGTTTTTTAATGCACCTTTATGAAAATGTCAAATGAACACATAGAATAATTGTTTGTTTGTATCTCTTCTCACTCAAAAGTTATCAAGCTTTCTTTAGGCTCATTTTTTGCCATCTTTGCAATGTATTTTTACCCTAGAACTGAAAATTGCATTTTTTATAGATGACTTCATTTCATAGACTTTTTATATATTGTTTTTAAGAAAATGGTATAAATGCAATCTTTAGCAATATCCACTTTCATTTTGCATGTCTCACTTCTATGCAATAACAATTTTTTATTTTGGTGAGCATTTGCACTACTTACAAACTACTTATGCATAAAAAAATTCAGCTTTGTTCTACATGCCATTTCTTTACTGCATTTGAATCAATTATATATAGATAACAATTTGACAAAGTTAGTAGTCTCCTATTTTGTGTCTAAAACATGCAATTGTGAGTTCTTTTTTGAAAAATATGTATGCATACACTACTTATATGCTACTTATATAAAAAGAGGGTTATTATAGCTTTTCTTAACTAAAAAGGACTTTTACTATAGGAAATTCAAAACTAATTCTTGCTCCAGCTTATTGAGCTATAGCAATTGCAACACCAACAAGTGACCCCTGGAATGCACTAAACTTGACTTGGTCTGCAGTGCAAACTCTTAAAATTAACTGAACTTTGTAAGAGATGGTCTATTTAATTTGTTTGCTTAATAAGCAATTTCACAATACAATTTTAGGTACAATACTAGCAATCTTTGCCCCCAATGGGGGACATCTAGATAGAATATCTGTTCTCTAAAAGTAACAAAAAGATAGCAAAATAAAGCTTTCACAAAGTCAACAGACATTCCATCAAAAAAGAAAACATCCCAAGACAGCAAGCATCTCCCTAGATAGCAAGCACTCCCCAGATAGCAAAACTCCTTCCCCCAATATAGCAAGTAGCCTCCCGCCAAGAGCAAGCCTTTTGCCTCTTCAATATCAAGCATCCCCCAATAGCAAGCATCTCCCAGATAGCAAGAATCCCCCAGATAGCAAGAATTCCCCAGATAGCAAGCATCCCTAGACAGTATGCAGGCATCTCCCAGATAGCAAGCATCCCCCAGATAGCAAGCATTCCTAGACAGCATGCAAGCATCCCCTAGATATCAAGCATCCCTGGATACAAAGAATCCTTATAGATAGCTAGCAACCCCCTCTCAGATAGCAAGTATTCTCCAAGAGCAAGCATCCCCCAATAGCAAGTTACCCCAGATAGCAAGCATTCTTCCAATAGCAAGCATCCCCCCCCAATAACAAGCATCACTTAGATGGCAAACATCCCTCAGATAGCAAGCATCTACCAGACAACAAGTAGCTAGTGCAACAATATCCCTAGCTTTATAGTGGCTCCTTTAAGTTTGGAATGATGCTTCTTTTCATATTTGAAATGATGTCTCCTTTATGTTTGACATGGTGGCTTTTTATTGTTTGACATGGTGGCTCTTTATGTTCTACATGGTGGCTCTTTTATGTTTGACATGGTAGCTCTTTAATGTTTGACATAGTGGCTCTTTAATTATTTTGCACTGCTAAGATTTGAACCCAGGTTGCCACATTAGCAGTCCAGTCTGTTTGCATCTAGGCTATCTCTTTTCAATTGGAGAACATGAATTATGGCCCTTGACTTACTTGACTTAGCTGCAGGGCTGTCCCGAAGGGGACACAGTGGGAAGGCGCGGGCGCCCATTCCGCTAGTCCCTGAACGGCCGATGCGTCGCTATGGACGGAGGGTTGGCGCCGCCCAGGGAGGTCCCCCAGTGTCGCCAGCAGCTATGGTGCTCTCTGGAAAGGAGAGTTCAGCCCTGCGAGTGGCCCGAAGGTAGCGCATGAGCTGATTAAAGTTTTCGGGTTTGCACGCTTCAGTAATAGATGTGTGTGGCCCGAGGTAAGTGAGTCTGGCCCGCGTGAAGGCGGGACAGATGCTGACGAAATGCTCAGCGGTTTCGTCACCTGAGTTGCAGAAACTACAGGTGGCGTTGCCCTGCAGGTACTGGTGCCTGGAGAAGCAGCCGTGACCAGAGAGGGTCATGGTGGCAGCCCAGATGTCTCTGCGCAAGAGGCGCAAGAGGAGCTTCCGGAGCTGGTGAGAGGGCTGAGGGACAGCGCCTCTGGATTGCCTGCAGTTCGTGCGCTTCACCCAAGTCAAGCGGTGCTGAGTCCTGATCCACGCTTTGATGCGCGAGTCGATGACACAGCCAGGAATCGGGACAAGAGGTTCGGGGCCGAGAGAGGAGCCGGAGGCACCAACTTTTGCAAGGGTGTCAGCCAACTCATTTCCTCGGATCCCCACATGCCCCGGAACCCACTTAAGGGTAATTTTGTTGGCGGAACCCAACACATTGAGGAGTTTGATACAGTCAAGGACTGTAGCAGAGTTGGTGCTGCAGCCACTGATGGCGTGCAAGGCAGCTTGGCTGTCCGAATGGAAAATGATGTTCTTACCAGTAACGCCAGTGGCGAGAAGCTCTGCAGTGCAGGAGCTGATGGCCAGAACTTCATTTTGGAAAACACTGGAGTTGACCCCAGTGTATTGAGCGTGGGTAGCGATGACCCTCCCGTTCAGAAAGATTCCAACACCAAAGCCGGTGTTGGCTGACTGCTTAGAACCGTCGGTGTAGCAATGAAGCTCACCAGGGTTCCATTGGTCGTTGATGTTATCGGGCGAGTCGATAGCTATGGAGTAGCGCTGTCTCAGGTTGAGCGTTGAGGCAATGCCATCGGTGAAGACGCGATTGGCCTGACACTCGTTGAGAAAGTTGAGGCACAGATCGCTATGCGGGACAAGGTTCTGCTTAGCAGGTGCTCTCATGTAAATGAATTTGACGCCGGCATCAATTAGATGCCGCGTCGTTCTAGCCGCCTCACCCCTGATGAAGAGGTCAAGAGGTGGAAGATTAAGGAAGGCCCCCATGCCAGCAAAGGGCGTGGACCTGGTGGCGTTGCAGATGAGCCTACACGCTCTGCCTTGGATCGTGTTGAGCAGGTCTGCATGGCTTTTGACCTGGGTAGCGCTAACCCAGACAACAGAGGCGTACGTAATGGCAGGTCTAACTACGGAAGTATAGATCCACCAAAGCCGCTTTGGGGATAGACCCTAAGAAGTGTGAGTGCTCGTCGGAGCTGGGCCAGGATGGCTGAGGCACGCTTGGCTTTTGCTTTCACGTGGGAGGACTAGTTGAGCCGGTGGTCAAGTATGACCCCGAGACATCTGGTCTGGTGCGCGAAGGCAATATCTCTGCCGTAGAGCTGCAGAGGACGTATGTTCCAGCGTAGTCTGCTAGTAAACATAATGGCAACGGTTTTGGGCTCAGAGAGTTCCAGACCATTGTCATTGGCCCAGGATTCTGCTTTGCGGATAAAGCTCTGCATCAGATCCCTGAGCGTGCTGGGAGACGGTCCTGCCACAATGGCCGTGACGTCATCAGCATACCCAACTTTGAAGACGGGGTCGGGTCGGGAGTCACTCAAAAGAGCGTCCATGACCAGGTTCCAGAGTGTCGGGGTGAGGACTCCGCCTTGGGGTCCACCCTTACAGACTCTGGTGGAGGCAGTTTGCCCAAGAAGTTGGGCAGTGACCCTACGGTTGGAGATCATGTACATGATCCACCGTATGAGGGTAGCATAAGCTTTGCGATTTTGAAGGGCCCTCTGAAACGCTTCAAAGATAACGTTGTCGAAGGCGCCAACAATGTCAAGAAAGAGAGCCAGAGTGTAACCGTCACCCAGTACCGCCCTTTCAATCTTCTCGACAATCGCATACAAGGCGCTGTCAGTCGACCTCCCGGTACGGAAAGCGTGCTGATTATTGCTGAGGGGCATCGCTGTCAGCTTGCAGGACAGCAGCCGTCAGAGAATAAGCCTCTCAGTGAGCTTAAGCATTGCTAACGTTAAGCTAATAGGCTGGAAGGCCTTGACGCTTTGGTAGTCACCCTTCCCAGGTTTGGGAATAAAGACTACCCAAGCTTCAGTCCAGCATTTGGGAACGTATCCCAGCTGGATAGAGGCCCGCATAAGATTGCGGGTGAGTCTCAGGAACGAGGGTATCTTGGCTGCTTCACGAAGGAGAATAGGGTAGATACCATCAGGTCCAGGAGATTTGAAGGGTTTGAAGGTTCTGACCACACGAGCGATTAGGTCTTCAGTGACAATGCCCGCCGCTAGGGTGGCTCCATCCATCGAATGGTTGGGCTCCGGTCTAGCAGTAGGTACCCTCGGGAAGAATGTGCTAAGCATATGCTGAAGCACTTCTTCAGGGTCTTTAGTAAGAGAGCCATCATCTTTTTTGATCATGGCTAATTTGGACATTTTGTCCATTGTAAGGGCCTTGACAAGCCTAGAAGTAGGTCTGTCTTGATCCAATTCATTGCAGAATTGGCGCCACTTACATTCCTTGGCCTTGCGCACTTCAGATTTGAAATTGCGGGAGGCTTGCCGGAAAAGCTCCATGTCCTCCCGGTTTCCAGTCTTCATGGCACGGCGATGAAGGCTTTTGGCCTTCTGCCTGAGTTTCCCCAGCTCCGGGTTCCACCACGGCGCCGAGGTCTTGCCTTTGTAGGCGCGAGCAAGACAAGCTGCTTCGTAGGCTTCAATAATGCAACCTGTCAGCGTCTCAGCCATATGATCCACATCCTCGCAGGTCTCAATCGGATGTAAGTCCGTGAATTCCTGCAGGTGCAGATCAAGGGCAGCCTTGTAGGCCGCCCAATCAGTGTTGCGGATATTGCGTCTCCAAGTGATCGGAGACTGGGTTTTAGTGTCCGCGATGTTAAAGGCGATAAAGCAGTGGTCAGACAGGGAGGGCTCCTCAGACCAGACTCTCCACTCCTCAACTCTGTCAAAGAGTCTTGGGGTAACGAGTGTGGCGTCGAGGACCTCAGTCCATCTGCCATTATTAAAGGTAAGAGTGCTGCCGCGGTTGCAGAGCATGAGGTTTGTGTTAATTGTGGCCCTTATAATTCTATATTTATAGCAAGTTGGTTAGAGTAAAATGTTATGACATAATCAATTTCTCAGTCAGCCAGTATCAGTCTCATTTTAAGTAAGCAATATGCCCGGTTAAAAAAATAACGGTCGCATTTCAGGGCCCTCGACCGTCCTGCGACCGTGATGGCCGGCGTCGACTATTATTGCGACCATTCCAGCGCCCGTTAAGCACGGTCGCCGGATGCGACCATGTGAACGACCGAGTAGTCGACCATTCTGCACGGTCGATGTGTGCGACTGTGCGACTAATTCTTGCGACCGTGGCATGCGACCGTTGGTAGCGACTGTTCCGTCGACTGTTTTTGCGACCGTTCTTCTGCGACCGTCTCTGCGACCGTCTCTGCGACCGTTACTTCGACCATCTCTGCGACCTTGTCTGCGACCTTGTCTGCGACCGTCTCTGCGACCGTCTCTGCGACCGTCTGTCGACCGTCTGTCGACCGTCTGTCGACCGTTTTGTCGACCGTTTTGCCGACCGGCTTGCCGACCGTTCTGTCGACCGTCTTGTCGACCATCTCGGCGACCGTCTCTGCGACCATCTGTCGACCGTTCTGTCCACTGTTCTGTCGACCGTCCGTCGACCGTTTCGTCGACCGTCCGTCGACCGTTTTATCGACCACTCTTTCGACCGTTTTTCCCACCGAGGGCTCCGAGGCCACCGCCACGGAGCCCTCGGATGGCACAGCTGCTGAAGCAGGCGTCGACGCCTGCGACGACGGCGACGATGTCAGTGAAGCATCCTCGGGAGGCAACGCTGACGAGGTGGCGGCCAGCGAAGGCGGCAACGCTGCCGAGGGGGCGGCCAGCGAAGGCGGCAACGCTGCCGAGGGGGCGGCCAGCGAAGGCGGCAACGCCGCCGAGCGGGCGGCCAGCGTCAGCGCAGAAGCCACCGTCGGAGGTGCTGGCGAAGGCGGCAAAGCCGCCTAGGGGGCGGCTTAGTTTCTACTGGGAAGGCCTATGGGGCCCTCGTCTTCGTCGCATCATAGAAACTGATCGTGGTTATACATACCATGGGTGGAAAAGTAACAACCCTCGAGGGTTAAAAGGCTAACGAGGGTAATGAGCTCGTTTGTAGAGGTCGACCCTTTTAATATACCCAAGGAATACGTTACCACAGTCGTTTCGTAATAAATTAACCGTCCATGTTCTTTTCCGTCTGTCACTCTAGATCCCTCCGTATGTCACGGAGTCTGGCTACATTAAAGAGAGATCCAGATGGAGGGAGAACTGCCTCTATCCCTCTACAGATCTCTCTCTGTCTATGTTTCTCTCTCTCTCTCTCTCTCTCTCTCTCTCTCTCTCTCTCTCTCTCTCTCTCTCTGTGTGTGTGTCTCTGGATCTCTCTCTCTCCCTCTCTGTCTCTCTCTCTGTCTGTCTCTCTCTCTGTCTCTCTCTCTGTCTCTCTCTCTGTCTGTCTCTCTGTCTCTCTCTCTCTCTCTCTCTCTCTCTCTGTGTGTAGCCAGGTGGAAACAGTTGCAGAAAAATCCGCCTTGAGAAGCCCCCCCCACGATGGCTTCACCAACTCATCGTTTTTGCCCTTTCTTTACTTAGCTACTTAGAGAATGAAAAAGTGCAAGTGACTTAATGTCCAACAACGTATGGAAAGAAGCACATGATCAGGTCGTCTATTCGCAATGGAAGCTACGAAATCGGATCGGGACACGTTGAAAATTGTTTCTGCAGAACGCCAGCTGACCCATGTCACGATTTTAACTATATGTTTTTTATGCTACCTTATATTTACGGGATTAAGAAAGGCATACTGTCTATTGGAAGTACTTCCTGAAAATGAAACTAATCCTATAAAAATAGACGTGTGTAATCAGCTCCAGGTAAACTTCCAATATGCTGCAAGTCCCTTTTACTGAAGCCTTATATCCCTTATAAAAGTATTTTCTGCATTTTGTGCCTCTAATTAAGGGGCCTTTCTGCCATTTTCTGCTTTCATAACAAAATATTCGTATATTTTTCATTCATGGCAAACTGTGCCTCGTTTTCTAAGCCTATCCTAGCTTTATCCCATCCTACTACGGAGCCCAACTACTTAATTACATTTGTTGTTCCATTATACGAACCTGTGCATTTTACCTGACGCTTGTGTTCTCTCATTGTATGTATACTTTTAGCCAGAAGCAATAATTAATCGATGTGGCCATTATTCCACACCTTTCAGTGACACTACCATAGATGATGGAATTCCATATATGTGACGAATGTATTTATTCATCTAGAACAGCACAATAAACCAACAACGAAACGGCAACAAGTGCAGCAGCTTCAGTGTGTGGCAAGTTATTGAAAAAATGAATTATTTTTTTACTACTTAAACTAACACTTGCTCGTGGCAATTTCCTACTTGGGCAATGTGAGCACCAGTTTTTTCTTTCCCTTACTCCACCTACATTAAATCTAGCACCAGCTCGATATTTAAAAATTTATGCTACTTGCCCAACACGGAGCAGCCGTGGTGGGTAAAATAGCAGCAGCAATAGTTATAGTTATAGCAGTAGCAGTTATAGCAGTTA
Source organism: Macrostomum lignano (assembly GCA_002269645.1). Classification (NCBI taxonomy): domain Eukaryota; kingdom Metazoa; phylum Platyhelminthes; family Macrostomidae; genus Macrostomum; species Macrostomum lignano. Next base: position 315,401 of record NIVC01000630.1, read on the forward strand.
AAGCAGTAGTTATAATTAGTGTCACAAATGTTCGCGAGCAGCGTGAAGTATGTAGCTATTAATTACTTGCTCACACGAATTTGAACGTGCAGTTTCCGAAAATGCGAGACACATGCGCCTGGGCGTTAAGCATTTAGCACTGCATTAACCTAAAATACCCATCTTACAATTTCATCTCTCCCCTCCGTCTGGCCACTTCTCTGTCACTCCTTTGGCATTTGTTCCTTTATGCGCTTCGTTTATATACGCAAATGTTTTTGTTTTTTGGTATTATTGATAACAAAAAGTAGAAAATAAACAGGGAAGAATGTCTACACTGTCTACGCTTCCTACATTTTCGACGCGTTAAATCTTCAATTTGTCGAAAGTAATAATTAGTAGCGAAAGAAAGTTTCCGTCTTTACACGCTTTTTTTCATTTTTAGACTTTTAGAACACAATACGATCTAGGGCGACGAAGGGTCGCCGGAGCAATCCAAACAGTCGCTGAACGGTCGATGAAAGGAGGACGAACGGTCGCAGGACGGGTCACAGGAACGGTCGCAGGAACGGTCGCAGGAACGGTCGATGAACAGTCGATGGACGGTCGCAGGAACGGTCGATGAACGGTCGCAGGAACGGTCGATGAACGGTCGCAGGAACGGTCGATGAACGGTCGCAGGAACGGTCGATGAACAGTCGATGGACGGTCGCAGGAATGGTCGATGGACGGTCGCAGGAACGGGCGCGGGAACGGTCGATAGACGGTCGTGGGAACGGTCGATAGACGGTCGTGGGAACGGTCGATGGACGGTCGCGGGAATGGTCGATGGACGGTCGTGGGAACGGTCGATGGACGGTCGCAGGAACGGTCGCAGGAGTAGGTCCCCAAACGGTCGCATTGTTAGTCGCAAAGGTCGACGAAAACGACGGTCGAAAATCAACGGTCGACGCGTGACAGGCAACGGTCGACGAACGGTCGACATACGGTCGACCAACGGTCGCGGAATGAACAGTCGCAAGCCATTTTGGCGACCGTCTTTTTTTTAACCGGGATGGTTACACAATTTCAATCAAGTCATGTGTGCATTTTTCGACACTGTTTTCAACTTGTGATGTAATCTTTATCAGAATTGAAATTCAGTCAGTTGATTTTTCTCTAGCATTCTTTCAATGCATTTCAAGTCAAAAACATGCCATCAAATTCTTATAGCAAAAAAGACACAAAATCGGTGAATTTTTTAAACCAAGCAATTTTAAAGTCAAAAACTATGATTAGATACATTCTACTAGGTGTTTGAAAGGAAGCAAAAAATTATCAAGATATATTGAAAACTTTACAAACAGTAGACATTTACAACAAGAAAAATTGACCCTAGCAGCATACAAAAAGAGTATGTTTTTTATTTTCAAAGCCTGCTCACACAATAGTTGTCATTGATTGTGTCAAACAATTATATTACTATTGTATAAAACTTCTTTATCTTTAAAATGACACTTATATGAATACTGTAGGTTAAATATTAAGAGAGATATGACCAAAGAAAGACAAAAAACTCTTAAATATAGCACTCAAAAGGCATCAACCTGTAGTGTATTTATTTTCCTATCTAAAAAGTGCCATTTTTCACACAAAAATGTTATAACTTTTTTATTCTTTGATCAAATTGGACAAAAAAGGCCATTTTAGAATTCAAACACTTTCCTCTATCAAATGTATATATCAAAAATATGAAAAAAAATAAACTTTGAAAATCTCACTGAAGTCCCTAGCTATAGTCCAGTTATATTTAACTGACCATAAATCTATTCTTTTTAAGGCAAATGAGTTATATTCTTGTTTGTTTCTTTTGAAACACCCTTTGTATGAGGGTTGTTTAGAAAGTCCGCAATCAAATATGTCCAACAGTTTAATAGATTGAACAAATGTAATGCTACTCTTCCTGCTTCTCAATGTAGGCACCCTTGAGGCACTTGTGCCACCTCTCAGGCAACTTCTTGATGCCGGCAGCATAGAAATCGGCAGGTGACCCCCTGACCCACTGGCTGATGGCTGATGCCAGGGTCTGTAGAGAGCTATACTGGCAACCTTAGAGGGTTTTTTCACCTCCAAACAGCCAGAAGTCACTGGGTGCGAGGTCTGGCAAGTAGGGCGGGTATGGCAGCACCTCAAAGCCCAGGTCTGAAATGGCAACCATTGTTGCCTGGCTGGTATGCGGCCTGGCATTGTCATGCTGAAGCAAGATGCCACGGCTCAGCTTGCCATGCTGCTGGGCTTTGATGGCTTCATACAACTTCTGCAGGACTTGGATATAGTACTCACTGTTTATTGTGACACCATGAGGAAGCCATTCAATGAGCAGAATACCCTCCTTGTCCCAGAAGATGGTGGTCATTTGCTTGCCAGCTGAAGGTGCAGTCATGGCTGGCCTTCCACACACTGCTCTGCATCTTGGACTCTGGCTCACTATAATGAAACCAGGATTCATCCCCAGTCACAATCTGGTCCAAAAAGTTGGGATCAGTGCAATATGACTGGAGGAGCTGCTGACACACCTGGACCCACTATTGCTGCTGCTGGTCAGTCAGAAGTTTTGGGACCCAATGAGCAACCCCGTCGAACGTTTCACCCGGAATTTTTTCCGGAATTTTGTGATCCGGGCCCGATTTTTAATTGATTTCCGGGTGAAGGCCCGGATCAGCTTTTTTGGCCCGAAACAGCCCCTTGTTCCGGAAAAAAATCCGGAAATATGATCCGGAAAATTTTCGAGAAAAGGAAAGCTGTTCCGGTCTGATTTTCCGGAATTTTTCACCCGGAACACTATGGAATTCTGGGTGTAGACCCGAATTTCAGTAGTGTTCCGGGTGAAAATGTTCCAGGTGAGATTTCGGGAATTGAGTCGGAATTCTCCAGTGATCCGGACCAACTGATCCGGAAAATTCACCCGGATCAGCTCCCTTGACCCAAATTTCAGCCAAGTTCCGGGCGAAGCTGATCCAGGAAAATTTCGGGACTTGAGTCGGAATTCCCTAGTGATCCGGACCAACTGATCCAGAAAATTCACCCGGATCAGCTCCCTTGACCCGAATTTCAGCCAAGTTCCGGGCGAAGCTGATCCGGGAAAATTTCGGGACTTGAGTCGGAATTCCCTAGTGATCCAGACCAACTGATCCGGAAAATTCACCCGGATCAGCTCCCTTGACCTCAAAAAAAGTTGATGGTAGCATCGAAGTCCAGCTGCCCATCCGAGTGACATTCAGAAGGTCAGCATTTTTTGTTTCTGAAAGTACGTAGAAGTGCATAGAAATATACGATTTGCAGTTGTGCACAACTGAATTCAGTATTTCTGTTTGTGGATGGCTAAATCGAGTTCGATTCAATTCGTAGTCGTGGAAAATGTATGGAACAATGACCCGTTCTTTATTTAATTTTCTGCTACTGTGATAAGCCCAAGATTTGGCTGCAAATCCGGTTCAATCATCCAGAATTCACCTGGATTCGTGTGCTAATCCGGTTCACTCTCCCGGAATTCGCCCGGATTTGTGTGCTGATCCGGTTCACTCGCCCGGATTTGTGTGCTGATCCGGTTCACTCTCCCAGAATTCGCCCAGAATTGTGTGCTGATCCAGTTTACTCGCCCGGAATTGTGTGCTGATCCGGTTCACTTGCCCGGAATTAGCCCGGATTTGTGTGCTGATCCGGTTCACTCGCCCGGAATTAGCCCGGATTTGTGTGCTGATCCGGTTCACTCTCCCGGAATTAGCCCAGATTTGTGTGCTGATCCGGTTCACTCACCCGGAATTAGCCCGGATTTGTGTGCTGATCCAGTTCACTCGCCCGGAATTAGCCCGGATTTGTATGCTGATCCGGTTCACTCGCCCGGAATTAGCCCGGATTTGTGTGCTCATCCGGTTCACTCGCCCAGAATTGTGTGTTGATCCGGTTTTCGTCGCCCGGAATTTAGCCCGGATTTGTGTGCTGATCCGTTCCACTCGCCCGGATCGTACCCGGAACAGTCACCAGATTTTTTTAGCGATCCGGGTCTATTTTCCGGAATTTTTCTTTTTGATCCGGAAATTTCGCCCGGATTCTGTAAACTTTCGTTACAGATCCGGAATTTCCACCCGGATCGGATTGCATTACTGGAATAGGAAAAAATTCCGGGTGAACGCAAAAAATTCCGGGCGAAATTCCGGGTGAAAAGTTCGACGGGACAACTCGTGACATACCGAGCTCAACCATCATGATTGAATGAATGGCCATTGATAAGATGCCAGTAATGGTTGACAACTCTCGCACTAGCTTGGCAGTCAACATCCAGAGCACAACACTCAAGCTCGATGTTCGACCTGTTGACCATGGTGGCAGGCCAGCCACTCTGTGGAAGGTCATCAACTGTCTCCCAGCCATCTTCAAAATGCTGCACCCACTTGTTGACCATTGTTTTTGATGGTGCACATTTGCCATACATTGCTTGCAACTCGCAAAGAATTTCTGCCTGTTGCTTTCCTTGTTTTCACAAAAACCAAATGACACTTCACTTTGCTTCTTCGTTTTTCAGCATAGTGATGGAATTTGTGTGTGACTAAAAGCACTGCAAGAAGGAAATTCCTGGCCCAAACAAGACCACTCTTGATTTAAAACATTCAGGGTATGATATTTGTCTATGGTATAAAGTTTCAAGACAAAGTAGTGACTCAAAAAAAGATATGCGGACTTTCCAAACAACCCTTGTACTTTGCATTATAAAAAGTATAAGCTAATAAAAAATAATCAGCTATAAGCACACAAATTAGGCCTAAACTCTATGTATTGGCTGTAGTTAGTTTAAATTGAAAGTCATTAGGAAAATAAAAGATACAGAGATAAATATTAAGTAGTCTCTAATAAGATAACTATTTATAAAATATAAGGTCTTTTTTATTTTAGTTACCATGCAAATAATGATTGTCTATTTAAAAAACCTATGACAATCTTAAAAACAGGGGCTCTTGTATTTCATAGATGGTTCTCTTTTGGCAGATATTTAAAAATATATAAAGGGACCAAATGGCCTCCCTCCTTGGCCTTGGGCTTTACCTTCCAGAATTTTCTCCTTTAGGATGGAATTTTTGTACAAAACTTATGTACTTATATATACATTTCTAGCAAACTAGTACAACTCCAAAAGGTTTATATGTATAGGTTTTTTTGCAATTGTAAAAAATTAAATATTATTGAAACATAAAAAATCTAAAATTATAATTTAGGTATAAAAATATGATCATCAGCCTAGAAGCAGTAAAGTTCCTTGTGTCCCTTTAGTAAGATTCTAAAAAAGATTTTTCAGTATCTTTTTCTATTTGATACGTCTTATTTGCTAAGTTGAATAAACTTAATTTAAAAAATTAGCTTTATAATCAAAATTTAATAATGCTTTTTGTATTTAAAATTTACAAAACAATGTATTTTGCCTAGGCCCCTTTTAAGCACAGTGATCATCTTTATCTAAAAAGTTTTTATAGTTAATTTATAACTAATACATTAGTAATTAAATATATTAGTAGCTTTTTGAAAATCAAGTTGTCTTGCTTTTCTCAGATTTGAATTCTATTTATTCCATTTTAGAAACACATTTTAAACAAATTATTTTAGCAGAAAATTTGCATACAGTATTTCTAAGAAACAAAAAACTATAATTGTAGTATTATTAGTATAAACAAATAGTAGAAAAGGAGCACTACCTCATTTTGCAGTTATTAATTTGCAAAAGAACATTTTCAAACTAATTTATTAGTATCTATAAAGCTTTGCTTTTTGCTTTTCTATGGCTCTATTAAAGCATTGCTGAAATTTTTTAAATATTTTAGCATACATTTTTTAATCTCAAAGCAAACAATACATTCCAGCTGTAATAATTGGCAATTGGCAAGACAAACATACAACTATTAAATGGTTTGCTAATGTAGCACATGATTTTCTACCCTTAGCAGTAGCTGACCAAGAATTCTATAGATTTTTAAAGATTCAATATTTTTAGTTGAAAAAATAAGTCCAAAAATTATAAATAAAATCGTCAACTAGCTGGTTGAGGTCATCAGGCATGGCCACCACCAATGGTGGCGGAGGCGGCTTGAGCCCGACTTCATGCAGTCAGCAGTTGGAACGTCGCAGTATTGAAGATCTTCTAGCTGGCGAAGATCTGTCCTTCATGGACGACAGTAGCAGCGATTCCTCCCGCGATGTTGGCGAAGACGTCTTTGACGGAGCGTCAACAAATCAGCGAGATAGTTACGATGAGGCGGATGCTGCAGATGCCGCTTGGCGCTATCAGCAGATCCAGCAGCGGCAGCGGTTTGATGAGATTGTCGGGCATCGGGTGAAGCCGGACAGCTCGGTGAGAGGGTCTGGCGTCTCTGTGTGTACTTTTACTATAGGGCTGCGGTGTACTGAAGCATCACTGGTGTACTGAAGCATCAGGGGTGTACTGAAGCATCAGGGATGTAAAATGAGGCATCACTGGTGTACTGAAGGATCAGGGGTGTACTGAAGGATCAGTGGTGGGTACAAAGGGGTGTACTGAAGGATCAGGGTGGGTACAAAGTGGTGTACTGACGGATCAGGGTGGGTACAAAGGGGTGTACTGAAGGATCAGGGTGGGTACAAAGGGGTGTACTGAAGGATCAGGGTGGGTACAAAGGGGTGTACTGAAGGATCAGGGTGGGTACAAAGGTACTGAAGGATCAGGGTGGGTACAAAGGGGTGTACTGAAGGATCAGGGTGGGTACAAAGTGGTGTACTGAAGGATCAGGGTGGGTACAAAGTGGTGTACTGAAGGATCAGGGTGGGTACAAAGTGGTGTACTGAAGGATTAGGGTGGGTACAAAGGGGTGTACTGAAGGATCAGGGTGGGTACAAAGTGGTGTGTTCCCATTCAAAGTCAGGCAAACAATAGTACTGCGGTGCCTAGCCTTAGCTTGAATAGTGCAGCTCAACATTTACTAAAGTAAAGACGCAATTGAATTTTATTTTACCCTGCACAATGCAATGCCAATTGCCAGCCATAGTTCTTAGTAATAATTAAATGAATATGCAAATTTTGGTCTAGTATCTCCACCTTTTATACTCTCAGCAGAATTCTAAATTAATAAAAATATATAATCACGAAAGAAATTTTTTTAATGTGGAGCCACAGTATAGTTGTCAAGTGATTTAATGCACTGCAACAAACTAATTGATCTGCCTACCCCCAACGCCTTGTTCGTGCCTCAAAGTCTGCTTAATATATTTCTGGTTTAAGAGCGTAACTGACCTTTATAAGTGCATTATTGAATTCACTATAAGCTACTGCTGAAGGATCAGGGAGGGTGTAAATGAAGTCTGAAGGATCAGGGAGGGTGTAAATGAAGTCTGAAGGATCAGGGAGGGTGTAAATGAAGTCTGAAGGATCAGGGAGGGTGTAGATTAAGTCTCTGAAGGATCAGGAAGGCTGTAAATAAACTGACTGAAGGATCAGAGAGGGTGTAGATGAACTGACTGAAGGATCAGAGAGGGTGTAGATGGAGTCACTAAAGAATCAGGGAGGGTGTAGATGGAGTCACTGAAGGATCAGAAAGGGTGTAGATGGAGTCACTGAAGGATCAGGGAGGGTGTAGATAGAGTCACTAAAGAATCAGGGTGGGTGTAGATGGAGTCACTGAAGGATCAGGGAGGGTGTAGATAGAGTCACTAAAGAATCAGGGTGGGTGTAGATGGAGTCACTGAAGGATCAGGGAGGGTGTAGATGGAGTCACTAAAGAATCAGGGTGGGTGTAGATGGAGTCACTAAAGAATCAGGGAGGGTGTAGATGAACTCACTAAAGAATCAGAGAGGGTGTAGATGAACTCACTGAAGGATCAGAGAGGGTGTAGATGGAGTAACTGAATAATCAGGGAGGGTGTAGATCAGGGGTCCCCAACCTTCTACGGGCGGCGGGCCGCATTGACAACTGGCTTAGGGTGTGCGGGCCGCATGCTAATACACAAACATAACGGCCCACCTCCTTTGCCTTGAACCATATTGATATTAGCTAGCATTCCTTCCTACTTTTCACTTCAACTCTTGACTGCGTGTACATTTGTGCGCTAGGAGTGGCTAAAATAGCAATCCAAATGAATTGAAGCGTCGCTTCTAGCAGTGGGGAGGGTAAGAGATTTCTGGGAATATTTTCAATACAGCTAGGAAAATTTTAACATTTTCGGGGGCCGCAGTGAAATCCAGTGAAATGCATGTAATGCAAACTACTGGAAGGTGCCGCGGGCCACAAAAAAGGGCTCGCGGGCCGCAGGTTGGGGACCCCTGGTAGATAGAGTCACTGACGGGTCAGGGAGGTTGTAGATGGAGTCACTAAAGAATCAGGGAGGGTGTAGATGGAGTCACTGAAGGATCAGAAAGGGTGTAGATGGAGTCACTGAAGGATCAGAAAGGGTGTAGATGGAGTCACAGAAAGATCAGGGAGGGTGTAGATGGAGTCACTGAAGGATCAGAAAGGGTGTAGATGGAGTCACTGAAGGATCAGGGAGGGTGTAGATGGAGTCACTGAAGAATCAGGGAGGGTGTAGATGGAGTTACTTAAGAATCAGGGAGGATGTAGATAAAATCACTAAAGAATCAGGGAGGATGTAGATAAAATCACTAAAGAATCAGGGAGGGTGTAGATGGAGTCACTGAAGGATCAGAAAGGGTGTAGATGGAGTCACTGAAGGCTCAGAGAGGGTGTAGATGGAGTCACTGAAGGCTCAGAGAGGGTGTAGATGGAGTCACTGAAGGCTCAGAGAAGGTGTAGATGGAGTCACTGAAGGCTCAATATTAGACAGGTGTTCATAAAATAATTTCAAACAAAATGAACTTCTACAAAGCAAAAATTCTGCAAAAACACCCGTCAGTTACTACTGGAGAGACTACTATCGGACCAACCTAGCGCCGCAGTCAACGGCGGTCTGGGCACCAGCAGCAGCAACAATTTGTCACCGGTAATCCAACGCAAAGGCATTAACCCAAATTGGTCATCTATAGCTCCGACACCAGACATTGAAGTCGGCGAAGTTGACGATGATGATAATATCGACGATGACCGACCGCGTAATGAGGCTTCAGTCGAAACCGATCGCCTGCGGTTGCCGTTGCGAGACGCTGAAGGCGCCGAAGGCTCCTGTCAGGAGGACGGCGGATTGCGCAGTCCCCCAGACGGCGGCTCGGACACCGAGTCCCTGCCCGAGAGCATCTATCATCAGCCGCCAAAGGCCGCGGATCGCGAGGCTGCCGCTCGTCTGGCGCGTCGGCTGTACCTGCTGGAAGGCTTCAAATTTACCGACGTGGCCAAGCACCTGTCTAGGAAGAACGATTTCAATACTATTGTTGGCGAGGAGTACGCAAATAATTTTGATTTCACCGGCGATACGCTTGACGCAGCGCTGCGCAAGTTTCTCAGTCGCTTCTGTCTGCTTGGGGACACCGCCGACCAGGTGAACTAGGAGTTTGAATGCTTCATCATGGCTTCTATTTCTGATTTGTATTTTCCTTTTCATTCCGTGTTCTATCTCATTTTTATTCCGTATTCTATATCCTTTCCATTCCGTGTTCTATCCCCGTTCTAATCCGTGTTCTATCCCCTTTCTATTCCGTGTTCTATCTCCTTTCCATTCCGTGTTATATCCCCATTTTTATTCCGTGTTTTATCCCCTTTCCATTCCGTGTTCTATCCCCGTTCTAATCCGTGTTCTATCCCCGTTCTATTCCGTGTTCTATCCCCGTTCTAATCCGTGTTCTATCCCCGTTCTAATCCGTGTTCTATCCCCGTTCCATTCCGTGTTCTATCCCCGTTCTAATCCTTGTTCTATCCCCTTTCCATTCCGTGTTCTATCCCCGTTCTAATCCGTGTTCTATCCCTGTTCTATTCCGTGTTCTATCCCCGTTCTATTCCGTGTTCTATCTCCTTTTTATTCCGTGTTCTATCTCCTTTCCATTCCGTGTTCTATCCCCTTTCTATTCCGTGTTCTATCCCCTTTCTATTCCGTGTTCTATCTCCTTTCCATTCCGTGTTCTATCTCCTTTCCATTCCGTGTTCTATCTCCTTTCCATTCTGTGTTCTATCTCCTTTCCATTCCGTGTTCTATCCCCTTTCCATTCCGTGTTCTATCTCCTTTCCATTCCGTGTTCTATCCCCTTTCCATTCCGTGTTATATCCCCATTTTTATTCCGTTTTCTATCCCCTTTCCATTCCGTGTTCTGTCTCCTTTCCATTCCGTGTTCTATCTCCTTTCCATTCCGTTTTCTATCCCCTTTCCATTCCGTGTTCTATCCCCTTTCCATTCCGTGTTCTATCTCCTTTCCATTCCGTGTTCTATCCCCTTTCCATTCCGTGTTCTATCTCCTTTCCATTCCGTGTTCTATCCCCTTTCCATTCCGTGTTCTATCTCCTTTACATTCCGTGTTCTATCCCCGTTCTAATCCGTGTTCTATCCCCTTTCTATTCCGTATTCTATTTCCTTTATATTCCGTGTTCTATCTCCTTTCCATTCCGTCTTCTATCTCCTTTCCATTCCGTGTTCTATCCCCGTTCTTATCCGTGTTCTATCCCCGTTCTTATCCGTGTTCTATCCCCTTTATTCCGTGTTCTATCCCCTTTCTATTCCGTGTTCTGTCTCCTTTCCATTCCGTGTTCTATCCCCATTTTTATTCCGTGTTCTATCTCCTTTCTAATCCGTGTTCTATCCCCGTTCTAATCCGTGTTCTATCCCCTTTCTATTCCATATTCTATATCCTTTATATTCCGTGTTCTATCCCCTTTTTTATTCCGTGTTCTATCTCCTTTCCATTCCGTGTTCTATCTCCTTTCCGTTCCGTGTTCCATCCCCTTTCTATTCCGTATTCTATATCCTTTATATTCCGTGTTCCATCTCCTTTCCATTCCGTCTTCTATCTCCTTTCCATTCCGTGTTCTATCCCCGTTCTTATCCGTGTTCTATCTCCTTTCCATTCCGTGTTCTATCCCCTTTCTATTCCTTGTTCTATCCCCGTTTTATTCCGTGTTCTATCCCCTTTCTATTCCGTGTTCTGTCTCCTTTCCATTCCGTGTTCTATCCCCATTTTTATTCCGTGTTCTATCTCCTTTCTAATCCGTGTTCTATCCCCGTTCTAATCCGTGTTCTATCCCCTTTCTATTCCATATTATATATCCTTTATATTCCGTGTTCTATCCCCTTTTTTATTCCGTGTTCTATCTCCTTTCCATTCCGTGTTCTATCTCCTTTCCATTCCGTGTTCTATCTCCTTTCCGTTCCGTGTTCTATCCCCTTTCTATTCCGTATTCTATATCCTTTATATTCCGTGTTCCATCTATCCCCGTTCTAATCCGTGTTCTATCTCCTTTCCATTCCGTGTTCTATCCCCTTTCTATTCCTTGTTCTATCCCCGTTTTATTCCGTGTTCTATCCCCTTTCTATTCCGTGTTCTTTCTCCTTTCCATTCCGTGTTCTATCCCCATTTTTATTCCGTGTTCTATCTCCTTTCTAATCCGTGTTCTATCCCCGTTCTAATCCGTGTTCTATCCCCTTTCTATTCCATATTCTATATCCTTTATATTCCGTGTTCTATCCCCTTTCTATTCCGTGTTCTATCCCGTTTTAATCCGTGTTCTATCCTTTTTCTATTCCGTGTTCTATCCCCGTTCTATTATGTATTCCATCATACATGTTCCTCGTGCTCTATCCCATCTCTATCGTACCTGCCATTTCTTCTTGCTCCTGTAAAAAATGATGCATTCTAATCCTATCCTATTAATCCCTTGGCAACTAAAACGCAGGAGCGAGTACTGCTTCACTTTGCCAAGTCCTACCTGCGCTGCAACCCGGCCAGCTACCCGAGCGCCGACTCCTGCCACACCCTGGCCTGCGCTCTGCTATTACTGAACAAAGACCTGCACGGCATGACCGGCCAGCGAATGACCAGTCAGCAGTTTATCGACAATCTGGCCAATCTAAACGAAGGCGACAATTATCCTAGGGAGGTGTTGAAATCTCTTTACCAAGCGATTAGGGCGCAACCGATTTTACAGCCGGCTAGCGGTCCTATTGTGCCGCAGCATCTGCTGATGCAGCAGCCGGCTGGCAACGGCGGCGGCGGCGTCTGCGTCTTACGACCGACGCCTCAGCACGCCGGCGGCGTCTTTAACGGCCCTTACGATTCCAGTCTATCCTCGAATCTTCAAGACGAACAGCAGCAACAGCAACAGCAACAACAACAACAGCAAGGTCCCGGGTTCGAATTCCGTCGAGGCTATCTATCCCGAAAACAGATTCTGGACGCCGGCGGTCGTCGAACTCGCAAAGGTCGGCGAGCTTGGCGCCGAATCTACTGCGTATTGGTCGACCTGCGCCTGCTGCTGCACAAAGACGAATCGGCGGCAGCTGCGGCAGCAACTAGCGAACAGCCAACTGCAGGTGTGCAGGACGAACTGCGAGTGCATCACTCTCTGGCTAGTCCGGCCGGCGACTACGCTAAACGACGTCACGTGTGGCGGCTTCGACTAGCAAACGGTGCGGAATACCTGCTGCAGTGCCAATCAGCCGAGGAGCTGGACGAATGGGTGGTGGCGGTGAACCGGGCCGCGGCGTTGCTGTCGTCTCCGGCTCTGCCACCGCCGGTTGGCAGTCAGCCAGCTTCGGCCTACGCCAGGCCGCTTCTGCCCAGCGTGCCCAGCCATTTTGGACCGGCTGAACAGCTGGAGAGGCATCAGGAACAGGTTTGCTTTAATACCCATCTCTTTACTCGTGCTGGAAGCTATCGTTATTCATTGGAAACCCTATTGGTCTTCCCTAGTGGAAGCTTTGTCTTCCATAGTGGAAACCCTATTCTTCTTCCCTAGTGGAAATACTATTCTTCTTCCCTAGTGGAAACCCTATTCTTCTTCCCTAGTGGAAATACTATTCTTCTTCCCTAGTGGAAATACTATTCTTCTTCCCTAGTGGAAATACTATTCTTCTTCCCTAGTGAAAACCCTATTCTTCTTCCTTAGTGGAAATACTATTCTTCTTCCCTAGTGGAAATACTATTCTTCTTCCCTAGTGGAAATACTATTCTTCTTCCCTAGTGGAAATACTATTCTTCTTCCCTAGTGGAAACCCTATTCTTCTTCCGTAGTGGAAATACTATTCTTCTTCCCTAGTGGAAATACTATTCTTCTTCCCTAGTGGAAATACTATTCTTCTTCCCTAGTGGAAATACTATTCTTCTTCCCTAGTGGAAATACTATTCTTCTTCCCTAGTGGAAACCCTATTCTTCTTCCTTAGTGGAAATACTATTCTTCTTCCCTAGTGGAAATACTATTCTTCTTCCCTAGTGGAAATACTATTCTTCTTCCCTAGTAGAAATCCTATTTTTCCCTAGTGGAAACCCTGTTCTTCCCTAGTGGAAACCCTGTTCTTCCCTAGTGGAAACCCTATTCTTCTTCCTTAGTGGAAATACTATTCTTCTTCCCTAGTAGAAATCCTAATTTTTCCCTAGTGGATACCCTGTTCTACCTTGGTGGAAACCCTATTCTTCTTCCTTAGTGGAAATCATATTCTTCTTCCCTAGTAGAAATCCTATTTTCCCTAGTGGAAACCCTGTTCTTCCCTAGTGGAAACCCTGTTCTTCCCTAGTGGAAACCCTATTCTTCTTCCTTAGTGGAAATCATATTCTTCTTCCCTAGTGGAAATACTATTCTTCTTCCCTAGTGGAAATACTATTCTTCTTCCCTAGTAGAAATCCTATTTTTCCCTAGTGGAAACCCTGTTCTTCCCTAGTGGAAACCCTATTCTTCTTCCTTAGTGGAAATCATATTCTTCTTCCCTAGTAGAAATCCTATTTTCCCTAGTGGAAACCCTGTTCTTCCCTAGTGGAAACCCTGTTCTTCCCTAGTGGAAACCCTATTCTTCTTCCCTAGTAGAAATCATATTCTTCTTCCCTAGTAGAAATCCTATTTTCCCTAGTGGAAACCCTGTTCTTCCCTAGTCGAAACCCTATTCTTCTTCCTTAGTGGAAATCATATTCTTCTTCCCTAGTGGAAATACTATTCTTCTTCCCTAGTAGAAATCCTATTTTTCCCTAGTGGAAACCCTGTTCTTCCCTAGTGGAAACCCTGTTCTTCCCTAGTGGAAACCCTATTCTTCTTCCTTAGTGGAAATCATATTCTTCTTCCCTAGTAGAAATCCTATTTTCCCTAGTGGAAACCCTGTTCTTCCCTAGTGGAAACCCTGTTCTTCCCTAGTCGAAACCCTATTCTTCTTCCTTAGCGAAAATCATATTCTTCTTCCCTAGTGGAAACTCTATTCTTCTTCCCTAGTCGAAACCCTATTCTTCTTCCTTAGTGGAAATACTATTCTTCTTCCCTAGTGGAAACCCTGTTCTTCCCTAGTGGAAACCCTATTCTTCTTCCTTAGTGGAAATCATATTCTTCTTCCCTAGTGGAAACCCTGTTCTTCCCTAGTGGAAACCCTATTCTTCTTCCTTAGTGGAAATCATATTCTTCTTCCCTAGTGGAAACCCTGTTCTTCCCTAGTGGAAACCCTATTCTTCTTCCTTAGTGGAAATACTATTCTTCTTCCCTAGTGGAAATACTATTCTTCTTCCCTAGTAGAAATCATATTCTTCTTCCCTAGTAGAAATCCTATTTTCCCTAGTGGAAACCCTGTTCTTCCCTAGTCGAAACCCTATTCTTCTTCCTTAGTGGAAATCATATTCTTCTTCCCTTGTGGAAACCCTATTCTTCTTCCCTAGTGGAAACCCTATTCTTCTTCCGTAGTGGAAATACTATTCTTCTTCCCTAGTGGAAATACTATTCTTCTTCCCTAGTGGAAATACTATTCTTCTTTCCTAGTGGAAATACTATTCTTCTTCCCTAGTGGAAATACTATTCTTCTTCCCTAGTGGAAACCCTATTCTTCTTCCTTAGTGGAAATACTATTCTTCTTCCCTAGTGGAAATACTATTCTTCTTCCCTAGTGGAAATACTATTCTTCTTCCCTAGTGAAAATACTATTCTTCTTCCCTAGTAGAAATCCTATTTTTCCCTAGTGGAAACCCTGTTCTTCCCTAGTGGAAATACTATTCTTCTTCCCTAGTGGAAATACTATTCTTCTTCCCTAGTGAAAATACTATTCTTCTTCCCTAGTAGAAATCCTAATTTTTCCCTAGTGGATACCCTGTTCTACCTTGGTGGAAACCCTATTCTTCTTCCCTAGTAGAAATCCTATTTTCCCTAGTGGAAACCCTGTTCTTCCCTAGTGGAAACCCTGTTCTTCCCTAGTGGAAACCCTATTCTTCTTCCTTAGTGGAAATCATATTCTTCTTCCCTAGTGGAAATACTATTCTTCTTCCCTAGTAGAAATCCTATTTTTCCCTAGTGGAAACCCTGTTCTTCCCTAGTGGAAACCCTGTTCTTCCCTAGTGGAAACCCTATTCTTCTTCCTTAGTGGAAATCATATTCTTCTTCCCTAGTAGAAATCCTATTTTTCCCTAGTGGAAACCCTGTTCTTCCCTAGTGGAAACCCTGTTCTTCCCTAGTGGAAACCCTATTCTTCTTCCCTAGTAGAAATCATATTCTTCTTCCCTAGTAGAAATCCTATTTTCCCTAGTGGAAACCCTGTTCTTCCCTAGTCGAAACCCTATTCTTCTTCCTTAGTGAAAATCATATTCTTCTTCCCTAGTGGAAACTCTATTCTTCTTCCCTAGTCGAAACCCTATTCTTCTTCCTTAGTGGAAATACTATTCTTCTTCCCTAGTGGAAACCCTGTTCTTCCCTAGTGGAAACCCTATTCTTCTTCCTTAGTGGAAATCATATTCTTCTTCCCTAGTGGAAACCCTGTTCTTCCCTAGTGGAAACCCTATTCTTCTTCCTTAGTGGAAATCATATTCTTCTTCCCTAGTGGAAACCCTGTTCTTCCCTAGTGGAAACCCTATTCTTCTTCCTTAGTGGAAATACTATTCTTCTTCCCTAGTGGAAATACTATTCTTCTTCCCTAGTGGAAATACTATTCTTCTTCCCTAGTGAAAATACTATTCTTCTTCCCTAGTAGAAATCATATTCTTCTTCCCTAGTAGAAATCCTATTTTCCCTAGTGGAAACCCTGTTCTTCCCTAGTCGAAACCCTATTCTTCTTCCTTAGTGGAAATCATATTCTTCTTCCCTAGTGGAAACCCTATTCTTCTTCCCTAGTGGAAACCCTATTCTTCTTCCTTAGTGGAAACCCTATTCTTCTTCCCTAGTGGAAACCCTATTCTTCTTCCCTAGTAGAAACCCTATTCTTCTTCCCTAGTGGAAACCCTATTCTTCTTCCTTAGTGGAAACCCTATTCTTTTTCCCTAGTGGAAACCCTATTCTTCTTCCCTAGTAGAAACCCTATTCTTCTTCCCTAGTGGAAACCCTATTCTTCTTCCTTAATAGAAACACTATTTTTCTTCCTTAGTGGAAAACATTCTTCTTTGCTTATGGAAACCATTTACTTCCTTAGTGGAAACCCTGTTATTCTTCCCTAGTGGAAACCCTGTTATTCTTCCCTAGTGGAAACCCTGTTATTAAATTAATCTTGATCTTAATCTGTTTAGTCACTTCTCCATAAATGTTTCAATACTCTTTTTTTACTCCCGACTGAACTTATCTGTTGCGCAGCTGCCAAATCCAACTCATATTTAATAGCTGGCTTCATCAAACGCCCCTCAGGTGCTGCAAATCGAGCGAGAGCTGCAATTTCTCAGCGGAGACGTCGCAGGCAGCAGCAGCCCAGCTAACAAAGACAACAACAATGTGAGCGGCTCTGCGGCGGCAGCAGCTGCATCAGGCGACAACTCCTCCAGTCCAGCGGCCACTCCTTCGCCAGCTAATTTGCGTCGTCAAAATTCCACCGGAAGTAGCGGCAGCGGCGCTTCCGGTTCCTCGTCTGGCGGCCAGTCTAGCAGTGAGCACGCGAGACACGTGTCCTTCCTGCAGAACGAAGCAATCCGGTATAAGACCTACGCCAGGCTGCTGGAGCTCATGACTGCCGCTACCCTGGATCTGCAGCAGCAGCAACAGCAGAAGCACTACCAACAGCAACTGCAGCAGTTGCAATATCAGCAACTGCAGTTGCAGCAATTGCAACAACTGCAACAGCTGCAACAGTTGCCAACTGCAACATCGGCTAAGATGCCGCAATCGACGCTATTCGAAGATTCCCCGGCAACGCCCGAGCACAGTCTGTTAGAGTCGCCAACTTTTAGTAGCGGCGGTGCGTTTCGACCTCCGACTACGACGGCGACTACGACCTCCTCCTCTTCCTCAACTCAGCAGGCTGCGTCTGACAGCCTCGGCAGTGCGCCGGCGTCTGCGGAGCTTTACGAGATTGTTTGACAGATTTGCTTCTTCTAGTATAGTATGGAGTCTGAGCGCGGGGTCCCGGGTTAGAATGCTCACTCATATTGTCTTGATTGTTGAGTCTTGATAAAGTTGCGTAAATCAAAAACAAAAGTCCCGGCTTCGAATCCTGTCCTGATAGTTAACGTCTTGATAAATTTGCTTAATTCAAAAAGTAAGGTCCCGAGTTCGAATCCTCACTCATATTGCCTTGATAGTTGAGTCTTGATAGAGTTGCTTAATTTAACAACTAAGGTCCTGAGTTCGAATCCTCACTCATATTGCCTTGATAGTTGAGTCTTGATAGAGTTGCGTAATTCAACAACTAAGGTCCCGAGTTCGAATCCTCACTCATATTGTCCTGATAGTTGAGTCTTGATAAAGTTGCGTAAATCAAAAACAAAAGTCCCGGCTTCGAATCCTGTCCTGATAGTTAACGTCTTGATAAATTTGCTTAATTCAAAAAGTAAGGTCCCGAGTTCGAATCCTCACTCATATTGCCTTGATAGTTGAGTCTTGATAGAGTTGCTTAATTTAACAACTAAGGTCCTGAGTTCGAATCCTCACTCATATTGCCTTGATAGTTGAGTCTTGATAGAGTTGCGTAATTCAACAACTAAGGTCCCGAGTTCGAATCCTCACTCATATTGTCCTGATAGTTGAGTCTTGATAAAGTTGCGTAAATCAAAAACAAAAGTCCCGGCTTCGAATCCTGTCCTGATAGTTAACGTCTTGATAAATTTGCTTAATTCAAAAAGTAAGGTCCCGAGTTCGAATCCTCACTCATATTGCCTTGATAGTTGAGTCTTGATAGAGTTGCTTAATTTAACAACTAAGGTCCTGAGTTCGAATCCTCACTCATATTGCCTTGATAGTTGAGTCTTGATAGAGTTGCGTAATTCAACAACTAAGGTCCCGAGTTCGAATCCTCACTCATATTGTCCTGATAGTTGAGTCTTGATAAAGTTGCGTAAATCAAAAACAAAAGTCCCGGCTTCGAATCCTGTCCTGATAGTTAACGTCTTGATAAATTTGCTTAATTCAAAAAGTAAGGTCCCGAGTTCGAATCCTCACTCATATTGCCTTGATAGTTGAGTCTTGATAGAGTTGCTTAATTTAACAACTAAGGTCCTGAGTTCGAATCCTCACTCATATTGCCTTGATAGTTGAGTCTTGATAGAGTTGCGTAATTCAACAACTAAGGTCCCGAGTTCGAATCCTCACTCATATTGTCCTGATAGTTGAGTCTTGATAAAGTTGCGTAAATCAAAAACAAAAGTCCCGGCTTCGAATCCTGTCCTGATAGTTAACGTCTTGATAAATTTGCTTAATTCAAAAAGTAAGGTCCCGAGTTCGAATCCTCACTCATATTGCCTTGATAGTTGAGTCTTGATAGAGTTGCTTAATTTAACAACTAAGGTCCTGAGTTCGAATCCTCACTCATATTGCCTTGATAGTTGAGTCTTGATAGAGTTGCGTAATTCAACAACTAAGGTCCCGAGTTCGAATCCTCACTCATATTGTCCTGATGGTTGAGTCTTGATGGAGTTGCGTAATTCAACAACTAAGGTCCCGAGTTCGAATCCTCACTCATATTGTCCTGATAGTTGAGTCTTGATGGAGTTGCGTAATTCAACAACTAAGGTCCCGAGTTCGAATCCTCACTCATATTGTCCTGATAGTTGAGTCTTGATAAAGTTGCGTAATTCAACAACTAAGGTCCCGAGTTTGAATCCTGACAAGTTGTTTAAGTCAAATCTACTGAAGTACGGGGTTCGAATTTCTGTTCCGTTCTGCTCAGCCCTGCTTGGAGTTTCGCTTCTTTGACAAGCTTTATATGTAAAATTAATCGGATCGCTTGAACTTGTTTTCTATTTTTAGCTATTTGATGACTAATTTTAATTAGTACAGACTGGATATGCACTTACTGCTGCACTATTGTTAAATAAAATCACATTTTAAGCCTTCTCCGTTTTTTTATTGTAACCTTTGTTTCTATTTCTTCGCTTTGTCTTAGTTTAATAAGTTTTTATTAATTACTGTATGTTGAGCCCATGTCCCACTTTTGTTTCAAGTCTGATAGTAATGCGAATCTTCTACTGTTAGTAGTACGTCTATATTAGTAAACTTGGGTTTCACTGTCTAGTTAGTTTGTTAAAAAATGTTTAAATTCTATCCATTTTTTTCCTAATCACCAAATTTTTGTATAGTATCTGTTTTTAATTAAAAAGAGCACTAATTTTAACGCCCAGCGAATGCTGCTTTTCTCCACTTTGAACTTGGCGCGTTTTTTATAATTTTCTATAAAATAAGTACTATTAAAGTACAATCATTTTTCCCCTGCGCGCAAACCTTTCTGCCCAGTGATAATGCTGCCTTTTGTTTTATGATTACTTCTGTATATTATTGCCCAACATAATTATATCATCTAGTCTGTCTAATATTGTAATCATGTTTTTATAATGTACAAAAATTCTAGCATTTTAATATTAATGGGGAAAGTTAATTGTTATAGTTTTATCGATTATCAGCGAGGCTAAAGTGCGTTTGCACTTTTAGTATTGGCCTAGCAGAATTTATGTTAGCATTTGTGAAGTTGGGCCTCGAAACCATAGCCAGTTTAAAGCTATAAACTAGATTGGGCCATAGACAGTTTAGAGTTTTAGACTCAAGATTAGGTCATAGACAATTAGGAGTTATAAACTGCAGATTGTGCCATAGACAGGAGTTATAAACTGCAGATTGGGCCATGGACAATTAGGAGTTATAAACTGCAGATTGTGCCATAGACAGGAGTTATAAACTGCAGATTGTGCCATAGACAGGAGTTATAAACTGCAGATTGTGCCATAGACAGGAGTTATAAACTGCAGACTGTGCCATAGACAGGAGTTATAAGCTGCAGATTGTGCCATAGACAGGAGTTATAAACTGCAGACTGTGCCATAGACAGGAGTTATAAACTGCAGATTGTGCCATAGACAGGAGTTATAAACTGCAGATTGTGCCATAGACAGGAGTTATAAACTGCAGATTGTGCCATAGACAGGAGTTATAAACTGCAGATTGTGCCATAGACAGGAGTTATAAACTGCAGATTGTGCCATAGACAGGAGTTATAAACTGCAGATTGTGCCATAGACAGGAGTTATAAACTGCAGATTGTGCCATAGACAGGAGTTATAAACTGCAGATTGTGCCATAGACAGGAGTTATAAACTGTAGATTAGGCCATAAACATTGTAACTCATAAATTTAATAATCAGTTCCAGTTATTTTAATCAATAAAAGCCAGTTGTATTTTTAAACCAATCCCGTTTGAATTGCCCAATACTTTTATTGTTTTATTTATCTAACTTTAAATGCATAGATAAGGTCGCTCCACACTTCACCCCATCTCCTCACCAGCCATTTTTACGCTACTATGCGATTGCTACACCAGTGCAAACCGCTTTTACGAGTTTTGTAGTTGTAGCTACCTGATTGCTGTGCCGTTACTTGTGTTATTATGAGCCTGCATCTTTGCCTGTCGGTTGCTATCCGTGCTATGTAGAATCAATGGATAAAACCGCTTTACCTCTTTACACGCAGGTTGATCTTCTCTATCAAATAATTTTCAGGATTTGACAATCGCAATATACTACTCATTGTATCCTTGTTGCATATTTTATACTGCTTATACCAGTGTAATTACAAATCGGTTATTAATTTGCTGGAAAGTAGAAAGAAATGCTTTTTAATTTCTCTTGTAATTTAAAATGTTTTTTCAACGTGGAAAAGTCGATAGGGTCCAATGATTTCACTACTAGTAATAAAATAAGAATAGTTGTAACTTAATTTATGACTGGCTATTATATTAATAGATAGTATTTAGTTTTTTTCGTCAACTCGGGGTGTGAAACAAGTGATTAAATTGTATAAATCCTTTGAAATATAATCTTATCTTTTTCTGTTCATTTGGCGCGACCGAGCAATCTCAGTGACTCAAACCCTGCTAGTAAAAACTTGGATACTACGAGCAAACTACTACTTGCAGTAGTAGATTATGTTTAGATTGTAGCTCTTGGATTCTATTGTACTTCAAGTTGCTTCCCTGTTTAATTTCTCTGTTCCCGCTTTTCTTTTGTGTGTGGCTGTGTGCGGCGCGCTTGCATAGGCTACAGAAAACGAACTAGGGATAGGGACCCTCTGAAGACTGAACTCTTCCTGTGCATCGACTGTCTTGGAATTTAATAGCGTTTTTAATATTATTCGTATTTTAACTAGTCGTTAGATTGAAAGCTGAGACTGTTTAAGATATAGTAACAGGAGAATACCTGTTGAAGAGACCCAGTTCATACACATATTTGCTACGCCAATGCAATTTTCTTACCCCGTTCTATTCGATACTGTACATGTATGTGTGCTTTGTCAAATCATACAAATTTTCTGTTTATATATCTCTGCATAAGCTTGTGTATACAATGATATAAATATATTGTGCTTGTTTAACTCTGATTGCATGGTTTCTCACGCAGCAAATTTCTAACACGGCAAAAATTAAAATTGATGCTATAGTTTTCAGTCATTTCTTTCAACGTACGCAGTACGAACAACGTACGATGGTACGAGTGATGCTGTCTAATTTTGCCAAGAATTATACGGGCCTAGAATCATGAGTAAAATGTACAGATTTATAAAACGCATTAATTAATATTGTATCTACAAGAAAAGTTGAAATACGTACATTCCGAGTAGTCAATAGACCACTGCTATATTGATCAGATATTTGTCGTAGTTTGTTCTTACTTACGAAAGCGTGCTGCAAAAGAATCTTTTTTATTTTTATTTGCTAAACATATAAAAAGTTATTGTTATTTATGTCCTTCTAAGTTGACATTATTTTTGTTTTATCTGTTTAAGCGTTTATGCTGCATTTCGACTTTACAATTTTTTATCATTTTTCTTAATAAATAATTTTTCATAGTCATTTATTTTGCCTTTTTCGGCTTTTTGTAGCTAAGTGAAATTTTAAGTAATTGTTTTATATAATATCGTATTGTATTAGTAATTTAAATCAATTTTATTCTGCTTCTAATTACGGTGGTTTATTTAGTAAATTTTCTTGCTTTTGTAAATTAAAATGAAAATTATGACGGAAATCCTTTGACAGTCATGCGCAACTATGAAGGACACTGTAATTGGCAACAACAGCAATGGTAAAATTGCAAACAAGATGGTCTCGAATCATACACCAAAAGAAGACCAGTATATTGGTCCCTATAGACTGGAAAAGACATTAGGGAAAGGTCAAACAGGTAAGTTAAATAAGCATTTTAAAGCATTTATAGGTTAAGCTTAAGGCATTATTACATCCAGTTGCAGTTATGTAGTAAATGTCTTACTTCATTTAGATGACACGTTGGCAAATACTTATCTCCATTGACCGCGGCTATTTACATGCCTTAGTCTTATTCTGGAAAGCAAAAAGATAACTACTATCATAATTTAGAGATAAAACTATTAAGTAATGATACTGTAGGCGGATTGTCAGCCCCCAACTCCATCAGCTTTGGCTTTTAAATCTGAATAGTCAATTTTTTGTTGAACATTTATAATGTTGAAACACTAGCTTCAACAAAAGCATTTTGCATTGCTTATTTTTTATATAAATAATTAGTATATATATAATATAGTTAGGTAACTAGGTTAATAATTATATTTTGTCTAATTTATCTATGATCTATTAAATTTCTTTCTAAATTCTTAAAAACTTCTCAAATCTTGTATAAAATCTAACTTAATGATAGATTCAAGCTTTTTACTTTTTGAAAAAAGTTTTTAATTAAGTGTTTTTATGTCCATATACTAAATGGATACTAATAAGTGTATTCTATTATAGAGCCAACTGATTCAAAATTTTGACTCACATTAGAATCTAGTTCAATGCTCAAGATTTTTGGGTTTTTTGAAATTTTATTTGTATAAAACTATCTATTCAAAAAATGTTATTTTTTTTAATATTTAAGAAATTCTAAGAATCAGATAAACATAGTCTATTTTTAGCAGTAAATGCAAATTATAATCTTATTTTCAAATTATACTGTGCCTTGTCCCTTTTTTGTTATTTAGCTTCCTAATTTGTTTAAAATTACACTACAGGTCTTGTGAAGCTGGGCATCCACTGCATCTCTAGTCGAAAAGTGGCTATTAAGATTGTAAACAGAGAGAAACTCTCAGAAAGTGTCCTGCAAAAAGTGGAGCGGGAAATTGCCATCATGAAACTAATTGAGCACCCCAATGTACTGGGACTCTACGATGTTTATGACAATAAAAAATTTCTGTGAGTAGACATTCCAAGGGTGCAATTTTGGCCCTGATTTGAATATTTAATCTCATATCTTACTCATATCATAATAATCTCATGTCATAATCTCATATCATAATCTCATATCTATAGATTAGTTTTTTAATCTCAACCAAAGATCTACAATCGCGTCCAAAGATTCCTAATCTCATCTAATAATCTCCAATCGAATCCAAAGAATTCTAATCTTATCTGATCGTTTCCAATCTCATCCCAACGATCTCTAATCTCACCCGATAATCTCCAATCTAATCCAAAGAATGATAATCTCACCTGATCATTTCCAATCTCATCCAACGATCTCTAATCTCACCCGATAATCTCCAATCTAATCCAAATAATTCTAATCCCACCTGATCGTTTCCAATCTCATCCAACGATCTCTAATCTCACCCGATAATCTCCAATCTAATCCAAATAATTCTAATCTCACCTGATCGTTTCCAATCTCATCCAACGATCTCTAATCTCACCCGATAATCTCCAATCTAATCCAAATAATTCTAATCTCACCTGATCGTTTCCAATCTCATCCAACGATCTCTAATCTCACCCGATAATCTCAACAAAGCTCCCCATTCCTATCCCGTCTCAGCTACCTGATCCTGGAGCACGTGTCCGGCGGTGAGCTGTTCGACTATCTCGTGCGCAAAGGCCGACTGACGCCAAAAGAAGCGCGCCGTTTCTTCAAGCAAATTATATCGGCTTTGGACTTTTGCCACAAGCACTGCATCTGGTGAGAGACTTTCAAGCTGTTTGAATAACAATTAATTCAACTTCAAAATTGTTTTTCATAACGACTTTGTTGGAATAATGAACTTTCAGTCATCGAGATTTGAAACCGGAGAATCTGCTGCTAGATGAGAGGCACAACATCCGTGTTGCAGACTTTGGTATGGCTTCGCTGCAGCCTGAGGGCTCAATGCTTGAGACCAGCTGCGGGTGAGTGCTGGGCCCTGTGAGGTCTTTGTCGATTGAGCAGATATGGTCTTTGTCTATTCAGTAGCTGAGGTCTTTGTTTGTTCAGTAGCTGATGTCTTTGTCTATTCAGTAGCGCTGAGATCTTTGTATTTTCAGTAGCTAAGGTCTTTGTCTGTTCAGTAGTTGATGTCTGTCTTTTCAGTAGCCGAGGTCTTTGTCTGCTCAGTAGCTGAGGTCTTTGTCTGTTCAGTAGCTGAGGTCTTTGTCTGTTCAGCAGCTGAGGTCTTTGTCTGTTCAGCAGCTGAGGTCTTTGTCTGTTCAGTAGCTGAGGTCTTTGTCTGTTCAGCAGCTGAGGTCTTTGTCTGTTCAGTAGCTTAGGTCTTTGTTCAGTAGCTTAGATCTTTGTCTGTTCAGTAGCTTAGGTCTTTGTTCAGTAGCTTAGATCTTTGTCTGTTCAGTAGCTTAGGTCTTTGTTCAGTAGCTTAGGTCTTTGTTCAGTAGCTTAGGTCTTTGTCTGTTCAGTAGCTGAGGTCTTTGTTCAATAGCTTAGGTCTTTGTCTATTCAGTAGGCTCTGAGGTCTTTTTCAGTTCAGTATTTGAGGTCTTTGTCTACTCAGTATCTGAGGTCTTTACCGGTTCAATAGAACAATTGTGACAATTGTTTGATACAATTTTAATTTGAACAGTTTTAATTTATCATGTTTTTATTCACTAATCGCTTCATAGATAAATATTAATAAATGAGGTTACGCATTCTATTAATGCTCTGAAAGTGCATTCAGTTATCGTGAAGTTTGAATTCTTTAACTTATTAGGCTGTTAAACAATTGAAATTTTGCTTCCAGCTCTCCACACTACGCTTGTCCTGAAGTTATCCGGGTAACGATACTATCACTGTTAATTAGCAATTAAAATGCTATCGAATGCTGGTAGCTGTGCATGCTTGAATTTGGTGTTTTGTTTCCTAAATAGACTGTGCTGTTCCTTGCTTGTGTTAGTTGTACTCTGCATTATTACCTTGTAGATTGATGACATTTAGATAGCAAAAGACATATGGGCTTGCTGTTGAAAATATTAAAGTACTCGATGTACTTTAGTGAGCCATTCTTTCTCCTTCAGCTCCTTCATTCCCTACCCTCTGATCCTTCATTCCTTACCCTCCGATCATTCATTCCCTACCCTCCGATCATTCATTCCCTACCCTCCGATCATTCATTCCCTACCCTCCGATCCTTCATTCCCTACCCTCCGATCCTTCATTCCCTACCCTCTGATCCTTCATTCCCTACCCTCTGATCATTCATTCCCTACCCTCCGATCCTTCATTCCCTACCCTCCGATCCTTCATTCCCTACCCTCCGATCCTTCATTCCCCACCCTCTGATTCTTCATTCCCTACCCTCTGATCCTTCATTCCCTACCCTCCGATCCTTCATTCCCTACCCTCTGATCCTTCATTCCCTACCCTCCGATCCTTCATTCCCTACCCTCCGATCCTTCATTCCCTACCCTCCGATCCTTCATTCCCTACCCTCTGATCCTTCATTCCCTACCCTCCGATCCTTCATTCCCTACCCTCCGATCCTTCATTCCCTACCCTCTGATCCTTCATTCCCTACCCTCCGACCCTTCAGGCCCCTACCCTCCGATCCTTCATTCCCTACCCTCTGATCCTTCATTCCCTACCCTCCGATCCTTCATTCCCTACCCTCCGATCCTTCATTCCCTACCCTCTGATCCTTCATTCCCTACCCTCCGATCCTTCAGGCTCGAATCAATATTTTGTAAAACTGACTGTTGTACTGTGTTTATATCCGCACTTGCATTCCTATAAGGAAACAATTTTTATTATGAATGTTGTTTGTTCGGTTATTTTTCAACGCATAAAAACATTTTACCATCTTTTTCATTTCTTCTTGTATTTCATATATTTGCCTGAATCTTCAGTAGTAATTGGTAGCCTTGTTCCATTTATTTTCTAGACTATATTCATATTTTAGTTACTGGGATTCTACAGAGGATTAAGGAAAATAGAAAGAGAAAATCTGCATGATTGTTCTGTGCAGTTCCCTACCCCCAAATAAGCCTCTAATACGCAGCGCCAAGTCTATGTATAATAAATAGTTTATTACAAGACATTTAATACTTTCTCTGTAGAGCTTCTCCTTCTATTCAGACTTTTTATGTATCTGAATAATTTCATTCCTGTCTTACCTGATATTTGCCCGCCTTTGTAGGGGAAAAGTAGTCTTAACTGCACAGTGAATAGTTTGTAACTTTTATTGCAACTTTCATCGGGATGTTTCTGCTATGCAGCAATATTTTCGGAAAAAATTAGTCAGAACTATTTGCCTATTGGTGAATTGTAAATAGTGCAAGCAAATGTTTAATCCTGTCTGTCTGTCTGCCTGCTTAACTGGTTGAATTTTATTTCAGAACTTGATGTCTTGTGGTAGCCTACTTTGTTTGATCAATACACATCAGACAAAGACGGACAGACAGACAGACAGAGAGACAGACAGACGGATAGACAGACAGACAGACAGACAGACAGAGAGACAGACAGACGGATAGACAGACAGACAGACGGACAGACAGACAGACAGACAGACAGACAGACAGACAGACAGAGAGACAGACAGACAGACAGACAGACAGACAGACGGACAGACAGACAGACAGACAGACAGACAGACAGACAGACGGACAGACAGACAGACAGACAGGTAGACCAACAGACAGACACAAAAAGACAGACAGACAGTCAAGACAGACAGACAAATAAAAAAATAAATAACTAGAGTATTCAAAAACTAGACAATTCACAAACTAGACAATTCACAAACTAGACAATTCACAAACTAGACAATTCACAAACTAGACAATTCACAAACTAGACAATTCACAAACTAGACAATTCACAAACTAGACAATTCACAAACTAGACAATTCACAAACTAGACAATTCACAAACTAGACAATTCACAAACAACTAGACAATTCACAAACTAGACAATTCACAAACTAGACAATTCACAAACTAGACAATTCACAAACTAGACAATTCACAAACTAGACAATTCACAAACTAGACAATTCACCAACTAGACAATTCACAAACTAGATAATTCACAAACTAGACAATTCACAAACTAGACAATTCACAAACTAGACAATTCACAAACTAGACAATTCACAATCTAAACAATTCACAAACTAGAGTATTAAAAAACTAGACAATTCACAAACTAGACAATTCACAAACTAGACAATTCACAAACTAGACAATTCACAAACTAGACAATTCACTAACTAGAGTATTCACAAACCATACTATTCACAATCTAGACCCATGTACTTCTCAAACGCAGACAGCTGCTTAGAAAGTGTTAGCTTGTGAAACACAGCTTTCAAACCAGGCACCCAGAGGTCCTTCGCGAACTTCGATCGTGTTTTCTTGTCCTTAATGGTTTCCAGCTCTGCTTCAGTGCGATGTGCCACACGCCACATTACACGAAGCGGTTCAGTTCGGTTGTGTCCTTAAGAGGCCCTGCTGCTCTGGCTCACCCAGCTTACCCACCTGTCTGCTTGATGGATCTCAGGCCTGCTCTTCTAGTGCACTTTTACCGTATCCTGATTTTTTATTCGCTAATTCATTGTTATCGTGTACTTCTGTATAAGCGGCAATCTTTGGATTAACAAGTGAAATTATTAATATAGGAATCCAGCTCTCTGCACTTATTCAGGACGGCAAACGGGCGACCTGTCAATCATTATTTTTCTCTCCCCCCACCAATCCGGGGATTTTTTTCCCCGGATGAGACAGAAATGGGATGCGCGGAGACTCGCTAAAATCCCTCGCCTACTGCATGGGTGGCAACTGGCCATCTGCCAGTGCGGACTTGGCTCGGCTTAGCTTAGTGAGCCTAGAGATTGCTGGAGAACACTGAGCTAATATTAATGCATTTATGGTGGGTCTGTATCGGCTTCGCACAACCCAGAGGAGCCGCACAGTTGTTTTTCGTGCATTGCGTGTTTGCGACTGAGGAATTGTGGAAATAACGACTGGCCATTCAATAATGTATGCATATGTTGTGTTTGCGTCATTGGATAGAGATATTTACATCGATGAATGGCCCAGTTAATAAGATGATAGATAGACTTTTAGGTACAGACAGACTGACAGACAGACAGACAGACAGACAGACAGACAGACAGACAGACAGACAGACAGACAGACAGACAGACAGACAGACAGACGACGGACAGACAGACAGACAGACAGACAGACAGACAGACAGACAGACAGACAGACAGACAGACAGACAGACAGACAGACAGACAGACAGACAGACAGACAGACAGACTGCTTGTAGCAATCATTTCTAATCCCACATAAAAAGACACTGATCCCGTGCCCTGCTCGAGCTCTCCATTGTCAGCAGCAGCAATTCGGGTCTGCGTGTAATGCCGGATGTATAAATGCTTTCCTTAATTTTCACCTCTTCAACAATACCCCAGCAATAGTGGGATGTCTTGATTTCAATGTTTGTCAGGCCACTCCCTCTCTCCTTCAGCTTATTCTGCGACAGCTGCTGGCTGGCTGTTGACAAAAGAAAAACTACCCTGTAGCCTGCATCATCATTTCTATTTTGCCCTGCAGCGGTACACAGGGATATCAATTTGTGTCTTCTTCTCTCTGTGTGCTTCGTCCATCCACAAACTTTCATTATTTCTGTGTGCCATCACGCGCATCAGCCTGTCAGTCAGGCAGGCAGTCTGTCCTGTCCTTCCCTCCTACGCCAATTTTTCCTGCAGTCTGTCGTCAGTCCGTGTCAATTACTGTCCAATGGTCAATGGAAATTTACTTCTTAGACAGACTGCTATAATGCGAAAGCTGCAGTAAGAAAATCCTTGGGAATTCTTTCTAAGTTTATATTTATTGCGCTGGAATTCCCCGAATATGTTCTGTTCAGGCCCCTACCCTGCGATCCTTCAAGGCCCTACCCTCCGATCCTTCAGGCCCCTACCCTCCAATCCTTCAGGCCCCTACCCTCCGATCATTCAGGCCCCTACCCTCCGATCCTTCAAGCCCCTACCCTCCGATCCTTCAGGCCCCTACCCTCCGATCCTTCAGGCCCCTACCCTGCGATCCTTCAGGCCCCTACCCTGCGATCCTTCAGGCCCCTACCCTGCGATCCTTCAGGCCCCTACCCTGCGATCCTTCAGGCCCCTACCCTGCGATCCTTCAGGCCCCTACCCTCCGATCCTTCAGGCCCCTACCCTCCGATCCTTCAGGCCCCTACCCTGCGATCCTTCAGGCCCCTACCCTCCGATCCTTCAAGCCCCTACCCTCCGATCCTTCAGGCCCCTACCCTCCGATCCTTCAAGCCCCTACCCTCCGATCCTTCAGGCCCCTACCCTCCGATCCTTCAGGCCCCTAACCTCCGATCCTTCAGGCCCCTACCCTCCGATCCTTCAGGCCCCTACCCTGCGATCCTTCAGGCCCCTACCCTCCGATCCTTCAGGCCCCTACCCTCCGACCCTTCAGGCCCCTACCCTCCGATCCTTCAGGCCCCTACCCTGCGATCCTTCAGGCCCCTACCCTCCGATCCTTCAGGCCCCTACCCTGCGATCCTTCAGGCCCCTACCCTGCGATCCTTCAGGCCCCTACCCTGCGATCCTTCAGGCCCCTACCCTGCGATCCTTCAGGCCCCTACCCTGCGATCCTTCAGGCCCCTACCCTCCGATCCTTCAGGCCCCTACCCTGCGATCCTTCAGGCCCCTACCCTGCGATCCTTCAGGCCCCTACCCTGCGATCCTTCAGGCCCCTACCCTGCGATCCTTCAGGCCCCTACCCTGCGATCCTTCAGGCCCCTACCCTGCGATCCTTCAGGCCCCTACCCTGCGATCCTTCAGGCCCCTACCCTGCGATCCTTCAGGCCCCTACCCTGCGATCCTTCAGGCCCCTACCCTCCGATCCTTCAGGCCCCTACCCTCCGATCCTTCAGGCCCCTACCCTCCGATCCTTCAGGCCCCTACCCTGCGATCCTTCAGGCCCCTACCCTCCGATCCTTCAGGCCCCTACCCTCCGATCCTTCAAGCCCCTACCCTCCGATCCTTCAGGCCCCTACCCTCCGATCCTTCAGGCCCCTAACCTCCGATCCTTCAGGCCCCTACCCTGCGATCCTTCAGGCCCCTACCCTGCGATCCTTCAGGCCCCTACCCTGCGATCCTTCAGGCCCCTACCCTGCGATCCTTCAGGCCCCTACCCTGCGATCCTTCAGGCCCCTACCCTCCGATCCTTCAGGCCCCTACCCTCCGATCCTTCAGGCCCCTACCCTCTGATCCTTCTGGCCCCTACCCTCCGATCCTTCAGCCTCCGACTCAATATAATCTCAATAAGCCCTTAATCTCGGTCTTTGCCTCGCAAAGTTCAATCAAATGCAGTTATACCAACAAGGAATATATAAGGTTTTCTAATTCTCCGTCTTTGTTACTTCTTAGCCAAACAGGAATTAATGCATAATACATTATATGCACACTCAGTGAGATGTTTGTGAAAGTGAATTTGCTTTTTCTGTAGATTTGGGATCGGATCTGATGGCTGGCAGCTCATCAAAGCTGATGGGTGAGAGAGTCGGCTTGCTCATACTCTAATACCCCTGCTATAGCAGTGGCTGCTGTAATTTCAGCCACTGTACTTACTGACAGACAGCAGTCTGCGCGTTGGGAAAGCCTGTGTGCTCTGTTCGCATTTTTAGACTCCCAATTTCCCCCTTCTGAACTCTCCAGGCTTGGACTGGATATGGAGTACTATTGACATAAGTCTATGATAATCCTAATATAGAATCTGGAATAAAATATTCTATGCCATGGTAAATTTACATCTAGAATCTGGATTGGAAAGTGTCCGTTCCAGGTTCTAGCCAATGTCAAGAAGTCCATGGTCTAATCTCTGAATCTGCTAAAGTTCCACTGCTACTCTCTTCCTACTCCCTTCTCTCAAGAAACAATTCCAATTGGTTTTCTCCCGCAGAATTCGGTGCTTTTGCAATTTGCGCCTTCTTCTGCTACTGCTGGCAAGAAATTAATTTCCTGTGCTCCAAAGCAGACTATGGAGGGGGAGGGAGGTGGCTGGCAGACATGAAGCAGCAGACAGTTAGAGGCTTCTGAACTTCTTTAACCTCCCGTTGAATTAGTTAAACTAATTTGCGAGATTGAATTGGGATTGTGGTAAAATAAAATGTAGTTTTATTTCGCATGTAAGGTATTTAAGTTTGTTATAATACATATCGTCAATTTTATTTCTTCCATCTATAATGCACTAGGTAAAGTTTACTACACTACATATCGTCGATTTAATTTGTCTAATCTATAGCACACTGGGTAAAGTTTACTACACTACATATCGTCGATTTAATTTGTCTAATCTATAGCACACTGGGTAAAGTTTATTACACTACATATCGTCGATTTAATTTGTCTAATCTATAGCACACTGGGTAAAGTTTACTACACTACATATCGTCGATTTAATTTGTCTAATCTATAGCACACTGGGTAAAGTTTATTACGCTAACATATCGTCAATCTAATTTGTCTAATCTGTAGCACACTGGGTAAAGTTTATTACGCTACATATCGTCCATTTAATTTGTTTAATCTATATCTATAGCACACTGGGTAAAGTTTATTACACTACGTATCGTCCATTTAATTTGTTTAATCTATATCTATAGCACACTAGGTAAAGTTTATTACGCTAACATATCGTCAATCTAATTTGTCTAATCTGTAGCACACTGGGTAAAGTTTATTACGCTACATATCGTCCATTTGATTTTCCTAATATGTAGCTCACTGGGTAGAGTTTATTACGCTACATATCGTCCATTTAATTTTTCTAATCTATAGCACACTGGGTAAAGTTTATTACGCTACATATTGTCCATTTGTTTTGTCTAATCTGTAGCACACTGGGTAAAGTTTATTACGCTACATATCGTTGATATAATCGATCGTTAATGTCAAAGTTAACCTGTGTCGCAATGTCATCAGCTGAAAATGGGCTTTTAGCAAACGCAAAGGTGTGAAATCATTTTTTGTCAATCCATCCATTCTTCTGAAGGTTTTTTCCCGCTCAGATCCTCAGATCAGTTCCATCCACCCGCTCGTCATTCATCTGCCTTCCCCTTTCCAATCGTTACTGGGGCTTGGAATGAATCTATTTTTCTTTCTTAACCGTCTTGCTGTTTGCTGTCCCAGTTAAAATGAGGCTGGCAGCCAGTGTTGAGACTGGGGACAGCTTCCAGCAGGTTGCGAAGATTGCTTAGCTATTTCAAACATTAGTGTGCTTTTAGCACCCTACTAGAGAATTTCGGAGATGACTTTGGGGAAACTACTAGTAACCAGGATTTTCTTGCTTTTTTCTGAAATTTCGATTTCATGCAGGAAGCTGAGATTTCGATAGTATTTTTAGACTTTCAGGTGCGATTTTGTGAGATTCGTAGACTTTGAAGGTGAAATTTTGTTAGATTCGTAGACTTTGAGGGTGAGATTTTTAGACTTTGATTGAAGGGGAGATTTTGTAAGATTTGTAGACTTTGAAGGTGAGATTTTGTAAGATTTGTAGACTTTGAAGGTGAGATTTTGTAAGATTTGTAGACTTTGAAGGTGAGATTTTGTAAGATTTGTAGACTTTGAAGGTGAGATTTTGTAAGATTCGTAGACTTTGAGGGTGAGATTTTGTGAGATTTTTAGACTTTGAAGGGGAGATTTTGTAACTTTTGTAGACTTTGAAGGTGAGATTTTGTAATTGATTCGTAGACTTTGAAAGTGAGAGGTGAGATTTTGTGAGATTCGTAGACTTTAAGGGTGAGGTTTTGTAAGATTTTTAGACTTTGAGGGTGAGATTTTGTGAGATTTTTAAACTTTGAAGGGGAGATTTTGTAATATTTGTAGACTTTGAAAGTGAGAGGTGAGATTTTGTGAGATTCGTAGACTTTGAAGGTGAGATTTTGTGAGATTCGTAGAGTTTGAAGGTGAGATTTTGTAAGATTCGTCTACTTTAAAGGTGAAATTTTGTGAAATTTGTAGACTTTGAAGGTGAGATTTTGTAAGATTCGTAGACCTTGAATGGAAGATTGCGTGAGATTCTTCAAAGTGAATATTTTGCTATGGCTAAATTTAAAAAGAATAATATTGAATTTTGGGTACTGCTTGTTCGAGCTTAACTAATCTAATAGAAGTCTTCATAGAATCTATATTTAGGTACCTAATTAAATAGCTGATTCTGAATTATCTATGAAGAAATTGAAACCAGAGCTGTTATGTGGTTAACGCTACCCTACTGTATCTGCCCCTTAGCCTACATCGATGCGGGCTCCAAGGTAAACACTAATTCTGTTTAGCCCAGTCTGCAGCTGAGACCAACTGTTGTGGCTAGTCATGGGCTGTCCTAATAACTATAGTGTCGAGTTCTCCGCCTTGAGAAGTATTGCCAGAGCAGACATATGAGAACACTGTATAGCCATGGCCTGCTTCCCTTCCGCGCCAGCTGCCCTGGCATTAACAGCTTCATCAAAAGTGCAACGTGCGAGTGTAAATATGATGTTTTTTATGGGCAGATCCAATGTATATAAAATTGTTATTTTGTGTTAGATTTTTCTTCTGCAAATAGAAAATCAACTTTGCTACCCTCCAACCCTCCCTTCTCTTCCCTTGTCTGTGTCTCCCTAATTCCCTTCTCTTCCCTTGCCTGTGTCTCCCTAATTCCCTTCTCTTCCCTTGCCTGTGTCTCCCTAATTCCCTTCTCTTATCTTGTCTGTGTCTCCCTAATTCCCTTCTCTTCCCTTGTCTGTGTCTCCTTAATTCCCTTCTCTTATCTTGTCTGTGTCTCCCTAATTCCCTTCTCTTCCCTTATCTGTGTCTCCCTATTCCCTTCTCTTCCCTTATCTGTGTCTCCCTAATTCCCTTCTCTTCCCTTATCTGTGTCTCCCTAATTCCCTTCTCTTCCCTTATCTGTGTCTCCCTATTCCCTTCTCTTCCCTTATCTGTGTCTCCCTATTCCCTTCTCTTCCCTTATCTGTGTCTCCCTAATTCCCTTCTCTTCCCTTATCTGTGTCTCCCTATTCCCTTCTCTTCCCTTATCTGTGTCTCCCTATTCCCTTCTCTTCCCTTATCTGTGTCTCCCTATTCCCTTCTCTTATCTTATCTGTGTCTCCCTAATTCCCTTCTCTTCCCTTATCTGTGTCTCCCTAATTCCCTTCTCTTCCCTTATCTGTGTCTCCCTAATTCCCTTCTCTTCCCTTATCTGTGTCTCCCTATTCCCTTCTCTTCCCTTATCTGTGTCTCCCTATTCCCTTCTCTTCCCTTATCTGTGTCTCCTTAATTCCCTTCTCTTCTCTTTTTGTGTCTCCTGGAATTATCAGGTGGCGCCCATTTGGGATGTCAAAAAACGATTCGCCGAACTATCACGAGTTTGAACCTCGGTTAACCTCTTGGTTAGGATTTTCCACTGGGCTGTATCGGCCGTCTTCTTAGGCTTAGGGATTTGTTTTCAATCCTCATTGGTTTCTACCATCCGTAAAGTTTCACTTGGCCTACTGGGTAATGGCGCTAAGCTTGCAGACCTTGAACGAAATTGTGAATACTGGCGCAAAGGTATATAGGAGTTTAGGACACTCGTTCGCTTGCGTTCCTTCTTACCTGGCCTGTGGCCTCTCTGCCTCCCCTCGCTGTCCGCATGAAGGCATGGGGAGTGGGCTGGGATGCGGTGGACACTTTTCAATCCTCCCTTCTTCCCGTCGTCCTCGCCCTCTCCCCCCCCCCCCACACACACACACACTCTCTGGGGGCACTCTGCCACATCTACTAAGGTCGTTTCTATAGACCCCAGTTAGTGCTGTGACCTCTCCGCTTCTGTCCCGTTCACTGCCTACTAATCTGTGTGTGTGGGGGGCTGTTTATGTGCTTGTGTTTTATTAGCCACTTTTTTCCCTTTAGCTCGCTATAAAAACGCCTGACTCATTCTCCCTGTTTCACGCAGTCTGCACTGATCTTGCATGGCTTTGGCGAACTTCTTGTTTGCTTCTGGTCTGGTTTTTGCTGTGTATCTGTCTGTCTATCTGTCTGTGTGTCTGTCTGTCTGTCTGTCTGTCTGTTTGTCTGTCTGTCTGTTTGTCTGTCTGTCTGTCCGTCTGTTTGTCTGTCTGTCTGTCTGTCTGTCCGTCTGTTTGTCTGTCTGTCTGTCTGTCAGTCTATCTGTCTGTGTGTCTGTCTGTCTGTCTGTCTGTTTGTCTGTCTGTCTGTCTGTCTGTTTGTCTGTCTGTCTGTTTGTCTGTCTGTCTGTCTGTCTGTCCGTCTGTTTGTCTGTCTGTCTGTCTGTCAGTCTATCTGTCTGTGTGTCTGTCTGTCTGTCTGTCTGTTTGTCTGTCTGTCTGTTTGTCTGTCTGTCTGTCTGTCTGTCCGTCTGTTTGTCTGTCTGTCTGTCTGTCAGTCTATCTGTCTGTGTGTCTGTCTGTCTGTCTGTCTGTTTGTCTGTCTGTCTGTTTGTCTGTCTGTCTGTTTGTCTGTCTGTCTGTCTGTCTGTCTGTTTGTCTGTCTGTCTTTCTGTCTGTCTGTCTGTTCCATATTGTCCTACCTACCTTCACAGAATTCCAGTAATAACTTAGAAACACCTGAGCAGTGACTGTCAGCAGCTCAGGTTGTACCGAAAGACACGAGAAGGAATTGCTTAGCGCCATCCACCCTCTCGGCTCTACTCTAACCGCACCGGGTATTTCACGCGCTGATTAACCAACGGCTATGGCACTGATGCTGATGGCGAATATATATTTATTAAGCTGTGGCGCAGGCATTATCCCATATTTCTACCAATCTGTCCCGCGGGATTAGGTTGCCGTGCCCTTTTTGGCAGCCAGTTTCCGCCTTGCTTCATCCTGTTCGCCCTCTGCTGCCTCCAGTTCCACACGGTTGGGAAAGCCTTTATGTGATTTATTTTCACCTATAAAGCATGCAGTTCAGCTTTAGCCAGTTTTGGCCAGTGCTATAAATGGAAGCGATGTTCACGTATTTATTCTCCATCCTGCATCTCTGGCTGCCTTTGCACCTGGGCGGTTCACGCTTCGCGCGCTGCCTCTCCTGGCTTTTGGCGAGCTGTGCAAAATCATTTTTTGTACTTTTAAAGTTTCTTGCGCCTAGTTAGCTTTAGCTATTCAGTTTTAAAGAGCCGTCCTCAGTTGCTGGGCCAGCCTTACAGATCCTCAGTTGCTGGGCCAGCCTTACAGATCCTCAGTTGCTGGGCCAGCCTCCCAGATCCTCAGTTGCTGGGCCAGCCTCCCAGATCCTCAGTTGCTAGGCCAGCCTCCCAGATCCTCATTTGCTGGGCCAGCCTTACAAATCCTCAGTTGCTAGGCCAGCCTCCCAGATACTCATTTGCTGGGCCAGCCTCCCAGATCCTCAGTTGCTAGGCCAGCCTCCCAGATACTCATTTGCTGGGCCAGCCTCCCAGATCATCAGTTGCTAGGCCAGCCTCCCAGATCCTCATTTGCTGGGCCAGCCTCCCAGATCCTCAGTTGCTAGGCCAGCCTCCCAGATACTCATTTGCTGGGCCAGCCTCCCAGATCCTCATTTGCTGGGCCAGCCTCCCAGATTCTCAGTTGCTGGGCCAGCCTTCCAAATCCTCATTTGCTGGGCCAGCCTCCCAGATACTCATTTTCTGGGCCAGCCTCCCAGATCATCAGTTGCTAGACCAGCCTCCCAGATCCTCAGTTGCTAGGCCAGCCTCCCAGATCCTCAGTTGCTAGGCCAGCCTCCCAGATCCTTAGTTGCTAGGCCAGCCTCCCAGATCATCAGTTTCTGAGCCATGCGACTGGGGGCATACAAATTTAAAGTGCAAATGAAGCTGAGTGAATTGCTCTGACTCGAGCCTGCAATGCCGAGACGTAGCCTCATCTCTTTAAGCTTGTTTGTATGCAGCGTCACGACTTTGACTGGCGCGTCGAGTTCTGCTTGAGTGTTGGGCAGGAGGGGCAGAAAGGATTGGGTATGCGAGTAAGAGATCACGGGTCTTGCCTTGATTGTTATGCTTACTATTGAATGCCGAGACAATTAGGTCAGAATTTAAGAGTTCCACTTAATCGCCTTTTTCGTACTGAATTTTTATATACGAGCTGGTTCAACGCATAACTGTGAGTTCCGTGTTGAACTTGAATTTGGAAGCGCAGTTAAGACGTTAGATGACAACGTTACTTTAAAAAACAAGGCACAAAACCGTTCAGAGAGTTTGTGCAATCTGCCAACCCCTCCCTCAGCCTAATTGGCGTTTGTGCAATCAGCCAACCCCTCCCTCAGCCTAATTGGGGTTTGTGCAATCAGCCAACCCCTCCCTCAGCCTAATTGGGGTTTGTGCAATCAGCCAACCACTCCCTCAGCCTAATTGGGGTTTGTGCAATCAGCCAACCCCTCCCTCAGCCTAATTGGGGTTTGTGCAATCAGCCAACCACTCCCTCAGCCTAATTGGGGTTTGTGCAATCAGCCAACCCCTCCCTCAGCCTAATTGGGGTTTGTGCAATCTGCCAACCCCTCCCTCAGCCTAATTGGGGTTTGTGCAATCAGCCAACCACTCCCTCAGCCTAATTGGGGTTTGTGCAATCAGCCAACCCCTCCCTCAGCCTAATTGGGGTTTGTGCAATCAGCCAACCACTCCCTCAGCCTAATTGGGGTTTGTGCAATCTGCCAACTCCTTCCCCAGTCTAATTGGCGTTTGTGCAATCAGCCAACCCCTCCCTCAGCCTAATTGGGGTTTGTGCAATCTGCCAACCCCCCCCAGTCTAACTGGTGTTCAATTCGCCAACCCCTTCTTTAGTCTATTAGAGAGTCACCTCATATCCTACCCGGTCGTGTTAACATTGAAACATAGGCTATAATTCTACGTGATTAAACGAATGAAGATATTATTGTAATAATTATAAGAGTTTTGCATTATTTACGCCCAAATACGCGACTTACAAATTTGGTTGTCTTTATTCACGCTAAATTCTGTGCTGATTTAATTATTTCAGCACAGAGGACACACATGATTAGGATTATAGCATGCATATTACATGCGTAGGCTCAGGCTTTCCAGATCAATAGAGCCGCGTTCTGCACTTTCTAATCTCATTTCTGCTCCCGAGTCTTGCCGGTGCCAATAAATATAGGAGTAGCTAGGATACAGTTGGGGCAAGAGAAATAGAGAGATTGAAAAGCAGACGAGTGGAAATCTTGTACAAGGAAAGACCCTGCCGTATTCGGCGTACATCCTGAGGATCTGCTCAGCTTATGTGGGCGGCAGCTCGACTATGGGAGTATTTCTTTATTCTTATCATTTTTCTGCATTTATCCCAAAACAATCGTGCCCCCCCCCTCCCCGCGCGTGTGTTTGTGCTCGCGAGTGCGTGAGAATTATTCATTTAAATCTGGTCCACTGACCCGTGCAACTGCGTGTTTATCTCTTCCGCTGGCGATATATAAATTTCTAAGAGAGCTTAGTATTTGACTTCTTTTGTCAATCGTTGTTCATTTTTTAATCCTCTTTTCATTCTATTGCGAATTATATTTTAGTCATTTAACGTTGTAACTTCGATATTTTTTCATAGATTTTTTGCTAGTGTCGAATTTGCTATCCTGACTTATAGTAGCTTGAACACGTCAAACTTTAAACAGGGTGAGAAGTACGATGGCAGAAAGGCTGACATTTGGAGTACCGGAGTCATACTCTACGCTTTGCTAGTGGTGAGCATTTGGTTGAACTTTTATGGCTTTGGAATACGCATATCTATTTCCAAGTTTATCATACATGCAAGGGTGCAATTAGAATTGGCCAACCCCTCCTCCAGCCTACTTGAGGTTTGTGCAATCAGCCAACCCCTCCCGCAGTCTAATTGGGGTTTGTGCAATCAGCCAAACCCTCCTGCAGTCTAATTGCGGTTTGTGCAATCAGCCAACCCCTCCCCCAGCTTAATTCGGGATTTGTGCAATCAGCCAACCCCTCCCGCAGTCTAATTGGGGTTTGTGCAATCAGCCAACCCCTCCCGCAGTCTAATTGCGGCTTGTGCAATCAGCCAACCCCTCCCCAGCTTAATTCGGGATTTGTGAAATCAGCCAGCCCCTTCCCCAGCCTAATTGGGGTTTGTGCAATCAGCCAGCCCCTTCCCCAGCCTAATTGGGGTTTGTGCAATCAGCCAGCCCCTTCCCCAGCCTAATTGGGGTTTGTGCAATCAGCCAGCCCCTTCCCCAGCCTAATTGGGGTTTGTGCAATCAGCCAGCCCCTTCCCCAGCCTAATTGGGGTTTGTGCAATCAGCCAGCCCCTTCCCCAGCCTAATTGGGGTTTTTGAAATCAGCCAGGCCCTCCCTAGTTTAATTTAAAGGCCATGCAGTCAAAAAACTTAAGCCTCGCGTAAAAAAACAAAACCAGGGCGCCCTGCCATTCGATGACGACAATTTGCGCAACCTGCTGGAGAAGGTGAAAAAAGGTGTGTTCCACATTCCACACTTTGTGCCCGCCGAAGCTCAGCAGCTGCTCAGGGCTATGATTGAGGTTGATCCGATGCGAAGGATTAGTGTAAGTTTTATTGCTTCTAAATCTCAGTTGAGAATGGCCTAAAAATAGCCTCATATAAGATCACCTCATATTTGTTAAATTTTCAGTTGGACGGCGTTCTCAAGCATCCTTGGGTTGCCGCGTAAGTAAATACTAAATAAAAAACCCTAACCTGAAATTATTACTTTTACAAGTAGTGCGTAATGGTAATTATCAGTGTAATAATTATTTTGCACCCAAAAACGCAGCGACAGCGAAGTTCAATTGGACACCGAGGCGCACATGATTAGCGCCGTGGCTACAAGTGTTATTCAATCCAAGGAGGACATTGACCCCGACATTTTCAACACGATGACATCGCTGCAGTGCTTTCAGGATCGGGATAAACTGACTAAGGAGCTGCTCTCGCCGCAGCACAATACGGAGAAGGTATAGGCATTGATGTTCATTTCTCTGGCGTGTTGTATCCGTTTAGTCTCGGTCATAGCTGCTGCTGGTCATATCCGTTTAGTCTCGGTCATAGCTGCTGCTGGTTATATCCGTTTAGTCTCGGTCATAGCTGCTGCTGGTCATATCCGTTTAGTCTCGGTCATAGCTGCTGGTCATATCCGTTTAGTCTCGGTCATAGTTGCTGGTCATATCCGTTTAGTCTCGGTCATAGCTGCTGGTCATATCCGTTTAGTCTCGGTCATAGCTGCTGGTCATATCCGTTTAGTCTCGGTCATAGCTGCTGGTCATATCTGTTTAGTCTCGGTCATAGCTGCTGGTCATATCCGTTTAGTCTCGGTCATAGCTGCTGGTCATATCTGTTTAGTCTCGGTCATAGATGCTGGTCATATCCGTTTAGTCTCGGTCATAGCTGCTGGTCATATCCATTTAGTCTCGGTCATAGATGCTGGTCATATCCGTTTAGTCTCGGTCATAGCTGCTGGTCATATCTGTTTAGTCTCGGTCATAGCTGCTGGTCATATCCGTTTAGTCTCAGTCATAGGAGCTGGTCATGCCAGTTTGTCCTCGGTCATAGCAGTCATTACCCCACCGCAGGTTATCTACTTCCTGCTGATGGACCGGAAGCTCCGCAATCCCTGCCTGGATGACCCGGAAGAGATCCGCAGCCGGAACAGCACCCCGGATCCGCCCAGGAAGCGGACGGACTCGCTGCGACTCCACGCCAACAGCGTCTGCGGCTCGCCACAGCTGGGCTACCGCCTGAGCGAGGGCTCCCCAGTGGCCGGCAGGCGGGCCCTCACCGTCCAGTCCTACCGGAAGTCCTCAGCCGGAAATGCGGCAATCGCCGCGGCGGTTGCAAGTCCGGCAGCTTCGAGGCGACCTCCGCCGACGCCGCCAACGACGCCGCTGCTGTCCGGGCGAGGCGCCGCCGCCGCTGCGGCAGCCGCTGGCGGAGCTTCCGGCGGCTCTTTGACGGCCGCGTCGCCGGAGCAGCCGGGCTGGCGGTCCAGATTGAACTCGTTGAAGACCTCCTTGGCCACTACTTTGGGTACGCCACGATTTCATCGGCGTAGCAAACAGCAGCAGCAACAGCAGCAACAGCAGCAGCATCACCAGCATCATCAACACCAACAGTCCATTGCACTCGCTTCCGGTACAACGCCGGAAGCCAGTCCGGAATTGTCTCGCCGATCTTGGTTCACCGCTTTCCTGCCTGGTGGCGGAGGTCACCACCATCATCATCATTACGACGGCCATGGTCACCAGCAGCAGCAACAGAGGAGCTCAGTGAGCTTCTCTTCATTTCCAACCTGAGCTAAACCTTATTCGCGCACACCCAATCCGCCCCTATCCTACCCCTTATCCGCCCCCAACCTACCCCTTATCCGCCCAGACCTACCCCTCATCCGCCCCAACGTACCCCTTATCCGCCCCCAACCTGACCCTTTATCCGCCCCCAATTTACCCCTTATCCGCCTCGCAACCTAATCCTTTATCCGCCCTAACCTACCCCTTTATCCCTCCCCCAACCTACCACCTTATCCGCCCCCAACCTACCCCTTATCCGCCCCCAACCTACCTATTTATTCGCCCCCAACTTACCCTCTTTCTGCCCCTATCCGCCCCTAAATCAACCCTTAAATCAACCGTATTTTTAATAATTTAATTTATCCTTTATCCAATGTTATCCCAGTCCAAATCCATAAAAAATACATCGATTCATTTAGAGAAAATGCCCTAATTTCCACCACCACAGCAGCAGCAGCATCAGCAGCAGCATCAGCATCAGTCAGTAGCGGCACCGCCGGCCACCACCGCTGTGGCTGCGTCAAGCGTCAACTCCGCCGCCTCCGGTGCCGCAGCCGCCGTGGCCGCCGCTGCCGCAGCAGCCGACGCCTCCTCTGGCAGTCACGTGGTGCTAATCCGTGACCGGCCCCTGAATCGAGTGAAAGCCGACCTTGTTCACGCCCTACTGCAGACGCCCGACTTGATTCACACGGTCCTGTCGCCGATGTCCTTTCGAGCCGAACTGCGCCGACCAGCGGCTGCCGCGGCCGCGGCCGCTTCGCTCAGCAACCGACCGGTGAAATTCCAG
This sequence comes from Macrostomum lignano, assembly GCA_002269645.1. Lineage (NCBI taxonomy): Eukaryota > Metazoa > Platyhelminthes > Macrostomidae > Macrostomum > Macrostomum lignano. The sequence continues at coordinate 358,167 of NIVC01000630.1, forward strand.
GTAGAAATTCACCGGCCTGACCCGGACAGACTGCTGTTTGCTGTCAATTTCCAGCTGATCTCAGGTGAGTCCTTGGCCGTGATTTCACTTTATTCACTGCTATTTCTACTGTTAGTAAAGTCTCAAGCAAATGTAACTTAAATTTAATCCACACGCAGGCCCAGTGCGACGTTTTAAACGCGTCTGCGACCAGATTCACCAGGCCCTGCTATCGCCCAGATTCTACGGCGCCGGGGCCCAGTCTCAACAGCAGCAGCAGAAGCAATCTTCATTGAACTCAACTTCAACATCTGTTGCCATGACAACTGTGTCAACAACAACTGCAACTACCGACGTTTTGGCTACGCCTGGAGCGGTTCGTTTTAATATATGTTAACATTATATGAAAATAGTACAAAATCTCCATTGCGCTACTACGAGCTATTTTCAGTAGAAATATCAGAAAAAGCTAATAAAATTTGAGTTATGTTGTAAAATATTGCGTAATATTTGGGAATTAAAAAAAAACTATTTCAGGTCGCACCTCGAGTTGATCCGAATAGCGTTTTGCTGTAATCAACATTGACGAGCCTTCGAATACCCCAGACGAATACAAGACCAACAATTTTGTTGCTTTTACTTGTAACTGAACAACTTAAACACTAATTGTTATTACCAAGTCAACAAGCTAATTTGCAATGCGTTTTTGCAGCTGATATTAATAAGTTTTGCATTGGACAGACCTTGTTATACTTTAAAATCTTTTTGTTTATCTTTTTGAATCTCTAGTCAAGTGGCCGGAGCTGTGATAGCTGTGTTTGCTATTTCGTCCAATTTAAGTCCTTAATACTTCAATCTTCTCTTATCCCAATAACGTTTTACCCAACGATATGTACATCCTAAAATGTATTAGCCTGCGCTTGAGTACCGTTTGTTCCTAAATGTATTATAATTTTTTGCACTGTCTAAAGAGTTTAACATGTCCTTTTTTAACTACTAATAGATTGATAGAGACATTTTACAATTATTTCGTTGAACAATTGTTGTTGAAAAATCTCAGTCACATTTGTTTATATTGATTATTTATGTGATATAAATGTACGCCGATATTATTAATGGATTTTTAGACTAAATGTACTTTTGAAAATGTGAGTTCATTTATTATATTACCTCAGCTGTTTACGCGCTGCTCTTGTCTGTTATAAATTCTATCTGGTCACGTTTCTATTCGCACTTTTACTATTGTGTGCAACGTTTTGCCATTTTGTTTCAGGTTAACTTCGGATTAAATAGTCTCGTGCATTCTGAGTATTTATTATAGGGTTTAGTTTATTCTGGGTGTTTATTATAGGGTTTAGTTTATTCTGGGTGTTTATTATAGGGTTTAGTTTATTCTGGGTGTTTATTATAGGGTATAGTTTATTCTGGGTGTTTATTATAGGGTTTAGTTTATTCTGCCTGTTTATTATAGGGTTTAGTTTATTCTGGGTGTTTATTATAGGGTTTATTTTATTCTGGGTGTTTATTCTAGGGTTTAATTTATTTTAAGTGTTTATTATAGGGTTTCGTTTTTTGTGGGTTTCCTGGGTGTTACGGGAAAATCGGGTGTTTATTCTGGGGTTTAGTTAGTTTATTTTGGGTGTTTATTCTAGGCTTTATTTAGTGTACTCAGTGTGTTTATTCTAGGGTTTAGTTAGTTTATTCTGAGTGTTTATTCTGGGTGTTTATTCTAGGGTTTAGTTTATTCTGGGTGTTTATTCTAGGGTTTAATTTATTTTAAGTGTTTGTTTATTATAAGGTTTCGTTTTCTGTGGGTTTCCTGGGTGTTACGGGGAAATCGGTTGTTTATTCTGGGGTTTAGTTAGTTTATTTTGGGTGTTTATTCTAGGGTTTATTTAGTATACTCAGTGTGTTTATTCTAGGGTTTAGATAGTTTATTCTGAATGTTTTTTCTGGGTGTTTATTCTAGGGTTTAGTTTATTCTGGGTGTTTTTTTAAGGTTTAGTTTATTCTGGGTGTTTTTTCTAAGGTTTAGTTTATTCTCTTGGGGATTAGCATGCACCAGTTTTCAATATAAATCAGCACTTATTGTTGTTAATTTATTATTCATGGCTGATTTAAACAGTCCCTGCCCGTTGTCAATGCACCCCATTCTAGACAAGACGCCCCCTTGCAATCTGTGCATCAACAAAGCCAACAAAAAATGCGTAAGATTTAATTCTACTCTATGACACAAATCATATTGTCGAATGTTTTTTGCACTACTTGCGTCTTGCGTATAGTCTAGAACAGTAGTCTATACCGTATGTTGTTAGAATTTCTTTGCGCGCTATGACTAAAAGAATCCTTAGAATGCGAAAGAAATGTTCATTTTTGACGGCATATTTCTGCTCGTTAAAGTGTGTAATCCGGTTTCTAATAATTGCGATTACAATCTTGTTTTTGTGTACTTTTAAATTTGAATAGTAGTATATTCAGTTTAATAACAATTTAGCTGCGTATGATAAACCTTAAAAATGTACGTAAGTTATGCAAATAAAAACGATGCGATATGTTGGGTTTTTTGTAAGTATCGAACTGTGCGTGATTTGTACTTCAATGCGGTTTTCTCTGTCTGATGCATTTTTACTGACGAATGGTGGAGAGAGTAAGTGAAGCAATTTAAATAAAACGAAACTGTTAATTCAAATTCACTTGGCAACCTGCAGAATGCGTCTGTACGATATGTTTGTTTTTTTCTAAAGTCTTGCGTTAATTTAAATGCACCGTGGTTTGTTTGATGACTTCTTTATTATTTTCCCGTGACGCACTCAGCCCTCTTGAGGGTCACTCCTAGCCTTCACTGAGAGTCACTCCTAGGCTTCACTGAGAGTCACTCCCTTAGCCTCCACTGAGAGTCACTTCAATTGGCTTACCATGAGAGTCACTCCCTTAGCCTACAATGAGAGAGTCACTCCCTCAGACTATCATGAGAGTCACTCCCTTAGCCTACAATGAGAGAGTCACTCCCTCAGACTATCATGAGAGTCACTCCCTTAGCCTCCCATATGAGAGTCATTCTTTTAGCCTACCATGAGAGAGTCACTCCTTAGCCTACGAGTACCATAAGAGATCACTCCTTAGCTGACCATAAGAGAGTCACTCCTTAGCTGACCATGAGAGAGTCACTCCTTAGCCTACGAGTACCATAAGAGATCACTCCTTAGCTGACCATAAGAGAGTCACTCCTTAGCTGACCATAAGAGAGTCACTCCTTAGCATACGATGAGAGAGTCACTCCCTTAGCCTTTAGACTCACTCCTTTTGCCTTCATCAAAGTGAATTAGTTCATTTTATTGTATTTGAGATTGATAGTATATTTTTAAAAAACGACGTGCGTGTATCGTGCTACTTATTCTAGTAGCATGCTAAGTGTATCCATGTGATAAATACCATGTGGTATCGCCTATCGCCAATCAACCGATACAGTTTGACGAACTACTGATCCAGTAGAATTTTCACTTGCAAGTATCTCTATTGCTAACTAGCTACTTAGAGTAACACAGACGACATTTTTGCAGACGAAAGTGGAGAACTATTCAGTCAAAACAAATCAGCTGACCCAACGATTTCGCCGTCTCCAAAAGCGCAAGGCAGGGGCGGTAGGATCTCGTGCTGATCTATTGGAAGGTCAGTTGCCATGACAACAGTATTGCTATTGCTGCTGTTGCTGCTGCTGCTACTGCCGAAGCACTCTAAAGCATTGCCAATGTGGCAGCGACTGTGCTTCCTGAGCGAACTGGGATCTGTGTAGCGCTTCTGGCAGCCGGCAATTTCGCAGATGTACGGCTTCTGGAGACGGGTTGGGTGTTAGGGAAAAGTACATTGACCTAAATACAGATTCCTTATAAGGCTTTTTTAGATTCTTATTATGTTTATTAGGTCTTTATTAGGCTTATTATATAGGTCCTTATTGGTACTTTTAGGTCGTATTTGGTTCTTACAATAGACTTATTACGAGCTAGGTCCTTATTAAGATTGGCTTAATGTATATATAATACTAGATTAGATAATAATATAGTTTATCAGGTCCTTGTTAGGCTTCTTTATTAGACTTACTAGGCTCTTATTAAGTTTATTTGGTCTCCGTTAGGCTTTATAGGTCCTATTAGGTCCTATTAGGTCCTTATTAGGCTTATTAGGTCTCAATTTCAATAACGCACAACTCTTAAAAGAGTGAGTTACATGTACGCTCGCACACGATTTCAAGAGTCGGTTTTCGACGTGAATTAGCTTTCTATTCGAAAAGAAGCGCTGAAATACACGTACAAGATGAGAATGTTATATTTTAACTGTTGCAACTGACAGACCTCATCACAGTGAGTCCTCTGGTGCTTGGCCCTGTCAGACGAGTTGCTAAACGCTCTGTCGCAGGCCGGGAAACCGCAGGCGTAAGGACGCTCGCCAGTGTGGGAACGAAAATGAATCTTCAGATTCTCCAGGCGGGAGAAAGCCTAGCGTTGATGGAGAATGGAGAGGCTGTGATCAGTTTACTGCAGAGCCTGTCGCTCTGATACAAAAAAGCTTTACTCATTTATTAGAGGCAGGGGGCGCTGTGTGCACCCGGGCTCACTTTAAGCGACATTGTCACAGAACTGGCAAGAGGCATCACTGCCCACTCTACCGACTCCCCTGAGCAGGCACACAATTACGACGCAGTCATACGCACAGGCACTCACCTGTAGCTTAGGGGTCAGAGCGTCGCGGACTCACGACTTGAAGGTCGGGGGTTCGATTCCCGATCCCACTGGAACAATTTGTGTCCTTGAGCAAGACACTTAACTCTGCATTTCTTCAGTTCACTCAGCTGTAAAATGGGGTTAGCCCAGCATTAGCTGGGGTAATTGAGGCTGTGTGGGGCGACCCCTCAGTCCTTGGACTGAACAGCCGTACGCAGCTATCAGATTCGCACCGCAATAGCAATGGGGCAGGTGTAATTATTATTATTATTATTATTACAATACACACAAAGAAGGAGTGTACAGCGTTAATTGCACGAGCAGAGCCAAGCCGAGATTCCAGTTTAGCCCCAAAATTAATGCGACTGCACTTGGAATCGAGCCTGGGCCGCTGGCACACCAGAGCGTCATGCACTCTTGGCCACGGTACACCCTTGCACCCACCTTGCCGCACCCAGGATGAGGGCAGGTGTTCGGCCGCTCTCCGCTGTGCACTCGCATATGGATTAGCAGTTTGTATCTCGCATTGAAAGGCCTTCGCTTCCTTGCGCAGCCATTCCAGAAGCAGGTGTACTCGTCGTTCAAAGAGCGTCGGTCGATATGCAGTCGCTCAATGTGAGCCACCAGCTGACTGACCTCGGGGAATCGCTGGAATGTGCGGTCATTGTTCCAACGCTAATATCTGGTCAAATCTGGTCCTATCTTAGAGATGTCAGGAGCTCTGATTGTGGGGTGTCAGGAGCTCTGATTTTGGGGTGTCAGGAGCTCTGATTTTGGGGTGTCAGGAGCTCCGATTTTAGAGATGTCAGAAGCTCCGTTTGTGGGGCGTCAGGAGCTCCGATTGTGAAGAATCAGTAGCTCTAGGGTGTCAGAAGCTCCGATTTTGGGGTGTCAGTAGCTCTGCTTCTAGGGTGTCAGGAGCTCCGATTTTGGGGTGTCAGTAGCTCTGCTTCTAGGGTGTCAGGAGCTCCGATTTTGGGGTGTCAGTGGCTCCGATTTTAGGGTGTCAGTAGCTCCGATTGAGGGGTGTCAGGAGCTCCGATTTTAGGGTGTCAGGAGCTCCGATTGTGGGGTGTCAGGAGCTCCGATTTTAGGGTGTCAGGAGCTCCGATTGAGGGGTGTCAGGAGCTCCGATTGTGGGGTGTCAGGAGCTCCGATAGTGGGGTGTCAGGAGCTCCGATTTTAGGGTGTCAGGAGCTCCGATTGAGGGGTGTCAGGAGCTCCGATTGTGGGGTGTCAGGAGCTCCGATTTTAGGGTGTCAGGAGCTCCGATTGTGGGGTGTCAGGAGCTCCGATTGTGGGGTGTCAGGAGCTCTGATTTTAAGGGGTGTCAGGAGCTCCGATTGTGGGGTGTCAGGAGCTCCGATTGTGGGGTGTCAGGAGCTCTGATTTTAGCGGTGTCAGGAGCTCTGATTTTAAGGGGTGTCAGGAGCTCTGATTTTAAGGGGTGTCAGGAGCTCTGACTTTAGCGGTGTCAGGAGCTCCGATTTTAGGGGTGTCAGGAACTTCGAATTTAGGGTGTCAGGAGCTTTGATTTTAGCGGTGTAAGGAGCTCCGATTGTGGGGTTTCAGACAATATAAAATCTAAATTTAACAAACCATGGAACAGCCAATCCAGCGACACTGATAAGCTGATGAGGCTGGCTCCGCCGGTCCAGCTGCAGGTCCTGCTACACTACTATCAATAGTTGCTACATCGGGTGACGCCATCTCCCACAATGACGCATGACCAGCAGCAGGAGGTGCCGGTTCGTCTAATTCGGCAAGCAGATCGGATAAAAGTTGAGTTTGCTGATGCTGCTGAGAGTTGAGCTCATCATCTGCGCTGCTCAGCTGGGTCAGCAAGCGGTCACAGTTAAACTGCTGCTGCTGCTGCACGTGTTCATAGTGCAGGTTTTCCACCCTCGGCGCATCCCAATCGGACATCAGTGACGTCATCGATTGCGACTCGAAATCAAAGCCAAACTCGGCGGACATCAGGCTGGCCTGAAGCGGGTCCAGCTGGTAACTGCAGACCTGCTCCTGGGGCTGCCGACCGTCTGCGGAATCTGGCGGATCCATCAGTCTGACGGAGGGACGGCTACTCCAGCAGGCAATTCTTCTGGCGATTCTTCTGGAGATTCAGAGGCGATTCTTCTGGAGATTCAGAGGCGATTCTTCTGGCGATTTAGAGGCGATTCTTCTGGCGATTCAGAGGCGATTCTTCTGAAGATTCTTCTTGCGATTCTTCTGGCGATTCAGAGGCGATTCTTCTGGAGATTCAGAGGCGCTTCTTCTGGAGATTCAGAGGCGCTTCTTCTGGAGATTCAGAGGCGATTCTTCTGGAGATTCAGAGGCGATTCTTCTGGCGATTTAGAGGCGGTTCTTCTGGAGATTCAGAGGCGATTCTTCTGGCGATTCAGAGGCGATTCTTTTGGAGATTCAGAGGCGATTCTTTTGGAGATTCAGAGGCGATTCTTTTGGAGATTCAGAGGCGGTTCTTCTGGCGATTTAGAGGCGGTTCTTCTGGAGATTCAGAGGCGATTCTTCTGGCGATTCAGAGGCGATTCTTTTGGAGATTCAGAGGCGATTCTTCTGGAGATTCAGAGGCGCTTCTTCTGGAGATTCAGAGGCGATTCTTCTGGAGATTCAGAGGCGATTCTTTTGGAGATTCAGAGGCGGTTCTTCTGGCGGTTCGGAGTCTAGTCTCACTCGATTTTAAGGCAGTTTTGCTGGGTATTTCGAGTAGATTCTCAAAGCACATGAATTATGGTCAAACGAAACTGCATACATGTAGCAGGAATTCCGATTTGACTTGCACCGGTGGATCAGCTACCAGAGGCTACCGAAACTCAGAGCTTGCATGCAACAATTTATACCAGTTACATGTAGCACCCACTCCTCAATCAAGCTTGGAATGAAACTTGATATCGTTCTAGTCGTCAGCTCAGGAAGATCAAGATAAAGCAAGCAACTCAATTACCATTCACTCGCCAGCTGCTTAACAATTATCGCGAACCAATCACAGTGAGAGCAATCGTATCCAGACAATTGAACAACGCAAAATCAATTGATTTTGATATCGACTCATGGCGACATTGTGGAAACTTGAGCACACGGAAATCTGATCTTCACATCTGATACTACACTGGCGTATGCGCGGCATTAGGGTTAAAAATTTAGTAATTGGGAAAATATTAAAATTTTCACTGCCCGTACGAATTTGGCCATGAAAATACGACTCGTATATATTACTCGTGAAGCACTTCATTGGCACTGACATATATTGTTAGTCAAGTTGTCACTGACAGCCAGTTAAATTGTCGCTGACAGTCAAATTGTCACTGACAGCCAGTCAAATTGTCACTGACAGCCAGTCAAATTGTCACTGACAGCCAGTCAAATTGTCACTGACAGCCAGTCAAATTGTCACTGACAGCCAGTCAAATTGTCACTGACAGCCAGTCAAATTGTCACTGACAGCCAGTCAAATTGTCACTGACAGCCAGTCAAATTGTCACTGACAGCCAGTCAAATTGTCACTGACAGCCAGTCAAATTGTCACTGACAGCCAGTCAAATTGTCACTGACAGCCAGTCAAATTGTCACTGACAGCCAGTCAAATTGTCACTGACAGCCAGTCAAATTGTCACTGACAGCCAGTCAAATTGTCACTGACAGCCAGTCAAATTGTCACTGACAGCCAGTCAAATTGTCACTGACAATTGGGTCAGTTGACTTTTTAACAGAAAAGCACAATAGAGTCGAGAAGACATCGCCACTGAATATTGGTTTTGACTATGAAATATTCATATGATTCGGTCGATTTAAAATCAAACACGTGGGTTACTTTTGCATGTCTATATTTATTGAAACAAAACCACCAAATTTTATCGTTTTAAATTTTCGGCAATTGAGAACAAAAGAATGAAGAAAATTCTGTTAATATAAACACCCATGAATCGTAGATGAAATCACGCTAATAATGCTACTTTCAGTAGAAATAACAGTTTATATATGAATAGTAGTAGCAGCAGCAATCAGATATTATTACATTTGAGGCAACAATATTAGTTGAATAAAAATGATAGATTATTTACAATTGCAAAATTGGCTGCTGAAAACGGGAACAATTGATGGGGCGATTGGGATGCACAGTGATCCTAATAGGATCATTTTTAAATATTAATTTTTAATAGAAGTTATTATACTGGCTTGCAACACTCGAAACAATTCATATCATATACTACTAAGTGCAGTAATACAGTAGCATGACGCTATATAGAAAATAATATATAAATATATTTCAGGCGAAAGGGGCAACGAAGAAGCGGAGCACGTTTGCAACTATTTAAAGAATTTAATGTTCATTTCTACATTTTTGCGTTAAAAAAACAACAAAATCAGAAGAATAAAGGGTTTTACAATTGCAAACTCTAAATATTCTAGGCAAAGTTTTTTAAAGTATGTTCTTATTTATTGGTATTGATGATTTTAATGAAAAATTTATTAATTATTAATGATAGTTTTACATATGCAACAATATATACTGAAAGCCAACCCTGCTGGGTTATCCGAATGGACCCAATTAGACTACTAGATATAACTTAATTAGACTATTAGATATAACTTAATTAGACTATTAGATTTACCCTAATTAGACTATTAGATATAACTTAATTAGACTATTAGATTTAACCTAATTAGACTATTAGATTTAACCTAATTAGACTATTAGATTTACCCTAATTAGACTATTAGATTTAACCTAATTAGACTATTAGATTTAACCTAATTAGACTATTAGATTTACCCTAATTAGACTATTAGATTTAACCTAATTAGACTATTAGATTTAACCTAATTAGACTACTAGATATAACTTAATTAGACTACTAGATTTAACCTAATTAGACTACTAGATTTAACCTAATTAGACTATTAGATTTAACCTTATTAGACTATTAGATTTAACCTAATTGGGCTACCAGACTCAACCTAATTAGGTTTCCAGATTTAATCTAATTAGGCTACCAGATTAGGCTATAAAATCATTAAATGTAACTAATTCTTGTGGCTACATGATTAAAAACAAAATAACCAGACTAAAATAAAATGAAGTTACAGTTCCCCAGCGAGTTGGCCTAAGAGAGATCAATGGGTCACTAATCAACAATATGCACGCAATACCGAGTAAACTACAAATAGAAAACAATACAATCAGTATATATAACAAATTATTATTATTTAATAGTTAATAGCTGCAAAAACGGATGAAACATGAATTTTCATATGCCAACCATTATAAAGCAATTAGTACAACTAATAGCATTAATAATAAAATATAAAGCAGTAGTTAATGAATTGTTTACTGACATTAAAATCCATTTGCAAGCTACTCAAACACAACAATGAAAATTAGTTAACATATTAGAGAACGAGACAGACAGAAACTTTAAACAGTATTTTTTGTAAGGCCTGTCGTAAACTATTCAGTTTTAGATTTATTATAGTTAGATAGTTTATACATAATGAAACCAAAAAGCGAACTAATAATGGAAGTGAGTATATAGTTATGCACAGACACTGCACAGGGAATATTATATGATTTTTCAATACAGTGCACACGGTGCAGGGCAGATGTTTGCTTAAATAGAAAAACAATAGATCAAATTGTTATTGGGTAGACTCAGCTATCGCTTGAGTAGACTCAGCTATCGCTTGAGTAGACTCAGCTATCGTTTTATTTGACTCAGCTACAATTCAGTAGACTTAGCTACAATTTGAGTTAACTCAGCTATTAACATCCCTGCAATGAATACAAATCCGCAATGCTATACTTTATTAAACAAAATATTAAGACTTTCTACTAAGGCTGGAGAAAAGCATTATAAACAGAAAAAATCATCATAAGTGATATAAACAGTAGTGCAATATTAGCAGTAAATTACAGTCACCAAATATAAATTTAGTTTAAAGAATTGTCACACTTAAACAAAAATTAATTAATAATAGTTAAACAACAATAAACAATAAGTCGATATATTAACATTATAACGCAAAAACAAGACTACGAAACAATTGATTTTGCTTTACAAAAAGATAAAGCACGGTTTAGAAGCCTACAAGTAACAAATAATAAGAATGATATTTATTTAAGATCGCGAGTTGACTATTGTAGTAGGCAGAGAATCCCCAGAGACATGAAAACAACTTGATTTAGCCACTCGGCACATGTGCGCGTAAGCTACTTTCAGTACAGTAGAAAAGCATTTATTCAAAGACACTTTATTATGGTTCCCTTACCCCCGCCGCGTCGTTCCACACAAAAACTCTACCCCCGCCCCTATTCCCCCAAATTTTTATCGCCTTCCTCGGTTCCTGGCCAAAGCTACTGCTATGTACATTTTTAGTGCTCCCACTCCCACCCACAACTGTACCCCTTCGGTCGCATCGTTCCACCCAAAATCTCTACCCCCGCCCAATTTTTATTGCCTTCACTGTTTCAGCCCAAAACCGTTATCTACTGTACATTTCAGTGCCCCGCCTAGCTAAACCCCTCCGGTGGCGTACAGAATCTCTACCCCCCAATTTTTATTGCCTTCCTCTGTGTTCCCGCCTAAAACTATAATGTACATTCTCAATGGCCGTGGCTAAATGTATATTATGACTGAAGCTAAATAGCAAGTTGTTTATTCACGTCTATCAAGCCATTTAACTGCCTTTTTTCTTCATTTTATTCTTCATTTTTACTGAACTGAATGTAGACAACTGTTTACTAAGCATTATATGCCTCAGAGGCCGAACCAGTTATTTTAGGATCTGTGGTTATGTTTATGATGAGAGCAGTTAATAACAACGTTGCTTAGATTACAGTCTCGAGGCTCGTCGATTTAAACTTTCACTTCTTGCCAGACAGCCAGATCTGCACTAGATGTGTCTGTTTAGTTAAAAACAGATCCGGATACAGTCGAATCGCATTGGCATTATCCGAGCCGCTATTATAGTGCTGCAAACACTTATCAACTATTTTACTAGCCGAATTGCCGACGCATTTGTCCTCCTCGGTGACTAGCTTTTTCAATGAGCGCCAAAGTTGCAGTACGCGAAGGTAGCGACGCTGCTGGCCAACAACTCGTTCGAGTTTTGAGAACAGCTGCCTGCGCATGTTGGTTAGAATGCCCCGGCCGGATAGGTCCGGCGGTGATAGGCTGCTGCCTGTGTCTGTGTGGTAGGGGTGCAATGAATAACACATTTAAGCTAGCATATTCTCGAATTAGTAACGAATAAGTAAACCTTTCTTCTATCTACTATAATAAATGTAAAATTGTGCAAAGTTGATGTGATAGATAAACAGGGGTGGATAGAATCTATAGGATAGAATATAGACGGCTAAATAGAATCTAAGATAGTTTTTAGTCCTCAGACGGTCAGTTAAAAAAAGCAAGCAACAGACAAAGCCCCGCTCACCAAAGAAGAAGATAACCAAAGTGAGAAAGATGACGAATTCTTCCTCTTTGAGCCGGAGCTCAACCAGATCCTTAGTGAACTCGAACGACAGCCTGACAAACTCTTCGCCGTACAAGAAATGAGCCTTCATATCGGCCAGACTGAGACTGCGATCTTGCACTAGCAGGTAGCAGGCAGGCGACACCACCCAAAATTGGGAGTGGATCAGAATGGCGGCAGCTTTGAAACAGTTCAACACAATCTGGCAGCGATCCGCGGTTGACAATGATTGAAATTCTCCAAATTTAATAGCAAAATCGCACACCTTGGACAGGATAAAGTTCATTCGGAAAACGTACAGATTCCACAAATAGTCGCGAAAATTCTCGGTCGAGTCCATCTGAGGTGGAGTGTTTTTCAAGTCCTGCGACGATTGCACAATCTCCTGCAGCATGTCCGGGCCGAATACGATTTTAAAGTACAATTGCAACTGTTCAACAATGGACGTTGGCGAATAGCCAAACGGTACAAGATTCCTAGCCGTCCGCCCGGATGCCATAATCTCCAAGGAGATCTTCACTAATTCGCGACAGAGTCTATCTCTGGCCTGACGCCTTCGAAGCACCGAGTCCAACACGGGATCTTCCAATTGTTGAATCATTTCGCTGAGCAAATCGCGGCAGTACTCTCGTTGAACTGGTAGGATTTTAAAGTCCTCGTCGGCTATTGAGTGACACTGGCGAGTTAGTTGAGTTCGAGTTTGAGACCGACTGGCTGTCACAGCTGGAGTTGATGCAGATTGAGGCTGCTGAGTACCTTGGGGAGCAAGCTTAATCATTGTGGCAGATGGCAACTGAGGTTGTTTCTGCTGCTGCTGCTGCTGCTGACGCTGACCATAAGACGCCTGTTCAACATCAGAATCTGTGTCGGATTCATTACGGACAACCTCTTCGTGAACAACCTCGGAGGCGACAACAACGGATGCATCTTGTTGCTGTTGTTGTTGCTGCTGTTGTTGCTGCTGCTTGTTACCTGATAGATTTCCCGAAACTCGAATTAGCTGGGCGCAGAACTGGGCCCGACCAGCCGGGTTTCGCTGTTCAACTGATCGCAACACAGCCGGTGACAATTGGCGAATCAGCTGACCAATCGAGTCGCGTGTTCGATTTCCGCCAGCCAATTGCTGGCACTGATCAATGAGAGACGATTTCAACTGTTGAAACTCTTCGCTAGAGGCTGCAGGCTGCTGCGTTGTCAGATCGCGGATGATCTCAATGGCTGGCGGAGATGCTACACCAACAGTTGAAGCGCTGCTTGACGATGGAACAGCGAAACTGCTGGCACTGGCTGGCTGATGCGGCGACGTCTTGAGTACTACTCGACGGTGAAGGACCTGAGTGTTGGGTTGAATGGTAATTATATTTACAGCATATGAATGAATACTTTTTGAACTAAAACTCTCTCCCATGGTCCCTTGGTTTCCAACATCAGCCTCTCCCATGGTCCCTTAGTTTCCAACATCAGCCTCTCCCATGGTCCCTTAGTTTCCAACATCAGCCTCTCCCATGGTCCCTTAGTTTCCAACATCAGCCTCTCCCATGGTCCCTTAGTTTCCAACATCAGCCTCTCCCATGGTCCCTTAGTTTCCAACATCAGCCTCTCCCATGGTCCCTTAGTTTCCAACATCAGCCTCTCCCATGGTCCCTTAGTTTCCAACATCAGCCTCTCCCATGGTTCCCTAGTTTCCAACATCAGCCTCTCCCATGGTCCCTTAGTTTCCAACATCAGCCTCTCCCATGGTCCCTTAGTTTCCAACATCAGCCTCTCCCATGGTCCCTTAGTTTCCAACATCAGCCTCTCCCATGGTTCCCTAGTTTCCAACATCAGCCTCTCCCATGGTCCCTTAGTTTCCAACATCAGCCTCTCCCATGGTCCCTTAGTTTCCAACATCAGCCTCTCCCATGGTCCCTTAGTTTCCAACATCAGCCTCTCCCATGGTCCTTTAGTTTCCAACATCAGCCTCTCCCACGGTCCTTTAGTTTCCAACATCAGCCTCTCCCACCGGTCCTTTAGTTTCCAACATCAGCCTCTTCCATGGTCCTTTAGTTTCCAACATCAGCCTCTCCCACGGTCCTTTAGTTTCCAACATCAGCCTCTCCCACGGTCCTTTAGTTTCCAACATCAGCCTCTCCCATGGTCCTTTAGTTTCCAACATCAGCCTCTCCCATGGTCCCTTAGTTTCCAACATCAGCCTCTCCCATAGTCCCTTAGTTTCCAACATCAGCCTCTCCCATGGTCCCTTTGTTTCCAACATCAGTCTCTCCCATAGTCCCTTAGTTTCCAACATCAGCCTCTCCCATGGTCCCTTAGTTTCCAACATCAGCCTCTCCCATAGTCCCTTAGTTTCCAACATCAGCCTCTCCCATGGTCCCTTAGTTTCCAACATCAGCCTCTCCCATGGTCCCTTTGTTTCCAACATCAACCTCTCCCATGGTCCTTTAGTTTCCAACATCAGTCTCTCCCATGGTCCCTTAGTTTCCAACATTAGCATCTCCCATGGTTCCCTAGTTTCCAACATCCGCCTCTCCCTTAGTCTTCCAGCTCAGCCACCTTATTTACTATCAGTCCCCAAATCTGCCACTCGATTGTCTTTTATTCCTTTTATTCCCTGTAGTCCTAATTATTGCGCAATGTTTTAAAGTCGAATGCATTTTATTAGACAGCTATTAGCTACGCTCTTTCATATTTAGAAGCTAAAAACTCACTCTGTCCTCAGCCCTAGCCTGTTGCAAGGCCTCCTGCAGCTGCAAATCCGACAGCGCCCTGGCCCTATTAAGCGAATCATCGCCTACGGCTACTGTTGTCTCAGTCTGAGCAGCCAGCGGTCTACGCCCCAGTTTGCACGACTCTCGGCTCATGCCAACAGCCAGGCACTTGCGCAATCGACAGGCTTTACAATCCGACCGATTATTCGGCGTCACGTCGCACTGATTGCCGCCGCGTACGCAGACTAGACGCGTCGGAGGCGACAACGAGCCGCCGACGTCCGACACAGACGATTGCTGATTATTAGCCAGAGCTCGTTTGAAAAAATTCCGACAACTTTCGCAGGCGTGCACGCCGTAGTGCAAATTAACTCGACGATTAGTGCCGCACACCGAGCAGCAAACAGTTGAAGAATTTGTCGCCGAAGAATTCGACGCTGTCGGAGTCCAAGTAGACGATGTCGGCGATAAGGATGAAGCTGTGGAAGCGGCTGCAACCGACAACAGTTGGCCAACGATGGCATCTTCGTCATCAACATCTTCATTGTCATCGTCAAGAACCTCATCGTCGACAATAACATCGTCGTCCATCTGGCCGCCAATGCTGATCGAAGTCGCTGCTGCTGATGTCGGCGATACGACCACTGTGGTTGTTGGCGAAGTAGCCGACGGTCTAGCGAGTCGCACGGTGACAGTCCGCCTAGGATTCGATGGCAGGCTTTTAACAACGGCGCCGTTCTTGGCCGTTGTGGACGACGAAGCGTTGGTTAGCAGAACGTCCTGGCTGTTGTTTTCAACAACTGACCGACGACTGCGGCTGCCACCACTGCGCTGCTGCCTAGCAACTCCAAGCACATCGGCAAGAACGTCGTCTTCATGATCATCATCTTTGACGCTATTATCGTCGGTAGAATTATGATTGCCGACAATGATTTCGGCTGGCAAGACTCCCTGATGATCATCGCCTTCATTGCCGCCGTTATTATCAACAGTATGATGAAGCTGCTGCTGCTGATGCTGGATGATTGACGCACCAGGCGATGATTCAACAACAGGAGGAGGCGAGTCAGCCGCAGCATCGCCAAGACGATGCAGCCGGAGCCGCTTGCCAGCAGTAACGAAATTAGCCGAAGCAGATGACTTTGAAGCTGCTGCAGTTGAGGTAACAGACATCGAGGTTGGCTGAACCAACACTGATGGACGCTTCAATAACTGACTGGCTGTCAATACAGGCTGCTGCTGATTGCTACTGCTGCTCATAATCTCAATGCTTCGATTCTTTTTTGCTTATAAGACACTTGTGTTTGCCCGTTTCGAGACGGAGAGATTGTTTTGATGGAGCAAGACCGAGTTCCGAGGGGAAGAGAAGCGCAATTATTATTTACAATTATTTTAGCATAGGCAAACGCCAAGTCTTTATTCGACAAACATTTTCTCCAGTGTGTTTGTTTCTTTGTACTTGTGTGTGCTTGATTCTGAAATGTAGAAAAATTTGTACCTTAACATTAAGAAAAGTGACTTAGTAATGGAAATAAGAAATTTGTAAAGTTCTTCTTATAAACTTCAAAAAAACACCTAGACTTTTTTCCATGAGTAAGTTTCTGGCTAAAATGCTCGCTGCAACTACTAACAAGAGTAGTTTTTTAGTATTTGACTCCGGAAAACAACAAGAAAAGTGGCAACTTCATCAACAAAATCGCCGAGGAACAAATGGGTGCTTTTATATTTTTGTACAAAAGATCTTGCCAAGCAAATGGTTAACATTCAGTTGAGTTAGCACACGATTAGCCAAACTGCCCTGAATTCAATAACTACTGCGCAGCATTAGACAGAAGAATCAGCTAAATGCTTTTAAAAACGCTAAATCTTTAAATAGTCGGTTTTTAAAATATAACTTACTACAATAGGTTCAGAGAGGGCAGCAGTGGCAACCTACAGTAGGATCGGGGGGGGGGGGCAGCAGCAACCTACAGTAGGATCAGAGGAGGCAGCGGCAATCTACAGTAGGATCAGAGGGGGCAGCGGCAACCTACAGTAGGATCAGAGGGGGCAGCGGCAACCTACAGTAGGATCGGGGGGGGGGCAGCAGCAACCTACAGTAGGATCAGAGGAGGCAGCGGCAATCTACAGTAGGATCAGAGGAGGCAGCGGCAACCTACAGTAGGATCAGAGGGGGCAGCGGCAACCTACAGTAGGATCAGAGATGGCAGCGGCAACCTACAATAGGATCAGAGGGGGCAGCGGCAACCTACAGTAGGATCAGAGGGGGCAGCGGCAACCTACAATAGGATCAGAGGGGGCAGCGGCAACCTACAGTAGGATCAGAGAGGGCAGTGGCAACCTACAGTAGGATCAGAGGAGGCAGCGGCAATCTACAGTAGGATCAGAGGAGGCAGCGGCAACCTACAGTAGGATCAGAGGGGGCAGCGGCAACCTACAGTAGGATCAGAGGGGGCAGCGGCAACCTACAGTAGGATCAGAGGGGGCAGCGGCAACCTACAGTAGGATCAGAGGGGGCAGCGGCAACCTACAGTAGGATCAGAGAGGGCAGCGGCAACCTACAGTAGGATCAGAGGGGGCAGCGGCAACCTACAGTAGGATCAGAGAGGGCAGCGGCAACCTACAGTAGGATCAGGGGGGGCAGCGGCAACCTACAGTAGGATCAGAGGGAATTAAGCCCCAAGCCAATCACAGAGCGTCACCCCCGGAGCCAGCCAGGCCCCCAGCAGCAGCAGACGTATCAAGCAGCAGGCCAACCCGTCCTAGACACATAGCCGACTGTTTCCCCAATTCGATTTCCCTAGCTAAAAGTGCTCGAAGGCGTTCAAACAGCGGTCGAATTCCTGGTCGAGCCCGGAGCTCCCTAGGCGCGGCGTAGATTTCAATTAGATCGCTAGCCAGTGGCAGGGCGTCCTCGGCCATGTCCTGGTTGCCCAGACTGTGAAGTACAAATTTCAACAGGGCGGCAACGTGGACATCGGGCCTACCAGCCAGAGCGGTTGCCAGGGCGCCTCGTCTAGCCAGTTCTCGCATTGCTGCGGCCGCTTGTTGAGGCTTACGCTTGAGCTGGCCTTTGGATATCACGTGACTTAAAGCGTCGGAGTGACGAAATTTTTTCAATAATCGATCCAACTGATCCAGCTGCTGACGAGGCCGGCGAGATCTACCCGGGCCCGGGGCGACCACGTCTTCTGGTCGGGCTGGCATTACCTGGGAGGTTAGGTAGACGGCGGGAGTAAATTTGACTAAATTAGCCTCGTCAGCTAATTAGTTACTGATTTAGCTCCTACCTGATAAGCCTTCACCGCTTTCAAATAGGGATCTTTCATCGCGGCCGACATCGACTTCGCCGCCTCCGCGGCCTCGGCGGCTGCGGCCGGCGATTCGTAACGCCGAGTTAACAGCCAGCGATCGTTCGTGCCCAAGACCAGACAGTCGGCCTCACCGGGCGAGAGCGCCATGCTGAGCAGACCGCAGTTCGGGTATTCGTATTTTTGAACCTCTTCATAGGTCAGCAGATCAGTTACCTGCGGTGGCAGGGTGGACGTCGTGTTGGATGCACAATATCTACATGTTGATACTTTATTTGGGATCTGGGAGGCTGGTCCAGCAACTAACACTCTGGGAGGCTGGCACAGAAACTGAAACTCTGGGAGGCTGGCCCAGCAACTGAGGATCTGGAAGGCTGGCCCAGCAACTGAGGATCTGGAAGGTCAAGCAACTGAGGATCTGGAAGGCTGGCCCAGCAACTGAGGATCTGGAAGGTCAAGCAACTGAGGATCTGGGAGGTCAAGCAACTGAGGATCTGGGAGGCCCAGCAACCGAGGATCTGGGAGGCCCAGTAACTGAGGATCTGGGAGGCCAAGCCACTAAGGATCTGGGAGGTCAAGCAACTGAGGATCTGGGAGGCCCAGCAACCGAGGATCTGGGAGGCCCAGTAACTGAGGATCTGGGAGGCCCAGCAACCGAAGATCTGGGAGGCCCAGCAACTGAGGATCTGGGAGGCCCAGCAACCGAGGATCTGGGAGGCCAAGCAACTGAGGATCTGGGAGGCCCAGCAACTGAGGATCTGGGAGGCCAAGCAACCGAGGATCTGGGAGGCCCAGCAACTGAGGATCTGGGAGGCCAAGCAACTGAGGATCTGGGAGGCCAAGCAACTGAGGATCTGGGAGGCCAAGCAACTGAGGATCTGGGAGGCCCAGCAACTGAGGATCTTTACCTTGACAAGACCATCCAAGCCGCAGGAGAGCAGAGCGCCCCGTCCAACAGCCAGATCAGTGACGTGTTTGTGATGCCGCCTATAAGCGGCAATCTGCCGGCCGCCTTGATGCAGCGACAGCGCCCGCACCCAACAGTCGCCAGCTACGTACAGCGCATTGTCGCCGGGGGCCAGTCTAACACAGGTGACGGGGTGCTCGTGAGACAGAACTAGGGCTGGCCTAGGCTGCCTAGAATCTAATAGATAGGCCCGACCGTTGATCATGCCGCAGGCTAGCAGGTTGCAGTCTGTCTGGCTGGCGTCTAACGCGGTTGCTTTGTCCATCGCTGCTGCGGTGGCGTCGGCAGGTGGAGCGGACACGGAAGTGGAGCTCGATGCCGATGACAGATCGAATTCCATGAGCGGTTGGCCCTGAAATATAAATTCGTCTGTCTTTTAATTTACGTTGACTAATATATGCATGTGTTGCATCGATTTTTTTGCATATGTATAGGCCTACCTTATCTACCTGGCTACCTACCTACCTGTGACAACCTGGCTGCATTATCTACCAGACTTGACTACCTTATCTACCTGGCTACCTACCTACCTGTGACAACCTGTCTGCATTATCTACCAGACTTGACTACCTCATCTACCTAATACCATTTCTACTTTTCTGCATTATCTACCTGTCTGAATTATCTACCTGACTTGTCTACCATATCTACCTGACTTGTCTACCTTATCTACTGACTTGTCTACCTAAATCTACCTGTCTACATTATCTTATCACAACCGTCTGTGTTATCTATCCAGGCTATCTATGTATATATCTATGTTATATATGAATCTGAGCATTAATTAGCTCACCTGAGGATCGGACACGTCCCACAGTAGGCAGCGACCATCTTCGGCGCAAGAGGCCAGCTTTGGCGCAGCGGACAGAGTCGAGCCGCCGCCAACAACGCCAGCTAGAAAAGCGAGGCCCGTTACGGCGGCCGTATGAGCAGTCATATGACGCAGTTCGGTCCGCATAGCAACACTGTGCACAGACAGGTGACCATTGGTCTCGCCAACAGCGATTAATCCGCTGCCTAAGCCGCGATAAGCGATGGAGCGAACTGGCGATTTGAATCTATGAAAATTCTTTACCACGGCATTGTTGGCCGATGGGTCGCGAATTTCAACCTTGAATAAAATGGGGGTTGCTTTTTTGCAATACTACTTAGAAGTAGGAACAGTAGGCTACTTTACCAGTTACTCATACCCTACTGCTGCAGCTTCTACTATTACTACTCCTCCTACTACTACTGCTTATACTACTACTACTGCTTATACTACTACTACTGCTTATACTACTACTGCTTATACTACTACTGCTTATACTACTACTGCGTATACTACCGTATACTACTACTGCTTATACTACTACTACTGCTTATACTACTACTAGAGCTGCTTCCACTACTGCTACTACTATGGGTTTTTTGCCATAGCATACCATGTGTAATGACACATCAACTTTCATTTTGTTATGCAGCTTTTTTCTAAACTGAATGCCATTTAATTTAAAACCCATATAAAAAACAAACCAGGTGCTGTATCAATAATTTTATAACTATTAGGATGTCAACTCTTCTATGAGTGCATATCAATTGTCACACATTACACACCTGAAATCCACTGGCAACGGCGAAATTTGGCACAGATTGGCAGTACTTGACACAGCAGACTGGATCTTCAAGCTTGTTGAATGGGCCATTCTACAGGTAATAAAATATAATTAGGGAAACAACTGTAAAATTTGGAAGTATCTGTCAATAAGCAGAGTTATATTTATTTGTAAAGTCTAATTCCATTCACTTTTTGCAATTGCAACTTATGTATATGACATAATATCAGTATATGTGCATGCAGTGTAGTGATAATAATATAGATTATAATTTGAAGTTGAAATTTCAATGCTGATTAATGCTTCAATGACTTTTTGCATCATAGATTTAGTAGTCAGGCACACTGATGACTTCTTCCTAATCATTAAGAATTTGTATTTTTAACTGCCATAGCTATAATTATAGTAAAACAAAAAGCTCCTTGATATGTGCAATAAATTAATTCTAATTCTAAATCCTACTTAGGCCTTTTATTTAGGCATTTTGGCATTGCTATTTACTAAACTTTCTAAAGGTTTTTTTTATTAGATTATTAGAGGCAGGGGGGTTGTGTGCACCCTGGCGCACTTTAAGCGACATAGGCACACAACCGGCAAGAGGCATTACTGCCCATTCCGCCGACTCCCCTGAGCAGGCATACAAGCGCGCGGATACGTATGCAGGCACACACTCACACAGGAGTGTACAGCGGCCCTAACTTTATTTTATCGTTAGGCATGTACACTTCACTGCGCCTTGGGGGGTTGGCTCTCAAGGCCGTTAATTGCACAAGCGAGCCAAGCCAAAATTCCAATTCAGCCCCAAATTAATGTGGCTGCACTTGGAATCGAGCCTGGGTCGCGGCACACCAGAGCAGCTGCGCTACCGCTGGGCTACGGCCCCCCCTCTTCTAAAGGTTTTAAGATATTAAACAAAAAGGAAAAAAACTCAAGTTTAAGCTAAGTATCAGCTTTTTATATGATAAACTAAGGCAGTTATAGCTATCCACAAGGTATAGCTACTTTGAAATTTCATAACTAAGAGGTTCAAGAAATGAAACAAAATCATAAAAAAAATTTTCTAATACATTATATATTGCTATCAGTTAGGTTTTTTGTGATTTACAGATGACATGGTATCCTGACTTTCATTTCTGTATTCCTGGATTTGGCCCTGCAATAACAACTTGACACCCTGTTTTTTGACATTGATGCCAATTTATCAAACTTGTAATTAATTAAATTATCTGATGGTCAATCTAAAATGATGGAATTCAACAGAACTGTGATGTACTATATTTGGAATTTAGGACTTATGTCAGAGGCACAAAGTCAGAACAATGCAGGGGCAGGTTAAAGATACAAGAATTTTCAACACAAGAATAAGTTTTTAGTTTGGCATTAGCATTTTGTACACTTATTGTGCTATTATTTGAAGACATTCAAAATGTTTATTAATTTCCAAGTTCATATATTTAGGACTTTCTCAATCAATGTTTTTGTTTTTGAAAAAAAATTAATTTAAATACAATATTTGTTGACATTATTTGTAATCAAATTCTAAGTAATAGCAAAAGAGATTACCAAATTAAGATTAGCATCACCACTGATAGTAGTTTTTTGCATTTTTTCTCTTGCACCCAACATGATCCAGACTATGGTATAAGGATTCTTATAAGCAATTTTATCTAGCTTTAAGTTTAATCTTACTTATGTAATTGTTAATGTTAATTAATAATGTATTTAAAAAGGCAGTGACTATTCATCTGGAATTGGATGAATAACTTCACTATTATTCATCTGGTACCAGATAAATAATAGTGAAGTTATTTGTCTGGCACAGTACGGATATGGATATATATTAAAAACTTGTAAAATACAAGGAATACTCAAAGAAGTAGTATATAGTTCACTTTTAGGCTAGAAGAAAAAATATTTGTTATGATTAGATAAGTGCTATGTCTTAGAAATTCTCGAACTTAAAGCAAAAAAATACTTGGGCATAGGCGAAATACCAAAAGTTTTGTATAATTTTTTCCTTTATTATATTTTGTTCTATACATATTGATATGTTTTGGTTTCATAGTAAATAGTAGTCATAGCACAATCAAAATTAATAATGACATTTGCTGCTATATAACACAAATGCCAAAGTAAATACTTGGAGTTATTACAATAACACTTGGAGTTGTTACAATAAAAAGCATGGAGTAATCACTACAGATTCGAACTCAGTACTGACTGATCATTAGGAAGACACTAACATCATACTAATATACTTTGTTAGAAAAGACTAGCAATCTACGCCCCCCATTGGGGAGCCAAAGAAATGCAATACACGTTTTTTTAATAAGCTACATGTATCCTTGAAATCTTAAAAAATCTTCTATCAAACCTTGTAAGCCTTGACATGTCAGTAATTCCCCCCCACAAGCTTTAACATATCAACTTCCCCCCTTGACATCTCAGCCATGCCCCCAATAAGCCTTGGAAATCTAAAAATATCTGTCAACCTTCTAACCCTAACCCTAACCTAACCCTAAAGCATTGAAATTTCAGTAATTCTCTTTAAGAGTCATTATAGCACTACTACAGCATTATAGCGATTCCCTGCAAGCCTCGACATCGTAGGGATTCCCAAATGAATATCTTAACTTCGACATGAAGCTTCTTTTATTTTTTACATTACGCTTTTTTAATCAGCGATCCCTCCCCTGAGGAGGCATCAAATAATGTAATAAAAAGTTTTCAATAAACTACATGTAGCTTCTGACTTTAGCCTTGAAATCTCATTTATACCCTCGTGAGCCTTGACATCTCAGCTATTCCCCCCGTAAGCCTTAACATGTCAGCGATGGCGCCCATAAACCTTGAAATCTGAAAAATCCCCTGCTAACCTTGAAACTCGATAAAATATAACCCTCAACCCACACCTGACCTAAACCTAACTTTAACCCAACATAAAGCCTTGAAATCTCAGCAATTCTTCTCCCCTAAGCCTTGACATTTTAGTGATTCCTTCTTTAAGAATCACAGCACTATTACGATTTCCACCTAGCTTTGACATCGTAGCAATTCCCAAATGAATCTTTTAACTTCGACATGACTTTTCTTTTATGTATACATAGTGCTACTTTTATTTTTTACATGACTCTTCTTCTATCAGCACCTCCCGTGGCGAGCCAACAAAGAATGCAATAAAAAAAATTGAGTAAAGTACATGAACTTTGAATTAGCTTCTGACTTTTGCTTTGACATCTCAGAAACCCCCCCCCCGTAATCTCAGTTATTCTCTGAGAGCCTTGACGTCTCAGTTTTTCTCCCCAGCACAGCATTATAGCTGCATTTAATTTTTCCATGACACCTTTCATGTCTGATATGACGCTTCTTTTATTCTACTATGATGCTTCTTAATTTTTTAAATGACACTTTCATTAGTTTTTAAATGACGCTTCTATGATTTTTTCATGACGATTCTATGATTTTTTACATGACGCTTCTATGATTTTTAGATGACGCTTCGATGATTGTTTACATGACGCTTATATGATTTTTAACATGACGCTTCTATGATTTTTAAAATGACGCTTCTATGATTGTTTACATGACGCTTCTATGATTGTTTACATGACGCTTCTATGATTTTTTAAATGACGTTTTTTGATTTTTATATGACGCCTCTATGATTTTTTAAATGATGCTTCTATGATTTTTATATTACGCTCTTACGATTTTTTACATGACGCTTCTATGATTGTTTACACGATGCTTCTATGATTTTTTACATGACTCTTCTATGATTTTTACATGACGCTTCCATGATTGTTTACATGACGCTTCTATGATTTTTTACATGACGCTTCTATGATTGTTTACATGACGCTTCTATGATTGTTTACATGACGCTTCTATGATTTTCTAAATGACGCTTCTATGATTTTTATATGACGCTTCTATGATTGTTTACATGACGCTTCTATGATTGTTTATATGGCGCTTCTATGATTGTTTACATGACGCTTCTATGATTGTTTATATGACATTTCTATGATTTTTTAAATGACGCTTCTACAATTTTTTACATGACGCTTTTATGATGTTTTAGATGACGCTTCTATGATTTTTTATATGACGCTTCTATGATTTTTTACATGAAGCTTCTATGATTGTTTACATGACGCTTCTATGATTGTTTGCATGACGCTTCTATAATTTTTTACATGACGCTTCCATGATTGTTTACATGACGCTTCTATGATTTTTTACATGACGCTTCTATGATTGTTTACATGATGCTTCTATGATTGTTTACATGACGCTTCTATGATTTTTTAAATGACGCTTTTATGATTTTTATATGACGCTTCTATGATTGTTTACATGACGCTTCTATGATTGTTTACATGGCGCTTCTATGATTGTTTACATGACGCTTCTATGATTGTTTATATGACGCTTCTATGATTTTTTAAATGAAGCTTCTACGATTTTTTACATGACGCTTTTATGATGTTTTAGATGACGCTTCTATGCTTTTTACATGACGCTTCTATGATTTTTTACATGACTCTTCTATGATTGTTTACATGACACTTCCATGATTGTTTACATGACGCTTCTATGAATTTTTACATGACACTTCTATGATTGTTTACATGACGCTTCTATGATTGTTTATATGACGCTTCTATGATTTTTTACATGACGCTTCTATGATTTTTTACATGACGCTTCTATGATTGTTTACACGATGCTTCTATGATTTTTTACATGACGCTTCTATGATTTTTTACATGACGCTTCTTGATTTTTACATGACGCTTCTATGATTATTTCATGACGCTTCTATGATTTTTCATGACGCTTCTATGATTTTTACATGACGCTTCATGATTTTTACATGACGCTTCTATGATTGTTTACATGACGCTTCTATGATTGTTTACATGACGCTTCTATGATTTTTACATGACGCTTCTATGATTTTTACATGACGCTTCTATGATTTTTTACATGACGCTTCTATGATTGTTTACATGACGCTTCTATGATTGTTTACATGACGCTTCTATGATTTTTACATGACGCTTCTATGATTTTTTACATGACGCTTCTATGATTGTTTACATGACGCTTCTATGATTGCTTACATGACGCTTCTATGATTTTTTAAATGACGTTTTTTTGATTTTTATATGACGCCTCTATGATTTTTTAAATGACGCTTCTATGATTTTTATATTACGCTCTTACGATTTTTTACATGACGCTTCTATGATTGTTTACACGATGCTTCTATGATTTTTTACATGACTCTTCTATGATTTTTACATGACGCTTTAATGATTTTTTACATGAAGCTTCTATGATTGTTTACATGACGCTTCTATGATTGTTTGCATGACGCTTCTATAATTTTTTACATGACGCTTCCATGATTGTTTACATGACGCTTCTATGCTTTTTACATGATGCTTCCACGATTTTTTACATGACACTTCCACGATTTTTTACATGACGCTTCTATGATTTTTTACATGACGCTTTTATGATTTTTTTAGTTTTCTTGGCGTTAAAAAGCTTTAATTAAAAAAACTCTACTCTCTAAAAATTCGAACCATCGTTTCTGCATTTAGCAGTTCAGTCTGTTTACCTCTAGGCTAGCTCTCATCATTTTGATAACATGAATTCAGCACTTATAATTATAAGTTTCAAAACTCCAAGCATAGAGTAAATCACACGAGGCAGTTATTACATAATCAATTTCTCAGTCAGTCAGTATCAGTTAACAATATTGTTGCGCAATCTAAATCAAGTCTGCAGTGCTACGCTTCCACACTGCATTTTCAATACTGTGACGCAATTCAAGTCGGAGTTACAATTCAGTTATGATGTAATCTATTTCAGAATCAGAATTCAACCAGTCAGTTTTTTCTCTAGCATTCTTACAATGCATTTCAAGTCGAAAAGTTTGCTTGACCTTTGCAAAAAAGCATGTTTTTCGAATATTTAATTGCTTTAACATGGAGCAATTTCTTAGCCAAGATGCATGTACCGTCCCAGGAAAATTTCTGATCGAACAGTGCAAGTTCGAAGAAAATCGGTCCAGCCATTTTTTCTCTAATCGATTGCGTACAAACAAACAACTCATTTTTAGTATATAGGAATGCACAGAGTGGCGTATATAAATTCATGTAGCTCAGCTGCTACTTATCACTGTTATTTATCTGGTACCAGACAAATAATAGTTATATTATTCATCCAATACCAGATGAATAGTCATTGCTATTGAAAAAAATTATTCTCTATGATTATAAAAATAGCTATTTAGCTTTTTATATATACAGTGACTATAAAAATAAAAGTTTTGTTATTAATATTTGTATAGGCCCTAGTTAGTCCTACTGTAACAATAACAACTGCCTTTTTATAAATGACTTTTTTAATGCACTGAGTGTTTTGTATTTTTTTACAAAATTGAATTATCAAAATCAACTGAGCTAGCTAAGATGAAACCAAATGTCACTTTGGCTATCTTACAGAATTGTTTGTTAAACTCATTATATGCATAGCCGGCATACTTATAGTGTCAGTGGCATATTTTTAGCTTTTGACACATTTGCCTAATCTCAAAATTTAACCTGACTGGTGCAACTTAGTTTTGTCCAGATTTGTGACTAAGTTCCTCTCGAATACAACTTAGTTCCCCCAATTGCAACTTAATTTTCACATTGTATATGACTTTTCTTGCCTTTTTCTCTTTTCTCTCCTTTTTCTCTCTTTTTTCTTCTCTTTTCTTTCTTTTTCCAATTTTTCATTTTTTGCATTTTCAATTTTGCAACTAACTGTTGGCCATTATTTCAATTTGGACAGGTTAGATGGGTATTGGACATATACGTTTTGACATGAAACTTAATTTTAATGACTAGGCCTATCAACAATTATGCAATTTTGAATTTATGCACTGGCAAAAAATGTATCTATGCCCAAAATTAGTTATGAACTCTGTAGCTTTTACCTAGACTATTTATTAGACTATTAACAACTCTGACTTTACTTAACATACATGCGCAACTTTGGGATTCACTTGGCCGTTTCTATTGGCAACACACGCATGTAAGTCGCTATTGGACAGAACAGTAGTCACTGTTCTCAGCCAATAGCAACTTACATGCGTGTGTTGCCAATAGAAATGGCCGGGTGAATCCCAAGGTTGCGCCCAAGCATGTTACTTAACCATTATTGGATTAGAGACACAGAACTGACAATAAACAAACAAATTTAGCCTCCAGTTGCTACTCTGTTATTCTGTTGTAAATTTTTAATTGTGTTGTTCTGTCATTAATGGTTAAAATTGTAATGCCAATACACTTCTAAAATGTTGGCATAGGCCCAATAAAAATATTCATTTTTGGAAAGTTAATGTCAATAGGCCTAGCTAAAAAATGTGCATACAGTGAGTTTAACAAACGATACTGCAGTGCGGATAGCTATCAATTTTTATGTCTATAACTTACTATGACAATGTTACTGAATTATTAAATAATTCACCTTAGTCAGGATGGCTTTTTAATGGAAATTTCGACGCAAAAGCAGGCAAGGACTGGATATTGTTCATTAGTTAAAGCAGCTATACTGTCTGTGGAAGCATAGTCTTACCTACCTTTAAATTGGGCCAAAAAAGCTGCTTCTGAACATCTTGTTTCTGTTTAACGGCAAACGAAACAGAAAGTCCTTTGAACTCAGCCATAATTTATAGTATGGTTAAACGCATATGCTGAAAGAGAGTAATAATTACCACTACAATTTTTTGAGTGCAACTTTTTATTAAAAAATCTCCTCGACTAGACGACGTCTCGATTTGACGCTAAATTGCAAGGATAAGCAAAATTTCTCAATGAGTAAAAGTTGAATTTTACAGAATTTTGTTTATTGTTGTGTACAAGAGCTTACCATTTAAAACAAAAAATAAAATACAAATTCTGCACATATCCTTGTGATTTATTATTTATCAGCATTGATCTTTAAGAAAACAGGTGATTATTTCATCTGTGATAGTAAGTATTTTGTCAAAAAAGCGCTAATTCAGTTTGGACGTTTATATGAAATAATTCTTTGGACCGCGAAGTTATCTGCTGCCTATTGTATATAAGCTTATTAAGGTTTCACGTTACGAAAAAACCTAAAGAAACAAAGATTGTATCGAAAAAATAGTATATGGTCACTCACAAAATCAGCTTGCTGTAGTAGTAGTAGTAGTAAGTTGGCTCAGGCAAGAAGCCTGTTTGGCCAGTATATTTCTGTGTATTTAAGTTATTTTAGCATTAGTTGTTTAATTACGATTAAGTTCAAAAGGTTAAATTTGTTCAAAAGGTTAAATTTTTACACGAGTTACGATGTGAGTTACGATATTTGTAAAATTATTAAGGTATTTGAAAGAGCGTTTTTTGTAAAAAGATATAGTATTTTGCAAGCGCGCAATATTTCAAAGCGTGAAAAACGAACAAAAAATGAACAAAAACGAACTTCGAAAGAAATTTACGTTAAACGAATAGCGACGATTTAAATAGGTATTAGATAGGAAACTAATTAAATATTAATTAAATGCTAATTAAATAGGAAATTAAAAAGACAGTAAATGAATAAACAAAAGAAAAGAAAAGCGGATTTATTACACTGCTGATATGTCTGTTTCAGTTTGCATAACTGTTTTAGCTATTCATGACTTCATATATTTTAGCTACACCAGTGAGCTCTTTTCTGACTCTTTTTTCATTTGTAGCATATCCTAACTTGTGTACTTGCTTGTCATTTAAGAGGTACTGACAGAAGTATTTTTTTCTGATCTTTTCAGTTTGTGGACATTCGGTCAAGTAGACAAATACATAAGTAGTAATAATTATGTATAATATATAAATATATAGATGGGCAAATGTGCATGGAGATGGAGCTGGAGGTAACTTAGTTCAGTATGCTGCATGCATTCGGTATGCATCAAGATTTAAGTGTGCATTAGGTAAGTAAAACTTCTCTATTTTAATGCAGCATTCAGGGCAGACAGCAAACATTCGTCTCAAGAACCCAGCTTCTTCAACAGCAGCCCATGACTAGCTGTCAAGAGCAATCCATTCAATAATTAATTTGTCAAGCTCTTTCGTCTTTGGACCTATGGCCTATGGGTGAAAGTCTGGCTTCTAAGTCTTGAAGGCCTAGCCTTAAGAAAACTTGGCAACTTGGTTTGCTTTAATAGGCAGGCATTTTTGCCTTTTAATATTTTGGAATCAGTTTTTCTAGCATTTATAAGCGTAGCTTGGTGCTTTCTTTCAAGTTGGAGCAGCTCTTTGAATTGCATAGGGTATTCATTCTCTAGATGCCATCTCATGCTACCTGTTAAACCATTGTTTTAGAGCAATGTAGAATTGGATATTGAAATATTGAATTGAATAGTTTAAATATTAAATATGAAAATCATGTAACTAATCATTTTTACACATGAAAAAGTGCCAAAACAAACATGGCTACTATATTAGCCATAGGCCCTAGTTATCACTTATCAGTTAATGATTCTCTAAAAAAATTTGGTAGGCTATATAAGCAACTTTATGCTTGGCATAATTTTTTAAAAATTATGTTAGTATAGATTTAAAAAACTAAATTTCATTTTGGTATATGCCTACCATGATTTAGTATATGAGCCACAGTCCTGTGCTGTCCTGGATGGAATTCTTGCAGAAAAATCACAACGCGTTATACAATTGTGCGAAAAAATGTGATTTTGCATAAAAAAATCCGGAAAAAATGTGTCATAGAATTTCAGACAAAATTGCTAATTCTTAATATATGCAAAAGTGCGCTTGAGATATTGGATTTTGCAAAAGATAATCCTACTAGCTAAGATCATGAAGAAAAAAAGAATAAAAAGTAAAAACTTAAAAAAAGGCACAAAAGTAAAAATTCGAAAAAATTCTATAAAAAGTAGAAACTCGTAACATTCTCTAACATACTATTTGGACAGAAAAATTCAAATAACTACATTTTCTTAAAATGCATTTTTCGTTATTGTCTTATTGATTACTTTATTTATTATTCATTGACTATTAATGAAGCTTTTATAGGTTCAGGCAGTAGCTAAGCCATTAAAAAACTTGTTTTTACCATTTTGCGACGTGCTAAGTACCAAAATAAAAAATGCAACCAATAAAAAATATTTTGCATGCCATAAAAAAATCACATAATTCCGTTTGACTTAAGAAATACAAGAATTCCATCTTGGGCCATAGTCCATAGAAAAAAGAAATAAGATTATAGTAAGACAAAACTCAATATTATTTGCGACGCGTTTCGGCTAAAACTAGCCATCTTCAGGCACTATCGAACAGAATTTATTTCAACCTATTAAATACTGTGTAGACGACAAAATCAGGTATTGAAAAGATATAAAAGGACTAAAGGATCAATGTACAGTATAGCAATGTTCATAATATTTTGTGGAATGACAGGACAGAGAAAAGAGAGAGAGAGAGAGAGAGAGAGAGAGAATGAGGCGTATGCTCTCTCTCTCTCTCTCTTTTCTCTGTCCTGTCATTCCACAAAATATTATGAACATTGCTATACTGTACATTGATCCTTTAGTCCTTTTATATCTTTTCAATACCTGATTTTGTCGTCTACACAGTATTTAATAGGTTGAAATAAATTCTGTTCGATAGTGCCTGAAGATGGCTAGTTTTAGCCGAAACGCATCGCAAATAATATTGAGTTTTGTCTTACTATTATCTGTTAAGAGTGCTTCTCTACCGCAAGAAATAAGATTGTTTATTTAAATGATTATAGCAGATAAGTTTTATTCCTAGCCTAGCACCTAGCCTGATAGTAGAATAATTTGTGCTATGGACTAGTTTCTGTGCATTGCTAGTGTTAATAGCAAATGTACCTTGGTTTAACAAGTACATTTCAACATGGATATATAGTCCCTTGTTGTTTAGCTAGGCAACCAACTTTTATATATTGGTCAAACATTTGCTAGAATATGCATTGAATTGATTGTGTCAACCTTTAGAATAATTGTTTATCTTGATAGCTAGCTTATAGACAAACATTTTCAATAGTCTATACCAAGCTTGTGAACCAGAAAGACTAAATATAGTTGAATATTGCACAATTCCATTAGGCAATTCTCTGTAGTTAGCATATTGCTCTATAAGCTATAGAAGATATTGGCCATCATATCTGCTAGAAGAAATGGTATCATTATCAGCTTACATTAGAAGAAATTAGTGCTATTATCACTATTATATCACTACTACATTGCATTTTTTGAAGTAGAAATTGTAGTTTTTTCTACACAACAAGTAGGCCTTATCTAAAAACTCTAACTAGATAGCCATCTAAATGGCTTTCTCAAATTTTGCCATGCAGCTAGATAGGTTGACAACTAATTCTAGTTTTTTTATTATTTATAGGATGTATTTATAATCCTTGGTTTTATGCTACAATATGAAAGTGAAAAGCAGTGGCACCTGTTTAGTGTTTTAATGTTTTCTTTGGGGCTGCCAATGAATGTCTAAATTGCTAACAGCTAATAAATAATGCTTAAATTCATAAAAGTTGAAGGTACTATTGATATATAGGCAGCATGCCTGCTATTATTGATATACTAGAAGAAGCTTTCTGGCAGATAGTGATGCTCAAGTTCTTAGTCAAGGTTTTCTAGATTGCATGGTTAGTCTGCTTCCTAGGTATGGCTTACTGCATAGACTAAGTTGCCAAAATTAGATACATTTGGCACATCTTGAAACTATGATAGCACTTATAACATCTTGGTCCTAATCCTGACAATCTGGGATGCCAACTCAAAGGTATTCTTGTGTGCTTGATTGAGAACTTTTATTAAATTTTAAAAAGTTAAAACTTTAAAACTTTTATTAAATTATTGCAATAAACAAGGCTAACTTTGTCAATTTTTGTTAAAAATTAAAGATATCATTCATATGATCTCTGGTATATAGTAACTCCCAATCTTGTTGGGATTAAACAGTTTGTGTAGTACTGTATAAGCTTCCTTGCCAATTGTTGTCATCTTAGTCATCTTAGCTTCATCCTTTATCTCTTTGCAGATGAAGTAATGTTGAAGTCTCTCTAGATATATGTCAATATCAATGTTCACAAAGATAATTATGTCTCCTAATGTAGAAATTGTTGCCATTATATATGTAGTAATTTGGAAGGCAAAGATTGGCTTGCAATGAGATACCCTAAAAAGAGGTTGCCACATAGTGGGAGGCATATATATTTAGTAAATTAGTTGGTAAGTATGCCCCTAAGCTTTGTATTTAGAGAGAAGCAAGAAAGAGGGAGAGAGAGAGAGAGAGAGAGAGAGAGAGAGAGAGAGAGAGAGAGAGAGAGAGAGAGATGAGCAACTAGACAGACATGCAGTGAGTTAGACAAGGGGAGTGTGCACATAGAAAATAGTCAAAGTGCATATCATGTAGCATAAACACCATAGAATCAGATCTCAATTCTGAAATCTGTGGATCCTAGCAAGCATTTGTATCTTTGATCTTTGTAATTGTAATACCACTCCTATAATCTAAAATATTTTAGGATCCTAGCAAAAATTTGGAATCTTACGAGATGTAAATCATGAAAAATTGGTCTTATCTAACCTCTACTATATGTGCATAAAAGTTTTATTCTGTTTTGCAACAATTATTTAGTGATCATTAAAATATTATAGGTAGACAATTTATATAATATACGCATTTATATGCATTCATATAAATCTACTTTTTACATACATTTGTTTTTAGAATCTTGCTAAGGGAATTCATAGTTTTAAAACATAATTTAAAAGTTTATTTTTTAAATTGTGTGATATATAAGATATATTTAGTCATCAAATTGCATAGCTATAGTCTAAATTATGGAAAATCATGTACAAGTGTATGTCAGATAGGACTTTAAAACTTTTTCCATACTAAATTAAGATTGTTTATTTAAATGATTATAGCAGATAAGACAGTTGTATAGAAATCTATCTATATCTAGTTAAACAAATCGTACCACTATTAAGATTTTGTTGTTTTTTTGTAATTCACAGTCATGTCAAGTAGAGGTTTTGGCAGCTCTACTAATTACTAGGAATTATTATGCTTATTATGCCAATTATGCTCCAGCGGGCAGCAGGCTGCTTCAATCACAAACTGCTGCTGTCGCCTTGGCCAGTGGGCTGTCATTCCGGCCAGTCAGCATGCACAATGATGAATCGGATTGTCAATCAATGATTGAACAGTCAGCTGCTATTGTCTGTCTGACAGCAATCGCTGAATCTCATCCATTTTCGGACCGTTTTGTCCCGGTGCCTAGGCTGCCAGCCTCCTCGACGGCTTCATCATCAACTTCAGCTGCCGTTGTTCGAATTGGCCGGGCTAGCGGCCAGCTCAGGCCAGCCAAGGATAATGCCCTGTTCGATTGCAAAGTGCTGAGCCGTTGCCATGCAGTGCTGGCTTACACTACAGATGGAACTTTCCTGCTGACGGACACTAGAAGCAGCAATGGCACATTTGTGAATGGCATCAGGTTAGATCGGAACCGTCCTACTCAGATACTCACAGGCGATGCAGTTCAATTCGGCGTACCTGTGAAATGCCGCGACAAACCTGTATTTGACTGTATCAGAGCTCGACTGGAGCTTCGACATCCCGATGGTGAAACTGCGCCTAGTAGAAGTCGAACCAGAGTCCGACAACGGCAAAGCAGCTCTGCCGATGTTGACGACACAGATGACGCAGTCGATGATAGTGGAGTAGGCAGGACTGAACTGTTGGCCCGCTGTCTAGAGCGGGCAATGCAGAGGGAACGGCTGTTAGATTTGAAATTGGCCTGTCTAAGGCGTAGGCAGCAACAGCAGGGTCAGGAGCTGTGCCCATCTGTTTACCATGAGCCGGCGCTAAGATTGTCCTGGCGTCGATTGTCGGCCGATGGTCAAGCGGTTGCCAGGCTGAAATCGCTTGCCACCGACGCTCGAGAAGCTGGCATTGTCGGCGACGTTGGAGACGGCTGTCTGGGTGGCGTTGATTTAGCTGAGATTTCCAACGCCGCGGCGGAGGCCTGGCTGGCCGAGCTAGACAGGGGCCTGGCCGAACGGGAGGCTATCATTGGCCGGCTGACCGATTTAGAGGCTCAATTGGAGCTGGGCGGGCGGGAGTGCCAGCATCTGTTAGCCAGGTAAGTTCTCTGGGCCTAAATTCCGTCATTTAATTTCCCTTTCTTAGAATCGTTCTGCAATCTCTATTTTCTTAGAATCATTCTGTAACTCCTATTTTCTTAGAATCTTCTGTAATCCCCATTTTCTTAGAATTGTTCGGTAGTTTTTATTTTCTTAGAATCGTTTTGTAATCCCCGTTTTCTTAGAATCGTTTTGCAATCCCCATTTTCTTAGAATCGTTCTGTAATCCTCATTTTCTTAGAATCGTTCTGTAATCTCCATTTTCTTAGAATCTTTTGTAATCCCCATTTTCTTAGAATTGTTCTGTAGTTTTTATTTTCTTAGAATCGCTTTGTAATCCCCAATTTTCTTAGAATCATTCTGTACTCCCCATTTTCATAGAATCGTTCTGTAATCCCCGTTTTCTTAGAATCGTTTTGCAATCCCCATTTTCTTAGAATCGTTTTGTAATTCTCATTTTCTTATAATCGTTCTGTAATCCCCGTTTTCTTAGAATCATTCTATACTCCCCATTTTCTTAGAATCGTTCTGTAATCCCCGTTTTCTTAGAATCGCTTTGCAATCCCCATTTTCTTAGAATCGTTCTGTAATCCTCATTTTCTTAGAATCGTTCTGTAATCTCCATTTTCTTAGAATTGTTCTGTAACCCCCATTTTCTTAGAATCGTTCTGTAGTTCCCATTTCCTTAGAATCGTTCTGTAGTTCCCATTTTCTTAGAATCGTTCTGTAACCCCCATTTTCTTAGAATCGTTCTGTAATTCCCATTTTCTTAGAATCTTTAAACTTCTTTAAATCACCCTGTAATGCCCATTTTTAAAAGCGTTGTTTAATCAAACTTTTTAGAATCGTTGTTTAATCCCATTTTTAAGACGTCTTTCAACCCCTAATTCTTAGAAGTATCGTATATTTCTCAGAATCCTAGAGTTGTTTTTAAGCCCCACCCCAAATTTCTTAGAATCGCCCTCTATATTCCCTGTTTCTTAGAATCATTTGATCGCCATTAGCCGTTAGTCGACCTTTAATCCTGCTCTCTGAAAATGAGGCTCAAACTCCCTTTCCTGACTTAAAAGTACAGTCCAATTATATTTCCTAGAATACGCTAATACGAGTATCTCAAAATTAAACAAAATAATTTTCCCAGATGCGACCAAATCGCTGGCATGCTGTCAGGATCCTCAACTGCAGCGGCCGATGCTCAGCAGCAGTCTCAGCTTGAGCACAGCGAAGACACGGACAACAACGATCTTGTTGCTAACATAGTCGGCCGGACACCGGCCACAATCGACACCTTAGCCGTAGGAGTGCAAATCAGCCTGGTAGAGGAGCTGCTAGACTATGTGCTGGATAAAACCGGCATCTGTTTGGACGCCGTTAGCAACGGATCTGCATCTGGCGCCTGTCGGCCAGTTGAAGAACTCGCGACCGCCAACGAAACTCCCGATACCGCCGACGCCGCCGCTTTCGACATCGTCGACGATGGCCAGACATTGCGTCGGGTCATTCGGCGGCATCATTATCGACAGCAGCATCGACAAGCGACGATATCAGATGACGGCGACGCTGTTGAGTTCGACCGCCGCGGCCGTGAATACGACGACGATGACGTCGAAGACTTGGAAGCAGATGAAGATCGCCGTTTGTCAGAATCTTTGCTAGCAACCGAGCGCCGAGTGTCGGAGCTGATCAGCCGGCTGGATGCCGAACAGCGTCGGTACTTGGCTAGCGGCGCCGAGCTTGGGGAAAGCGCCCAGCAACTATTAGAGGAGATGCGACAGCAGGCGCGATGGCTTGACGAATCGTTGCTCATGTCGAATAAAGCGACGGCGTCGCAAAGTTGTGGTATCGATCGAAGCTCTTCTACCATCGGATTTGATTGGCGCCAGCAGATTGCCGTGATGTTGGTAGGTGCAGAGTTGCATTGTTCTAATTTTATACTGAGTGAATTAATTTGATACGGTGGTTGTAGCCTCGTGGTTAGAGCGTCGGGCTCACGTCTTGAAGGTCGGGGGTTCGATTCTCGACTCACTCGGAACAACTAGTGTCCTTGAGCAAGACACTAACTGCATTGCTTCAGTTCACCCAGCTGTAAAATGGGTGCCAGCATTAACTGGGGTACCTGAGGGTGTGTGGCGACCCCCCCCCCCCCAGTCCTTGGACTGAATAGCCGTACTCAGCCTTCAGATGCGCCGTCTAATAGCTGCGGCTGAGCTTCCGGTTGCAGGTGTAATCAGTTATTTTTATCTTGTTATTATTATTCATACTGAAGCTACTAACAAGTAGCGCACTATAGAATTTTATAAGTATTTTTACCCAGTAAGGAAAAATATTACGCAATTAAAATTGTTTTAGTATGTAATCATTTTTCGCGAATTTTTTTGCGTCAGCGGAACGCTCATGGAACAATTGCAAGCCCAGGGAGGTCAATAGGGTCAGATGACCCCCGTGTGGGAAAATCCATGGCTTAACTATATAGAAACTATGTTGCTATAATTAATTATCGAAATTTTCTTTGTAAAATTTCAGTGGCAAGAGCTGCCGTCAATATCTGCTCTGGTTCTACTGATCAGTTTGACTGTCTACCTGCTGTTCTACTGGCTCTAACTAGCTGTCGCTCTGCATTGCAAATTTATTATAATTAAGTAATTAGCATTGATTGATTGTGTACCAAGGCGGCCAATATTCAAGCAAATAATAAAAAAATATGTGGCAGCAACATTTACTATATATATACAGATTCTATTTGGTTAGCAAAGAGTCGTCAATTCATCATTGAGCTATTTTCTCTGAACAATAAATTGTTATTTGTTGTTTTTAATAAAAAATTATGAGCTTATGCTCCTTGCCTCTGAAATCGCTATCTGCAATAGAGCCTGAGAATTTTGTCAATCAATTCTGTCTGATTAAGATGCATGTGTGCTTCACCGTATACGAACAATCAGTTCGTATAAAACTACGCTTATTTATTTAATTAGCTTAGAAAGCTAGACTATGAGATCCTATTCTGCAATCAATGTACGATTAAAAAATTGTCTTATTTTTTACTTTGAATCTCGCAACTGCTTTTTTATTATGCCTTTGATCTGTGTTATATTCAGTAGTTTAATAGTTTTAGTACTTAATAAAATATCTCTGTACATTCTTATCTCTCTGTGCAATTCGAAAATTTTCCGTTGAGCACTCTTCAGGGTTTAGTCTATTTATACGAGCGTATATCCTTGATTGAAACTGTTTCTAGCTATTTGTGTTACTTCTCTGCAACAATAAATAATTAAGTTTTAGGTTCACATGTACTTTCATTACAGTTTTTGTCTTTATCTAGATTTTTTTAATCTCGTCTACTTTTACCCCCAGCTCATCAGTTCATCACTGACAGTCGCTCTTCCAATCAAAGTAAAAAAATCACTCCCGACGAACCCCCTCACTGACGATCCGATCCCTCCTCAAATTACATTCACTCTAGGCCAACCCCTCACTGACAGTCTCTACCGGACCCCAATGTAGATTCAATCTAGGCCAACCCCCTTACTGGTAGTCTCTCCCCCAATGTACATTCACTCTAGACCAACCCCCTACTGATAGTCTCTCCCCAATGTACATTCACTCTACCAACCCCCTTACTGATAGTCTCTCCCCAATGTACATTCACTCTACCAACCCCCTTACTGATAGTCTCTCCCCCAATGTACATTCACTCTAGACCAACCCCCTTACTGATAGTCTCTCCCCTAATGTACATTCACTCTAGACCAACCCCCTTACTGATAGTCTCTCCCCAATGTACATTCACTCTAGACCAACCCCCTTACTGATAGTCTCTCCCCTAATGTACATTCACTCTAGACCAACCCCCTTACTGATAGTCTCTCCCCAATGTACATTCACTCTAGACCAACCCCCTTACTGATAGTCTCTCCCCTAATGTACATTCACTCTAGACCAACCCCCTTACTGATAGTCTCTCCCCAATGTACATTCACTCTAGACCAACCCCCTTACTGATAGTCTCTCCCCTAATGTACATTCACTCTAGACCAACCCCCTTACTGATAGTCTCTCCCCAATGTACATTCACTCTAGACCAACCCCCTTACTGATAGTCTCTCCCCTAATGTACATTCACTCTAGACCAACCCCCTTACTGATAGTCTCTCCCCAATGTACATTCACTCTAGACCAACCCCCTTACTGATAGTCTCTCCCCAATGTACATTCACTCTACCAACCCCCTTACTGATAGTCTCTCCCCCAATGTACAATCACTCTAGACCAAAAGTTATATTATACTTTCTTCGATGCAATTAATATTTTATAAATTTGTGTCTGTAATGACTATAAATGATTTTTCATTAGTAAATCCAATTGCAGCTTCGATTTTTTGTGTCACAAAGCACTTGAAATATTTATTTTCTCATGTCAGCCTTTTCGGTACAGTTGAACCTGGTACGCACTTTTACATATGCAATATATTTGATATTTATTCCACTAGTCACTGTAGTAAAGTTTGTTTTACTAGCTTGCGTATGAAAAATGTCTAATGAGACTCGTCTTTGTTCATGCAAAAAAAATTTACTCGGACCAAACAAAGAGTGATATTATAATCAAGTGTTGTCTAGATTCTATCGTTTTGATTTGTTTCTTTTTTCTGAGAGTCTGTGGTTGGAAAATAGGTTATTTCCTTCGATATTTAAAAACTAAATTTTGTCAGTTAAAATCAGATTTTTTCGTTATTTTAGGTATAATGTGATTGCTACGAGTTTTATAACATTTTTGATTGATGCAATATTTGTCCGTTTGGTGTTGATTAAAAATAAATAAAGCGATGTGATTAATAGAATTTGTATACTATCTTAACAAGCTAATGAGTTCAACTTATTTCAATTTATCTTCTAGGGCCTTAAAGCTGTCACCTAGACCCCTTACCTCCGTTTGTTTCTCTACCAACTTGTTAACATAAACACTGTTTTCCTACCACCACTGTTTTCCTACCCCACTGTATTCCTACCCCACTGTATTCCTACCCCACTGTATTCCTACCCCACTGTATTCCTACCACCACTGTATTCCTACCCCCACTGTTTTCCTACCCCCACTGTTTTCCTACCCCCACTGTTTTCCTACTCCACTGTATTCCTACCCCACTGTATTCCTACCCCACTGTATTCCTACCCCACTGTATTCCTACCCCACTGTATTCCTACCACCACTGTTTTCCTACCCCAACTGTATTCCTACCCCACTGTATTCCTACCCCCACTGTTTTCCTACCCCCACTGTTTTCCTACCCCCACTGTATTCCTACCCCACTGTATTCCTACCCCACTGTATTCCTACCCCCACTGTTTTCCTAGCCCCACTGTATTCCTACCCCACTGTATTCCTACCCCCACTGTTTTCCTAGCCCCACTGTATTCCTAGCCCCACTGTATTCCTACCCCCACTGTATTCCTACCCCACTGTTTTCCTACCCCCACTGTATTCCTACCCCACTGTTTTCCTACCCCCATCTGTTTTCCTACCCCCACTGTTTTCCTACCCCCACTGTTTTCCTAGCCCCACTGTATTCCTACCCCCACTGTTTTCCTAGCCCCACTGTATTCCTAGCCCCACTGTATTCCTACCCCCACTGTATTCCTACCCCACTGTTTTCCTACCCCCATCTGTTTTCCTACCCCCACTGTTTTCCTACCCCACTGTATTCCTACCCCACTGTATTCCTACCCCCACTGTTTTCCTAGCCCCACTGTATTCCTAGCCCCACTGTATTCCTACCCCCACTGTATTCCTACCCCCATCTGTTTTCCTACCCCCACTGTATTCCTACCCCAGTTTTCTCACACCATTTCTTCCCTCTGGTTTTTCTACTCCCATCCAGTCTTTCTATCCTACTGCTTCACTTTCCATATTTCCCACCAACAGGTTATCGTACCCCCTGGGATACTACCCATTGTATTTTCATGCGGACATTCCAGAATCCTTATAAATTTTGCCTTTTATAATAGCTCCCAACTTGCAATCGTTTCCATCGCCATTTTGCATGCGTCCACATGTTCAAACTGAAGCAACAGCAAGCCGCTGCAGCTGCTGAATCAGCTGGTGGCGGCGGCGGCGGCGGCGGCGGTCGCACCAGAACGATTTCTACATCTCGCGATCGACTACTACTAAAAGAGATGTCCGAACTGCAAGAAGTGCTCACTCAACAGCGTACAACTCTTCATTTGCCTAACCCTAGTGTACTATCGGAGTTTGTACTCACAATATCGCCTGCCGAGGGCCTGTGGGCTGGCGGGCATTTCAAATTCATAGTCCGAGTGCCCGAGGCTTATAATCTGGCCCCGCCTGAGGTCACCTGTCAGACCCGGGTTTGGCATCCCAATGTGAGCGAACAAGGCGAAGTCTGCCTGTCTCTATTGCGCCTGAACTCCATTGATGGTTTCGGCTGGTATCCGACTAGAACGCTAAAAGATGTCGTACTTGGCTTGGAATCTTTGTTCACCGATCTGTGTGATTTTCACGACGCATTGAACGCCGAAGCAGCCGATCAGTATAGGTGCAATCCGCAGGCGTTCAAGCTTAAAGTTAGCGAATATATTCGTCGCTATGCTTGTAGGAAGTAACAGATGCAGACTGATAAGAAACCAGTAAGATATTAAGTTTTTGATTTGTGTCTGCTCTAATAATTATGATTTAACCAAATCAGAACCGAGAAAAATAGGGTATGTCAGCTCGACCAATAGGCATCGAGGAAAGGGATAGTGTTTTAATGACCCGTCAGCCAATAGGAATCGAGGAGTGGGATACTGTTTTAATGACCCGTCAGCCAATCGGAATCGAGGAGACGGATTGTGTTTTAATGATCCATCAGCCAATAGAAATCGAAGAGAGGGATTGTGTTTAAATGGTCCATCAGCCAATAGGAATCGAGATGAGGGATACTGTTTCAATGACCCGTCAGACAATAGAAATCGAGGAGAGGGGTAGTGTTTCAATAACCCGTTAACCAATAGGAATGAAGGAGAGAAATACAGTTTTAATGGTCCGTCAGCCAATAGGAATCGAGAAGAGGGATAGTGTTTCAATGACCCGTCAGCCAATAGACATCCAGGAGAGGAGTTAACATCTCCATGCCTTGTAGGCCCGTTAGCTAATAAAAATCGTATGAAGGTTTATACATTTGACATGTTTATTCGATTTTGTTTAAA
This sequence comes from Macrostomum lignano, assembly GCA_002269645.1. NCBI lineage: Eukaryota > Metazoa > Platyhelminthes > Macrostomidae > Macrostomum > Macrostomum lignano. The sequence continues at coordinate 400,335 of NIVC01000630.1, forward strand.
GCTTATGTACGAGTATTTATGACAAAATTAACTATGATATTTATATTATGTAAGTATGAAGTTAATGCCTTATTACTTGATATACATTTGCTTTTTTTCACATTTTTCTGTATATACATAATCTTATAATTGGAAAATCAACACCAAAAGTTGCTTTTATTTGGAGTCTTTCAGTGAGTTATTAAAATAAAAAGTTTGCTTAGAAATGTATCTTGGAAAACAGTTCTTAAAAAAACCTCTGTCATATACAGTACAGCTTTAAAGTATTTGCTAAATCTTAAAAAAACTTTTATTCTTCAAAAGCATGTTCGTTATAGAGTAAATGCCTAAATATACACAACATGCGGTATATATTAAGTAATCGCTATAATTTCTTCTACTAAATTGTGCGGCCTTTACAAGATGTACTTTAGTACCTCTTTCAAAGGAGACTGTTGTGCTCTTTTCACTCATTTTTTAACTTGTTTTTAAAGTACTGGGTGTACTTTAAGTCTCTACAAAAAATAACAAATACTTTTATTTCTTAGCTTGCAGTCTTCTGATTCTTTAATTCTAAGTGCTGTTTTTCTAAGCATCCGGGTTTTCCGAAATGTCAGGTTCACTATGCCAGGTTGCTAGAACTTAAATCCAGCCTCGTTTGGTGTGCCAGGCAAAAATTATTGTACCTGTTTTGTACGCTTGACTTCCCTTCCCTTCCTCTGCATTGCTTTACTTAACAGGCGTGTTAGTTTTTTTATTCCTCATTCACTGTAATTTTACTCTTCACTCCGTGCCTGATTTCCCACTCCACCTGTCTAGTACCTCACTTCACTCAGTGTCTAATACCCCACTTCACTCAGTGTCTAATACCCCACTTCACTCAGTTTCTAATACCCCACTTCACTCAGTGTCTAATACCCCACTTCACTCAGTTTCTAATACCCCACTTCACTCAGTGTCTAATACCCCACTTCACTCAGTTTCTAATACCCCACTTCACTCAGTGTCTAATACCCCACTTCACTCAGTGTCTAATACCCACTTCACTCAGTGTCTAATACCTCACTTCACTCAGTGTCTAATACCCACTTCACTCAGTGTCTAATACCCCACTTCACTCAGTGTCTAATACCCCACTTCACTCAGTTTCTAATACCCCACTTCACTCAGTGTCTAATACCCCACTTCACTCAGTTTCTAATACCCCACTTCACTCAGTGTCTAATACCCCACTTCACTCAGTGTCTAATACCTCACTTCACTCAGTGTCTAATACACCACTTCACGTAGTGTCTAATACCCACTTCACTCAGTGTCTAATACCCCACTTCACTCAGTGTCTAATACCTCACTTCACTCAGTGTCTAATACCCCACTTCACTCAGTGTCTAATACCCACTTCACTCAGTTTCTAATACCCCACTTCACTCAGTGTCTAATACCCCACTTCACTCAGTTTCTAATACCCACTTCACTCAGTGTCTAATACCCACTTCACTCAGTGTCTAATACCCACTTCACTCTGTCTAATACCCACTTCACTCAGTGTCTAATACCCCACTTCACTCAGTGTCTAATACCCACTTCACTCTGTCTAATACCCACTTCACTCTGTCTAATACCCACTTCACTCAGTGTCTAATACCCCACTTCACTCAGTGTCTAATACCCACTTCACTCTGTCTAATACCCACTTCACTCAGTGTCTAATACCCACGTCACTCAGTGTCTAATACCCCACTTCACTCAGTGTCTGATACCCACGTCACTCAGTGTCTAATACCCCACGTCACTCAGTGTCTAATACCCCACGTCACTCAGTGTCTAATACCCCACGTCACTCAGTGTCTAATACCCCACTTCACTCAGTGTCTGATACCCCACTTCACTCAGTGTCTTAACGACTTCTGCGCTGATCGTGCTGCGGCGACTGTGGCAGGATATGACTCACTGTTACCCAGCCTCCGTTCCTTTACTGATAAAACGCCGAGAAAATTGTGTAAAAAAAGATATAATCCATAGAAATAAAGACTTTCCGTGACAATATTTGCGTTCTCCGGGATTTTATTTGGTAATATTCAATAATATCCCGCAAAGTCTTAATGTCTATGGTTTATACGAGATTACACATGCCTTTTTCGGGAGTTATTTTCATAAATCCCTCGGGCCTCAGGCCCTCGTGATTTATACAAATAACTCCCTCAAAAGGCATGTTTAATCTGATACTTGTACTTTTATTCCACGTATTTCACGGGCAGTGTTATACTGTAGCTCCGAAGGAATCCAGCTTTTTCTTTATGATTTGTGACCAACCCTACAGTCCAGCAGCACGGATTAGTAATTAGAATAAGTCGTAACCCTGCTTTTAGAAACCTATTTATACGTTAATATTTACTACAGTCAGCCATGACAAATGAACTATTATCTACTCTGAAGTCTGAATTCACCGGATTGGATAATGGCAAATTTTATCATCCTTATACACTTGGCTGAAAATGTCTAGCCCTTTCAAGTTATCAAGCTGCTTTATATAGAATATATTAATATAGACTGGCTGTTGAGGACTGAAGTGAACTGAAACGCCGAGGCGCGTATTAGTAGTCCATATTAGTGTTATTGGTAGGCTGAAGCGCGGATGCACAACGCGGTTTCACGTCCACAGAAACTGTCTATGGTTGAAAAAGGTTTAGCTATATGCTTCGTGGCGGTTTCGCAGTCCGCGGAGACTGTCTATGGTTGAAACCCAAATAGAGTTTGAAGCATTCTTCTCTTGGTGGGTGGGAGAGAAAATAAGATTTAAACAGCTTTAAGGTTCGGAATTAGCCATGTTTCACTGGGAATCAATACTAGAGGAAGATATTAGCGGTTTAGAAATGAATGAGATTGAGTTTCTGCAGCAACTTGGACATCGTGATCCTGGTGAAGAAGTTAGTCAGTGGACCGGTGTGACCGTAAGACAGCAGGAGTTGATTGACGCAGAATTGTCCAATCCAAGCATTCTGAATAATGCCGAGCTTCTGCGGGAACTGACGGAAGAAGAGGAAGCTGCTGTGCAAGACGTCGAAGAGGCTGCCAAACGCAAATCGACCACGGATCAAACCGCTCTCAATGTGAAGCGCTTCAAAAAATATCTGGTGGACCAGAAACTGCCGGACAACATCGAAACAATGCCGATCCGCTATCTTTGTGCCTATATGCGGCTGTGGTTTGTGTCACTGAGGACTCAGGAAGGCAAGCCATACGCTGTCCAAAGTCTGGTGTGCTTCAGGGCGTCTATTCATCGGTACGTGCTGGAGACAAGGAACGTGCGAATTGAGGTAACTATTGATGAACTCTCCAGCCACATCATTTTGAGCTTCCAAGCGTTATTTACTGAATTATTTCGTTTACTTCGTGTTTCATTCCTGTTGTGTTTGGTCTTGTGTTTGTTGGCAGTGAAATATACAGTGGCTATAAGTGATATGAATTGAATATAATTGAAATATGCTTCAACCATAGACAGTGACGGCGGACAAATGTAGAGCGTTTCAATCGCGTTTCAACCCAGGCAGCCTACCCATAATTGCGATTATAGCATGCACTATTGGCTATACAAGAGACCTTACTTGGTTACTGACTTACTTTCTTGCTTATTTACTTGATGCCAAGCAGGGCCGGGGTGTGACTTTTGGAGGGCCATATGGCCCAGAGACGCGCTCTCTGACTTTTCCATTCCACTGAGTGGCTGGCGGGAGAATTATTTTGTTGTTTGTTGTTGTTACTTACCTACTTGCTGACTTGTTTAATTACTGCACTTTATAGGCATTGTCTCTACTCTTGTGGGGTCGCCATCATAAGCTCGGAAAATCACATCGTCGAAAGCAGGGCTCCATCATAAGCTCGAAAAGTCACATCGAAAACTTATTTAGCAACCACCATCACAAGCTCGAAAAGTCACATCGTCGAAAAGTTTAGCAACCATGTCCATCACAAGCTCAAAAAGTCACATCGTCAAAAACTGATTTACCAACCACCATCTCTAACTCTAACCCTAACCTAAGGCACAAACAAGCACTAACCCCTAACCTAACCCTGAACCCTACCCTAAGGCGCAAGCACTAACCCTAACCCCTAACCTAACCCTGAACCCTACCCTAAGGCACAAGCACTAACCCTAACCCCTAACCTAACCCTGAACCCTAACCCTACTTTTTCGACGATGTGACTTTTCGAGCTTGTGGTGGTGGTTGCTAAACTTTTCGACGATGTGATTTTTCGAGCTTGTGACTTCGAGCTTGTGATGGTGGTTGCTAAACTTTTCGACGATGTGATTTTTCGAGATTGTGATGGTGGTTGCTAAGTCAGTTTTCGACGAAGTGACTTTTCGAGCTTGTGATGGTGGATGCTTTTCGACGATGTGACTTTTCGAGCTTGTGACTTTTCGAGCTTGTGATGGTGGATGCTTTTCGACGATGTGACTTTTCGAGCTTGTGATGGTGGATGCTTTTCGACGATGTGACTTTTCGAGCTTGTGATGGGCCCCCATTCGGGTGCCCTGCCTGCGGCGCTGTGCTATGGATCGCTGTTGGGCGGCTATGCCTTTAAGGTTTAATTTAAAAAAGACATTCAGTAAACCAAGTTTATTACTGCAGTAAAAATGAGTTTTCTCTATTCATTGTATCTAGATATGTGATTGATTTGAACCTAGCTTAACTGATTTTCATGAACATGACGGTACACGTGTCAAAGCCTTAAGGCACGGTGGTTCCACAGGTGACAAAGCAAGTCAGGGCTTGTTGCTGTACACCTTGTGTGAGCTGCTCCCTGCGTACGTATCTTGTGTGCTTGAGAGATTAATCACTAAAGCCAGCGAATTATAAGAGGCCACTACGAAATCTCGATTGGCATATCGGCAGTGGAGCAAAATAATAAGAAAACTAACTCTCATCTTAAAAAATAAAATGTTTCTGATTGTTTAAAAATAGCGAGACAGTTTAATTTCCAAGCATTTATTGTATACACATACGTAATAAATTTAAATTGTGTATTTCTTAGAATTCGGCACTGCCGTTGACAAAAAATAGAAAGAAAAACTCTGCTAAAATAGCTAATAACAATGATGTTTATATACTTGTAAGATTTAAACCAGCTGGTAAGAATGTATTGAACAATCTAGATCTAAATTAGTAAAACAAATTCATAGAGATTATCTTATTCAAAATTCTGTTAAAGATTTGAGAAATTTAGAAGATTGTGTGGTGTTCTTTTATTAGTAAATGCTTGAAATAATATAAAATACATTTGCTTTTCAAATAAAAAGTACAAGTAAAATACAGTGCATGCTACTTGCTAATTTTTAGAATTTTCATTTTGTGAAAAGCTTATACTCTTAGTTAAACAAACTTTCTGCCGTTGTAGAAGAAAAAATTAAAACAAACAAGAGAAGCTTTACAAGTAAATTGATAAACGTCCTGCAAAAAGAATTATTAACTGAATTTATTATCAGCAAGAAATTGTAATCGCAACGTGCAATTCTGTTTTGTTTTACTGCGGTTAGCAAATTAGAATTTTAAATTAGCGCCGTTCAGTTTGATCAGTTTGTCTATATTTGTAATTTGAAATTAAGCTGAGAGATCATAAAAAATAATTAGCTGAGAGATAACTTTTATCGGCACATCAAAGCCTGCCGCCTTGGCGCACCCCCAGCCGACGAAGCAGCTCATTGATGTTTGTGAGGCCACCGTTGCCGCCGCCTCTGGCTGCGTCAAGCGCTTTAGTCAGCGCGTCACGATCAATGCCCAGATCTAATTCCGAATTGTAGCGCTCAATTACCTCTCTCACCTGAGATTCGCTTAGGAAGCCTGATGATAAATTTATTATTATGTTCTATATTAAATATAAATTTATTATTATGTTAATGGCATGCTCCACTGTATGGCCGTTAGTAAAAAAGTTTAATAAAGGTCTTCGAAATATCTAAACGACTGTCTGAAACCTGACAATGCGACCTGTGGCATCTAATCTCATCTGTGACACCCAAATCTCGTCTGTGACACCCAAATCTCGTCTGTGACACCCAAATCTCGTCTGTGATACTCCAATCTCATCTGTGACACTCCAATCTCATTTCTGGCTCTCAAATCTCGTCTGTGACACCCAAATCTCCTTTGTAACACTCCGATCTCATCTGTGACCCCCAAGTCTCATTTGTGACACCCAAATCTAAGCTCTGGCTCTCAAATCTCATCTCTGGCACTTGAATCTCATTTGTGATACTCAATCTCAACTCTGGCGCTCAAATATCATCGGTGGCAGTAAATCTCATACTTGGCACTCAAATCTCATACTTGGCACTCAAATCTCATACTTGGCACTCAAATCTCATACTTGGTATTCAAGTCTCATAGTCTGATGCCTCGCTTCTGCAATAAAATCTATTCACTATAATCTCTTCCCAGCAATCAAATCACATCTCTGTCATCTAATTTGCATTTTCTTCCTCATCTCATCTCAACCAGCTTACTTCTCCACACCACTGTCTCTAGTTTCGAACCCCTCCATGAGACCACGAAGAGTCGCCCTCACCTCTAGCCTGGCTGTCCCTCCTGTACAGAGCATCTGCCAGCTTCATGAATCGATTGAACCAGGGCTCCGCCAGAGCCGCCTGACGCTGAGTCAGCATCGCCTGGTGCTGCGGCTGCTGCTGCTGGGGCGGCGGGCTCGGCGTTCGATAGAGCGGCTGCTGAGCTGATGAAGAAGCGGCCGGCAGCTGCAGAGTTTGTGCAGCCGCTTGCGGCTCTGCGTGCGGCCACGAAGCGTTCGGCTCTGGATAGTGCCTGCGGTGCAGATGCGCAGCGGGAGGGGTGCCTTGTAATGCGCGACAATGGCTACCCTGCGACTCTGTGCTACTCTTCCTGCTGGAAAGTCACTCTCTTGTTTGATCGCATTTCCCTTCTGTGTGACTACATTTTCCTTGTCACTCTGTCACTCTTCCTCTCTGTCACTCTCAGCCTCTCTGTCACTCTCAGCCTCTCTGTCACTCTCTGCCTCTCTGTCACTCTCTGCCTCTCTGTCACTCTCTGCCTCTCTGTCACTCTCTGCCTCTCTGTCACTCTCTGCCTCTCTGTCACTCTCTGCCTCTCTGTCACTCTCTGCCTCTCTGTCACTCTCTGCCTCTCTGTCACTCTCTGCCTCTCTGTCACTCTCTCCCTCTCTGTCACTCTCTGCCTCTCTGTCACTCTCTGCCTATCTGTCACTCTCTCCTGCCTCTCTGTCACTCTCTGCCTCTCTGTCACTCTCTGCATCTCTGTCACTCTCTACCTCTCTGTCACTCTCTCCCTCTCCGTCACTCTCTCCCTCTGTCACTCTCTCCCTCTGTCACTCTCTCCCTCTCTGTTACTCTCTCCCTCTCTGTCACTCTCTCCCTCTCTGTCACTCTCTCCCTCTCTGTCACTCTCTACTCCCTCTCTGTCACTCTCTCCCTCTCTGTCACTCTCTACTCCCTCTCTGTCACTCTCTCCCTTTCTGTCACTCTCTCCCTTTCTGTCACTCTCTCCTCTCTGTCACTCTCTCCCTCTCTGTTACTCTCTCCCTCTCTGTCACTCTCTGCCTCTCTGTCACTCTCTCCCTCTCTGTCACTCTCTCCCTCTCTGTCACTCTCTGCCTCTCTGCCACTCTTTCCCTCTCTGTCACTCTCTACTCCCTCTCTGTCACTCTCTGCCTCTCTGTCACTCTCTCCCTCTTTGTTACTCTCTCCCTCTCTGTCACTCTCTCCCTCTCTGTCACTCTCTCCCTCTCTGTCACTCTCTCCCTCTCTGTCACTCTCTCCCTCTCTGTCACTCTCTCCCTCTCTGTCACTCTCTCCTGCCTCTCTGTCACTCTCTCCATCTCTGTCACTCTCTACTCCCTCTCTGTCACTCTCTACTCCCTCACTGTCACTCTCTCCCTCTCCGTCACTCTCTCCCTCTCTGTCACTCTCTGTCACTCTGTCACTCTCTCCTGCCTCTGTGTCACTCTCTCCCTTTCTGTCACACTCTCCCTCTCTGTCACTCTCACTCCAACCCGCACCTCGCATAGTCCAGCGGCCGTCGTGAATACGGCATTGCCAGACCGGTGCTCTGCGTCGGGATCACCCGCTCCATAAAGCCGAGAAACTGCTCCCAATCGTACTGGCCGCCGCCCCGATGCCGGCACAGAGCCACCACGTGGTCGAGCGTCTGCTCGCTGATGGGCAGTCTGAAGTCCCATACCAGCCGTTTCAGCTGATCGCGACTCAGTGTGCCCCTGAGCAGTCGGTCGGCTCGTTGAAATGCCAGCCTTAGAGACTCGAAGTTGATCGGCGGCTGGTCCCGACGCTCCGGTGAGGCGACGATGCCGGCAACTTCAGCTTCGAGCTGGCGGAGCACCCGGGGCAGGTCGCGGTCCGGTGACAGCTGCGTCGGGGACTGCGGCGGTGTCAGACGCGACTGTCGCTGCTGCTGCTGCTGCTGCTGAGGAGTCTGAGGCGCAGCCGGCTGGTTAAAGACTTGTCTGCAATTTTCATAGTGTTCTACGGCTCGTAGTTTAAACTTAGTCTCTATAGGCAGCGCAACAAGCAGGATATATGAAAATTGAACTCACTGCAGCTGATCATCTTGATGGTAATACCCGCTGCCACCATTCAGCTGCTGCTGCTGCTGCTGCTGAGCTTGGTAGTAAGATGCTTCGCTACTGTTAAATAAGATGTTTATCCTACTGTAAGTAGAAATATAAACATTTTCTATGAATAAAAAACCGTAAAAACCAATTCTTAAAATCTCACAGGCTGTTGCTTCCAAGGTGCAGACTTGCGCCAATGAACGACAGCACCTTCTCGTAGTTGACCTTGGGCGGCTCGTACGGGCTGATGAACACGGAGGCGACCAGCCGAGCCAGCGGATCGGCCAGAAAAATCTGTGTGAATTGTATGTTTTATGTTTTGTTTACTTAAACTACTCACTTTTTCTCTTTGTAAGTAGTTTTATCAGACACTATCAGGTTTATTTGAATATCGTCAGAAAAAATGCCACTAATGCCAAAGCTACTACAGAGTTCTTATTTAGTGAGTAGCTCTATCAATCAAATTAAATTACAGGTGTCTCAGGACCTAAATCAAATTACAGGTGTGTCAAGACCTAAATCAAATTACCGGTGTGTCAAGACCTAAATCAAATTACAGGTGTGTCGGGACCTAAATCAAATTACAGGTGTGTCGGGACCTAAATTAAAGCACAGGTGTGTATATCAGGACCTTAAAAGTACAAGCAATGTGTGAGGCCTTTTAAATCACAGGTGTGTGTGTGTGTGTGTGTGTGTGTGTGTGTGTGTGTGTGTGTGAATGTGCACGAGGCATTTATTGAGACAAGCGTGTATAAAGTGACCCGTGCTATTAGGACCAAAAAAGTGTTGGGCCAGGCCCAACAAGTGCGTCCCAACACACCAAAAAATGAAAGCCTTAGAAATGAAAAAATATTCATTGGAACCGTCTTTCAATTCTCTTTTCAAAAATCAAGGTCATTTTTTCATATTTTAAATCAAACACGAGCTATGTAATGATTTGTAGTGTCCCAAGAGGGTAAAAAATTATGCGAAAATTTTCTTTTGACCCAACATAACTATTGGGTCACAATAGGAATTCACGCTCTTTTACAACGTTTCTTACAATTATAGTGGAAGTTCTAGTAAAAATAACAAAGTATGTACACCACAGAGCTGCTAATCGACGCTCTAAGGATCCAATGGTATTTGACAGCGTATTTTCTGAATTTCGGATATAAAAAATAATTCTATAAAGATTCAAAATCCTATTTTCATATATGAAATGTGTTAGCAAGACAAAGAAAAACTTTGCTTTCCCCCAACAAGTATCGTTGATTTTATTATATAGTAGTTAAAGTACGTTATTCCACGTTACTAAAAGAAAGCGTGTTCTCTAAGGCCTGAGTTTGTGGTTAGCTATACGCTCGTATTGCGAGCATATTTGCAAAATATTCCATAGAGTCATTATTTGGTATAGTGATTTGACGTACTGAGAAACAATGAGACTTAGATCACTGCATGGACTGCTAGCTCATTTTAGCCTGTCACTGTAAGGTCAAAGGCGATTTGTTGGCCATAAACTAACTAGCGCACGAGTACTCTTAACAGAACCAGATTGTCGCGTTAGTCTATTACCCTCCAACATAGTATCTTAGACCACTTAAAGTTGTACAGCCCTCTCTGGAAAACAGTTCTTTCTCATTCGATCGTAAAGATAAAACCCGTGTGCAAATATTCAGAGGTATATGTACAGAACAAGCGTGTACAAGACCCAAGAAATTCCTTCCCCCCGGGCCAATTGTGTACATTCCTATCCAGGCGGAGGGGAAGCGCGCGGAGGAGAGGCGGGCGCAAGGGGGGTGGAGTTTCACCTTAACACTGAGGCGGAGGCCTACGGAGGAGGTAGAGCTAAGATTGGAGCCTACGAGAGGCATACAAAGGGGTCGTACTATAAAGCTGTCGTAGCATAAGTTTGATCGTACGTCGGAACTTCTACACTGCGGACATAGGAGCTAAGAACGATCTTATCTTACAATGGCTTTATAGAACGGGCCCGAAATCTTAATAGAATGGTAGAAGTTCGCTTTGGCAAACAGCATCCTGCATATGGTAAAAGAATGTAGTTCATTTACGAGGCCTGCCCTACACAGGCGAAATGTGCCCAAGGCACAAGAGTTCCATGACCTCTTTCCATGGAAACTTGGCTATACGATACGAGCGTAGGAACCATTACAAATATGTAAGTTGAATTTAAAGATCCTTTTTAGGATTCATAAACTTAACTTAACTAAACTTAACTAATCAAGCTTAAAATGTATTTTTACAATTCCAGATATATGTACATGTAAATTTGCTCAGCCATAGTTTTCTTCTATCAAGCGAATTGCCTTTATTGTCAAGTAAGTCATATTATATGTGGATATTTTTGTGCATGGTAAACATTTAGAAGCAGCCCACTACGAGAAGCAAAATAGTTGTTTATTGAATGAAATTGACATCGGTTTCGCAAGTAGCATTTTGGGCACATCCAAATCGCTGCAGCGCCACAGCCATGCGCGGAGCCAAAAACAATACTTATTGAGCGCTTGGCCAATTTTAAATTATTCTATTCGGACTATGGGCCGTATGCAGAAAGCTTAGTCCAGACTAGCTAGTCCGGACTTGGGTAGTTCAGTCTATAGTCTATGGTCTAGCTACCCTAGTTCTGCTTTAGTAGACCGGTCTAACTTTGCGTTTCTGCATACCAAATCCAAGTCCAGACTAGTTTTTCAAGACCGGACTACCCTAGACAGAGCTTTCTGCATACGGTACAATATGAAAAATGAATGTTCTAGACCGCGAAGAGCTTATTGCAAAGACAAACAGAGTAAAGCCAGCAGCAAAAATGCTCTCTATGGAAGATTTGGTTGGGAAGATGGCAAAAAAAAGAATCTCAGAAACTTGCACATCCCATAACTGGAACTGAATCGGAATGTGTTATGCTTTCTAGGGGCTTATTGGAACAAACAAGTCTGCAGACAGCTAGAGTGAGAGAGTGAATTTGTGCAGGGCTATTGGGACAGTGAGATGTAAAGTTCATCTGAATGACTAAATAGACGGCACTGTTGGGACCAACTATACGCTCACATTTTAGTTACACACCATAATTTCATTTGCAATGAAGCATTTATTAGGACATCGACATAGATTTCTGTTTTCCTTTTTCCTTTGTACGCACAGGTTCAGCCGCTAAGTGGCATGCCTAAAAGAGAAGACCTAGATCAACAATTAACAGCGAGCATTCCGATATCGCGGACGCATTAGCCACATCTTGTTTACTAGCTGCTCAGGAGCAGCAACAGACACTTTTCATGCAGACAGGCTGCAGCCAGTCTATTGATGATTTGTCTTGTGGAGCTAAAGACAACTCGTCCGGCAAAGGATTAAAGAGAAAGAGGCGATCTGTTCTGGGTGAGCATTATCTGCTGTGGAAGTAACCAGAGTATTTGTGTTGCCCGGTAGAGCACAATTCGAAATCAATGTAACAATCTCAGAGGCATTGTTGGGACACAATCTACGCCTAGCAGACACAGCCTAGCCTAGCTCAAGTGTGGTAATTTGCGGGGGCATTTATTGGGACATCATTGCAGCTTGGCACTTTAAAATCAATGTAACAATCTCAGAGGCATTGTTGGGACACAATCTACGCCTAGCAAACACAGCCTAGCCTAGCTCAAGTGTGGTAATTTGCGGGGGCATTTATTGGGACATCATTGCAGCTTGGCACTTTAAAATCAATGTAGCAATCTCAGAGGCATTGTTGGGACACAATCTACGCCTAGCAAACACAGCCTAGCCTAGCTCAAGTGTGGTAATTTGCGGGGGCATTTATTGGGACATCATTGCAGCTTGGCACTTTAAAATCAATGTAGCAATCTCAGAGGCATTGTTGGGACACAATCTACGCCTAGCAAACACAGCCTAGCCTAGCTCAAGTGTGGTAATTTGCGGGGGCATTTATTGGGACATAATTGCAGCTTGGCACTTTAAAATCAATGTAGCAATCTCAGAGGCATTGTTGGGACACAATCTACGCCTAGCAAACACAGCCTAGCCTAGCTCAAGTGTGGTAATTTACGGGGCATTTATTGGGACATCATTGCAGCTGGGCACTTTAAAATCAATGTAGCAATCTCAGAGGCATTGTTGGGACACAATCTACGCCTAGCAAACACAGCCTAGCCTAGCTCAAGTGTGGTAATTTACGGGGCATTTATTGGGACATCATTGCAGCTGGGCACTTTAAAATCAATGTAGCAATCTCAGAGGCATTGTTGGGACACAATCTACGCCTAGCAAACACAGCCTAGCCTAGCTCAAGTGTGGTAATTTACGGGGCATTTATTGGGACATCATTGCAGCTGGGCACTTTAAAATCAATGTAGCAATCTCAGAGGCATTGTTGGGACACAATCTACGCCTAGCAAACACAGCCTAGCCTAGCTCAAGTGTGGTAATTTACGGGGCATTTATTGGGACATCATTGCAGCTGGGCACTTTAAAATCAATGTAGCAATCTCAGAGGCATTGTTGGGACACAATCTACGCCTAGCAAACACAGCCTAGCCTAGCTCAAGTGTGGTAATTTACGGGGCATTTATTGGGACATCATTGCAGCTGGGCACTTTAAAATCAATGTAGCAATCTCAGAGGCATTGTTGGGACACAATCTACGCCTAGCAAACACAGCCTAGCCTAGCTCAAGTGTGGTAATTTGCGGGGCATTTATTGGGACATCATTGCAGCTGGGCACTTTAAAATCAATGTAGCAATCTCAGAGGCATTGTTGGGACACAATCTACGCCTAGCAAACACAGCCTAGCCTAGCTCAAGTGTGGTAATTTGCGGGGCATTTATTGGGACATCATTGCAGCTGGGCACTTTAAAATCAATGTAGCAATCTCAGAGGCATTGTTGGGACACAATCTACGCCTAGCAAACACAGCCTAGCCTAGCTCAAGTGTGGTAATTTACGGGGCATTTATTGGGACATCATTGCAGCTGGGCTTATTTTTCAGCCTATTTTATGTCGCACTTATTGGGACAGTACTGATTCTAGTCGCGACTCCTTCTGACTTTTTGAAACAGACCCAGCATTAGTTGAACACATTCTATTAAAGAGTTCTCGATTAGACCATTAATTATTACTAAAGCAAACCTATCTTAATTTCTTTTCTTCGCAGCTTCTAAAGTCAGCAACGCTAGCGACATGCCTAAAAGAGAAGACCTACATCAACAATTAACAGCGAGCATTCCGATATCGCGGACGCATTAGCCACATCTTGTTTACTAGCTGCTCAGGAGCAGCAACAGACACTTTTCATGCAGACAGGCTGCAGCCAGTCTATTGATGATTTGTCTTGTGGAGCTAAAGACAACTCGTCCGGCAAAGGATTAAAGAGAAAGAGGCGATCTGTTCTGGGTGAGCATTATCTGCTGTGGAAGTAACCAGAGTATTTGTGTTGCCCGGTAGAGCACAATTCGAAATCAATGTAACAATCTCAGAGGCATTGTTGGGACACAAACTACGCCTAGCAAACACAGCCCAGCCTAGCTCAAGTGTGGTAATTTGCGGGGGCATTTATTGGGACATCATTGCAGCTGGGCACTTTAAAATCAATGTAGCAATCTCAGAGGCATTGTTGGGACACAATCTACGCCTAGCAGACACAGCCTAGCCTAGCTCAAGTGTGGTAATTTGCGGGGGCATTTATTGGGACATCATTGCAGCTTGGCACTTTAAAATCAATGTAGCAATCTCAGAGGCATTGTTGGGACACAAACTACGCCTAGCAAACACAGCCCAGCCTAGCTCAAGTGTGGTAATTTGCGGGGGCATTTATTGGGACATCATTGCAGCTTGGCACTTTAAAATCAATGTAGCAATCTCAGAGGCATTGTTGGGACACAATCTACGCCTAGCAAACACAGCCTAGCCTAGCTCAAGTGTGGTAATTTGCGGGGGCATTTATTGGGACATCATTGCAGCTGGGCACTTTAAAATCAATGTAGCAATCTCAGAGGCATTGTTGGGACACAATCTACGCCTAGCAAACACAGCCTAGCCTAGCTCAAGTGTGGTAATTTACGGGGGCATTTATTGGGACATAATTGCAGCTTGGCACTTTAAAATCAATGTAGCAATCTCAGAGGCATTGTTGGGACACAATCTACGCCTAGCAAACACAGCCTAGCCTAGCTCAAGTGTGGTAATTTACGGGGCATTTATTGGGACATCATTGCAGCTGGGCACTTTAAAATCAATGTAGCAATCTCAGAGGCATTGTTGGGACACAATCTACGCCTAGCAAACACAGCCTAGCCTAGCTCAAGTGTGGTAATTTACGGGGCATTTATTGGGACATCATTGCAGCTGGGCACTTTAAAATCAATGTAGCAATCTCAGAGGCATTGTTGGGACACAATCTACGCCTAGCAAACACAGCCTAGCCTAGCTCAAGTGTGGTAATTTACGGGGCATTTATTGGGACATCATTGCAGCTGGGCACTTTAAAATCAATGTAGCAATCTCAGAGGCATTGTTGGGACACAATCTACGCCTAGCAAACACAGCCTAGCCTAGCTCAAGTGTGGTAATTTACGGGGGCATTTATTGGGACATAATTGCAGCTTGGCACTTTAAAATCAATGTAGCAATCTCAGAGGCATTGTTGGGACACAATCTACGCCTAGCAAACACAGCCTAGCCTAGCTCAAGTGTGGTAATTTACGGGGCATTTATTGGGACATCATTGCAGCTGGGCACTTTAAAATCAATGTAGCAATCTCAGAGGCATTGTTGGGACACAATCTACGCCTAGCAAACACAGCCTAGCCTAGCTCAAGTGTGGTAATTTACGGGGCATTTATTGGGACATCATTGCAGCTGGGCACTTTAAAATCAATGTAGCAATCTCAGAGGCATTGTTGGGACACAATCTACGCCTAGCAAACACAGCCTAGCCTAGCTCAAGTGTGGTAATTTACGGGGCATTTATTGGGACATCATTGCAGCTGGGCACTTTAAAATCAATGTAGCAATCTCAGAGGCATTGTTGGGACACAATCTACGCCTAGCAAACACAGCCTAGCTCAAGTGTGGTAATTTACGGGGCATTTATTGGGACATCATTGCAGCTTGGCACTTTAAAATCAATGTAGCAATCTCAGAGGCATTGTTGGGACACAATCTACGCCTAGCAAACACAGCCTAGCCTAGCTCAAGTGTGGTAATTTACGGGGCATTTATTGGGACATCATTGCAGCTGGGCACTTTAAAATCAATGTAGCAATCTCAGAGGCATTGTTGGGACACAATCTACGCCTAGCAAACACAGCCTAGCCTAGCTCAAGTGTGGTAATTTACGGGGCATTTATTGGGACATCATTGCAGCTGGGCACTTTAAAATCAATGTAGCAATCTCAGAGGCATTGTTGGGACACAATCTACGCCTAGCAAACACAGCCTAGCCTAGCTCAAGTGTGGTAATTTGCGGGGGCATTTATTGGGACATCATTGCAGCTTGGCACTTTAAAATCAATGTAGCAATCTCAGAGGCATTGTTGGGACACAATCTACGCCTAGCAAACACAGCCTAGCCTAGCTCAAGTGTGGTAATTTACGGGGCATTTATTGGGACATCATTGCAGCTGGGCACTTTAAAATCAATGTAGCAATCTCAGAGGCATTGTTGGGACACAATCTACGCCTAGCAAACACAGCCTAGCCTAGCTCAAGTGTGGTAATTTACGGGGCATTTATTGGGACATCATTGCAGCTGGGCACTTTAAAATCAATGTAGCAATCTCAGAGGCATTGTTGGGACACAATCTACGCCTAGCAAACACAGCCTAGCCTAGCTCAAGTGTGGTAATTTACGGGGCATTTATTGGGACATCATTGCAGCTGGGCACTTTAAAATCAATGTAGCAATCTCAGAGGCATTGTTGGGACACAATCTACGCCTAGCAAACACAGCCTAGCCTAGCTCAAGTGTGGTAATTTACGGGGCATTTATTGGGACATCATTGCAGCTGGGCACTTTAAAATCAATGTAGCAATCTCAGAGGCATTGTTGGGACACAATCTACGCCTAGCAAACACAGCCTAGCCTAGCTCAAGTGTGGTAATTTACGGGGCATTTATTGGGACATCATTGCAGCTGGGCACTTTAAAATCAATGTAGCAATCTCAGAGGCATTGTTGGGACACAATCTACGCCTAGCAAACACAGCCTAGCCTAGCTCAAGTGTGGTAATTTACGGGGCATTTATTGGGACATCATTGCAGCTGGGCACTTTAAAATCAATGTAGCAATCTCAGAGGCATTGTTGGGACACAATCTACGCCTAGCAAACACAGCCTAGCCTAGCTCAAGTGTGGTAATTTACGGGGCATTTATTGGGACATCATTGCAGCTGGGCACTTTAAAATCAATGTAGCAATCTCAGAGGCATTGTTGGGACACAATCTACGCCTAGCAAACACAGCCTAGCCTAGCTCAAGTGTGGTAATTTACGGGGCATTTATTGGGACATCATTGCAGCTGGGCTTATTTTTCAGCCTATTTTATGTCGCACTTATTGGGACAGTACTGATTCTAGTCGCGACTCCTTCTGACTTTTTGAAACAGACCCAGCATTAGTTGAACACATTCTATTAAAGAGTTCTCGATTAGACCATTAATTATTACTAAAGCAAACCTATCTTAATTTCTTTTCTTCGCAGCTTCTAAAGTCAGCAACGCTAGCGACATGCCTAAAAGAGAAGACCTACATCAACAATTAACAGCGAGCATTCCGATATCGCGGACGCATTAGCCACATCTTGTTTACTAGCTGCTCAGGAGCAGCAACAGACACTTCCCACGCAGGCAGGCTGCAGCCAGTCCTTTGATTCGTCCTGTGGAGCTGGTTTTTTAAAGTTTCAGAATCGTGAAGTCAGTTAACTGCTGTGTGCCTCAACAATGTGTTACTCAGTGGACGCAATTTTTTTGCAACCTGTCTCTAATTTGAACCTGTGCAATGAACTCTGTAGAGCTCTAGAGTGTGGTTTCTACACAGTAGTGATTTAAATAGCATGTGTGGAGAGTTCAAACTTCGCTTGATGAATATGGTGTTAGTGTAATTTTTGGGACAGCCCTATCCACACTGGCTATGATGGAATTGTTGGGACAGCCCTATCCACACTGGCTATGATGGAATTGTTGGGACAGCCCTATCCACACTGGCTATGATGGAATTGTTGGGACAGCCCTATCCACACTGGCTATGATGGAATTGTTGGGACAGCCGCACTCTTGTGTTATAGTGTGATTCTTTCCATTCCTATTAGGTTAGTATTTAGCGGGTCCAAATAGCTGACACGGATTTCATGTGCCGAATCTTTTTGAGTAATTTTAGATGTTACTGTCATAATAAAAAAGTACATGTTCATGAACAGTGGAGTTTCGCTACAGAATTATTTTTGTGGTGGTGGCACTAAAACTGGCTACAATAATTCGTGTCAGAAAAAATCTATTTGAGATGTGTCAATGTCTTTCGGTTTTTGATAACCTGAATATCCTTAACGTTTACCCTGCTCTCTTCTATATTCTATGATTGCTGATATTATCTGCTGAATAAATTTGAAGCGCTGATAATATTGCGTCAAGTAGCATTCAGCAGGACAACAATTAGTTTTTTTACCCTTTTACACAAATTAGACAATACAGCTCGTAAATGTACAGTCTGTTGTGAGTTTAATACGCCTCGAAAAAAATGCGCTCAAACTGCTTTCAGTAAGTCGAAAGCATTATCAATTAAAATCTATTTTAGGGTTGCAATTGCCTGTGTTGGGACGTGTGTGTATGTGATTTTTCGTGTGTCGCGGCAGTCCCCATATTTGCCCACTTTTGCACACGTGGCCAATAAGTGCCCCGTGCACGTTTGTGTGTGTGTGTGTGTGTGTGTGTGTGTGTGTGTGTGTGTGTGTGTAACGGGGATGGCACACAGTATTGTATCATGGGCAAAACTGCATTGGCCACAAGGTCTAAAAAATTTAATAAGCAACAATAAAGTTCTTCATTCATCTATAAGCCTAAATATCTATTCATTACTCTCCAGCGGGTTTTGCTTTAAGCGCAACTTATATATCAGCCACTTGTGAGATTCCCTCAAGTAGCATGCAGCCAGTTATGCTTTTACAATCTCTACGGAAGAGAAAGAGAGAGAGAGAGAGAGAGAGAGAGAGAGAGAGAGAGAGAGAGAGAGAGAGAGAGCTTGAAGAGGCGCGCGTGACTCGCCCTAAAGACTGGAAGAAGAGGCTATAGCTTAAAAAAGCCTTAAAGCCAGATAACCTGTTGAAGCAGACAAGCTGCTGCAAGCATTACTGCAAGGTGTCGTTATGAAACACAACGGAAAATCTAATTAGCGCTCGGGTCAATCCGTGTGTTTTTGTGTGTGTGTGTGTGAGAGTGTGCTGATCCAGTTTACTGTCTTTTAAGCTGCTTTAACTGCCAATTAGTAGCATAATCTGCTCGCTCTCCTTCCCTTGAGGTCAACGTCGTTTATGATAATAGAAATGTACGTACCGAATGCCATGAAATGCATGTACCGACTGTCATGTTATGTATGTACCGAATGCCATGAAATGCATGTGCGAAACACTCACATTGTTCCTGACGAAAGCGTTGTGCAGCTCCACGAAGCTGCATAGACCTGTGAGCTCGTCATCTGAGTCGGCCAGCTCAGTGTACACCTGCTTCAGTTTGCCCGTCTCCAGGTAGCGCAGCTGACTCTGAAGCTCGCGCATCACGACATACTCTTCGTTGCTAGGGGTGAATTTGTGAGAGTTCGAATTTTGATTTAATCCTAACATAGATATCCTAACATAATCCTAACATACTAACATCCCTAACATGGACCAGTCTGAATTGTAGTTTCCAATTAAGGCAACCTCAAAACATCCCCATCTGACTGACATCCCTAACTGGTCCTGACATCCTCAACTGTCTGACATCCTCAACTGTCTGACATCCTCAACTGTCTGACATCCTCAACTGTCTGACATCCTCAACTGTCTGACATCCTCAACTGTCTGACATCCTCAACTGTCTGATATCCTCAACTGTCT